>JALPQD010000576.1:506504-636543 GCA_023101885.1 Typhlomys cinereus
TTTTGATGTGCTTGCTGTGTATGTGACGACTAGCCCCTCCTGTCTCGAAGCTCTTAAGAGCTTGTCCTTAAAGTGGACATTTTGTGTGCAGCCTGTCATATGCTGTGGAGTGTTTTCCTTTTGTCTGTTCTGGCTATTTGGTGCACTGTATGCCTCTTGAATCAGTATGGGATCTTTGTTATTAGGTCAGAGAAATTTTCCTCTGTTATCTCATTAATTATACATGGCATAAAAACACCAGGTGGAAATGGTAGTGGCTTGCACTTCTGGCCCTGGAAGGCAGAACTTAAGAAACCCCAGAACACAGCAAAAAGGAGATAGAGCAATCTAGGATGATTCCTGACATCCTTGGACTTCCACACACACACACACACACACTACCCCAAAGATAGTTTTCTTTCAGAGAATAATTGAGCATGTAAAAAAAATGATCCTTCTGATGAAAACTTCAAAACATAAGTAAAAATACAAACTAACAAAGCTGCATCTAGTGTCAAACACTGATTTTTAAGATGAAAGAAAATTGGGCACATATGCTGTTGCAATCTGCCTGCATGATTGCTGACAAATGACCATCAAATGGCTTAAGAGAACAAGGGCTTTATTCTCTCTTACAATTCCTGGTTACAGTTCTCAGTCCAGCTTGACGGGAGAGCATGTACCAACACCAGGCCCGAGGGAACTGGCCACGTCATCGCCACACAATGGCTGAGAGATGGACAATCCTACTTGCCAAACCAGCATATCTGGCCAATTGAAGAATGCCACCTTCCTCACCAGCTCTCAGTATTTTATTCACCTATTCACCCACCATGGCTGGGCCTTCCTCATCAGCTAGACATCTCCTGCAGGTTTGCTCTGGGCTCAACTCAACTACTAATTCTCCACAAATGTGCCCAGAGTCAAACCCTCAACCATCAAGTTGACACCTGTGCCCAACTATGACATATACTTATACAGATAGATTTAAACTCTTGATGGTTGTTCTTGCTTCCTGTGTCTGGTCCCTTTCTATGCATGGAAGGAAGCCGAGACCCTCAAATGCTAAAGCAGCTATCTATTGCCTCTGACTGTACCTCACGATGATGTACATACACAAGAAACCCTAGGCAGTAAACAATCCTTAGCAACAGGCTGCAGTGTAAACCTTGCTAAGAGAGGCATAAATGGCTGTGAGCTCTCTGGAGACAATTTGGTATTGCATATAGAGGCCTTAAACAGCACTGTACTGTAATGATTAGGATTAGGGTTTATCCTCGGAGGCAAACCTCTGAGCACACCTGGAAGGGAATCTCTAGATTAAGCTAGCTTCTGGCACGCTGTGACGTGGCGTCCTGCTCACGTGATTTGTAGTGGGAAGACCACACTTGGTGGCTCCAGTCCCTAAGCAGGGGTCTGGGGATATAGAAAGATGGAGAGAATGAGCTCACGGCATCCCTAGATGCCCCAAGCTCCCCGCTCTGGCTGTGAATGTGATACGATCACTGCGACTTCCTCAAAGCGATGGGCTGTACCTGGACCGTGACTCAGTGACGTCTTCTCCCCTACTCTCTCGGTTCAGATACATTGCTGGCGCGCTGTGTATGAAACTAAAGCAAAACACAGAACCCTTTGACCCAGGGACTTTATTCCCAGTCTTTATTCCAACCCAGAGATTGTGCATAAAGAATTGGCTTTTCGTTCTCACTACGGGGTGGGTGTAATAGATTACGGTCCATGTTGCACCTTAAATATTGAAAAGAAATCAAATGCTTCATAGCAGAAACCTGGAGCCAGAGAATTCCTGTCATTTCTACACAATGGAATGCGATCTGGTCGTTAAATGTTATATATTCTATTCAAGCCCCTTTAAAAATGTTTTATCTACTTATTTAAGAGTATGGGGGGAGAGAGAGAAAGAGAGAGAATGCACATGCATGCGTCATCATGCTCAGGCGACAGTCAGAGAGCAACTGTCAGAAGCCAGTTCTGTCCTTCCACAAATAATAAAAAAATTTAAAAAATTAACATCTGTAATACATGTAAGACTATATTACACCAGAAGTTAGTGGGGGGCCTCTTACCATTGCCTTCTTTGTTTCCACTTTTCAGCAATTTCACAGTGTCTTAGGATTACTATACTTGCCGTTTATGAGAAGAAGAAAACACTTAAAAGTCAAAATTCCTAATTGGACGTGAGAGGTCTGTGCTTTAAAATGGATGGGCTTGAAATGGTTCCCTTGGCTTGTACAAAGGTCTTTTCTCCTGGAGAGTGACAGATTCGCCATGTCGTAAAACTTCTCCTTGCTGTCCTTATTGCCTATTTTGGCTCCCAGGTGGGGCTAGCTAGGGGAACTGAGTTTCTGAAGTTTCTGGGGGGCAGAGCCCTGGCCACCCCTTCACGGGTCACATGCTGTCTCAGGTCCTGAATGTGCTACGACGTCTCCTTGTGTGCTGCGATGGTCAGGCTGGCCATTTTCAAATTCTGCAAAGGCTGCTATTTATAGGCCTTTGCTGCGAAGCTCATTCCTTTCTCAGCACGAGAGGTGCCGTGTCAGGCCCTGGCCAGACACTGAGACCTGTGGGGTAGCATCGTTCTCACGCTCAACAACTGTGAAAAGGCGCTGCTAACACGGGGACTGCTCCGGGCACCAGCTCCTGACTTGGGAGAACATTAATTAGATCCCCCAGGATCAGCCGTGACTCCATTACACGGCCCGGAAGGAAGCTGTGCATTGAAGATTGATCTATTTCTTCCATTATCAAAAGGGCTTGCGGTGATTTATTAAAACTATAAATATGGAAATGGAAACATGGAAAACGACGTTGTCGTGAGATGACTCTCTAAGCAGATGGTGGTCCAGGGCTTCCCTTGCTCTCCCCGCTCAAGGGAGGAGACCCTAGCCAGTTCATGCAAATCGAAGCTATGCTCACCCCTAATCTACCCAATCAGGAACCAGCAGGGTGGAAGAGAAAAGACATGTAGGGAAGAGACATTGGCACACACATACCAAACTCTCCAAGCGATCACAGCCTAGGCTTACTCTTTTATTTATTTATTTACTTATTTCCACTCATACAAACTTAATAGGTATCCCGGTCCCCTCCCACCCTCCACCTGTCCCGGACCTCCTTGTTCCCTCCTCTCTTTTCCCCTTCCTTTCCCCCCTCCTTCCCTTTCTTCCAGTGCCCTCTCCCCCCCATCCCTGGAGCATCCTTTAGTGTGTATGTCAAAACTTCCCTCTGGGTCCTCCTCTCTGATGAGTTGTAAGGACTCCGTGGCTTTGCCTCGGGCTCTTTCTTGGGCTCCGCTTTAGTGTAGGAACACTATTGTGGCTGTTAATCCCTTGCTTCTAAGGATCCTAGTGCCTGTGATCCATGCTAGACTTTGGGGGGGGGTCAATGCTATGTCGGTCATAGCACAGGTCATTAGGCTTACTCTTAAAATCCAGCATCCTAATGTCAAGCAACATTGAAATGTTCTTATATTCAAGGGAATTAACAATATTGGTATAGTCTATGCAGCAGCACATTCGATTTGATTTCACAATGCTATCCATTGCTTCTCTCTGATCTAGATCCCATCAAGGATCAAACACTGCTTTGGATTGTCGTGTCAACTGCTTTGCCAGGGTGTTACTTCCTCTCTCTCTTTGGGTCACTGGGCAGAGAACAGGACGCCATCTGCTGGGGAGCAAAGCAAGAAAGCCAGCGCTGCCCTTGTCAGCGTCGGATCTTTTTTCCAGCACCAGGTTGAAGCTCAAGGTCCCTATGCCAATCCAGAGGTTTGGAGGGCAGCAGCTTCAGAAGCTCCCCAGACTAGAGCCACACCAGTCCCCCAAATTTCTGACCCACTGATTCCAAGAGGTCAGCATGCAATGGATTAGACTCTGAAGTATGGGAGTCATGTGTTACCTCACACGCATGGTTCTAGCATGGTTTAGATGTGTTCTAGCGTGGTTTAGATGTGAATTGCCCCCCCACCCACAGGTTCATGTGTTTGACCCTTTGGCTGGTGATAGTGCTTGGGAAGGCTGTGTTACTTTTTTTTTTATAAGTTTTTTTTTATTATTATTATTTATTCAACTGTGTGCATGTGCGTGTGTATGTGCGTGCACGTGTGTGTCTGTGTGTGTGTGTCTGTGTATGTGTAGAACCACGGACGAATTCGCGAACCACCATGGACGCCTCCACTTCCTTCTGCCCCGGGATTCATAGGCTCCGCCCTACCAGGACCAGAAGCGCAGGCCGCCCCCACTTCCGCCTGGCGTCTATACGTGGGATCTGGGATCCGAACTCAGGAGCTTCCGCCTGCAAAGCGGAGGCTTAACCCCTGAGCCACTTCTCCAGCCCAAGGCTGTGTTACTTTTAAGAGGTGGAGTCTGGCTGGAGAAAAGAATGTCACGGGGCACAGGACTGAGATTTGGCAGCTCAGGCCTGCTTCTTCTTAGTTTGTTCTTGCTTTCCTGACAGCTCTGTGACCTGAACCAGCCTCTTGTTTCTGCCTCCAGCCATGCCTTCTGTGGTATGATTCCCGCTATAATGGCTATCCCCTTTAGAACTGTAAGTCAAATAAATCTCCCTTTCTCCCCTAGGTTGATTGAGTCTAAGGATATTTTCTGACATCAAATGAAGAAAGTAACTTCCATACCATGAGATTCACCAAAAGCAGTGAGAAAAGGGATAGCTTTTAATATCTACATGAAAAAGCAGAACTCAAAAATCAAGAGCAAAAGAAGCTCAAAAGTAGTAGAAGCAAAGAGATTCAGAGCAAACATAAATGAAATGGAGGGAAAAAATCAGTTTAACAAAGAGCTTTGTTTGTCTTTTATAAATAACAAACAAATCTGACAAGAACTCAAATGAATATAATCCTAGATGGAAATGAAGGTCTTAAAGGCATCAGAAATACAAAGGATCTCTAGAGATTGCTGTGTGCAACTATAGACTAACAAATTTAATAGCCTAGGAAGAATGGTTAAGTGCCTAGACAAGTATACCTTACCATGACTAAGTCATGAAGAAACAGAATTGCTGAAGGGATTGATAGTGGCTAACAAGATGAATCAGAAATTAAGTTAATCATTCAAAAGAATTCCAGGGCTGATACCACACTGTGGCATGGAATCAGCCATTTAAAGAAGAAGCAATACCTATTTTTAAAGGAGGGAGAATGCTTCCAAACTCTTCTCGATAGACCACACGTTATCCTGATACCCAAAGCCCTCGAGGGTAAAACAGTAACAAAAAGAGACTTACTGTCCATTATCTCTGATGAACATACAAACAAAAGTCCTCAACAACTTTTTGTTGTTATTTGTTCTATTTTTACAAGCATATTAAGTTTTCTTCCCAGCTGCCTCCTTCTCTCCTCTCTCCCAGCCTCTCTCTTCCTTTCACCATTCCCTCTCATATCCTCCCACCCTTCTGCCTGTGTGCTTCTGTGGACCTCAGGGTTCACTCTGGCTTTGTCTATTCCTTTGGGGGTTCAGGCCTCCATAGTGTAACAAGTTGTCTCTCTTCAGGCCGCCCTACTTATATATGCACTTCCCTTCACTCCTCCAGCTTTAGACTCAAAGGTTTCCACTGTGAGTTCCCCTTCTATGGGTATAATAACAGCTGCCTACAGAACAGCTTGATGTATTGTCATCCTATCTGTAGGTTTATTGGCTGTCTTTCCACTTGATCTATTTCCTTCCCTTTTCTAGGTTCTTGTTTCTAGTTTACAGTAGCAGGGACGGTTAATCTTCTGACAAGAGGATCTTGAGTCCAATCAGAAAAAAAAGCTGCTGGTTGTCTCCTTGGTACTTATGCCACTATTACACTGATGGTCACCTGTTGTCATGGTGATTTATATTGCAACTTACAGATCTTATGTCATTGATGGGGCTTGTGATTATATCTCTTCCCCAGCAGTTCTACAGTATTGCAAACTAAATCCAACAGCATAGTCAAAAGATTACCCACCGTGATCAAATGGGATTCATCCCGAGGATGTGAGGACGATTCAGTATGTCTGAGGCCCAGGGTCAAGAGTATGTAGGATAAACACATGTTCATCTCATCAGTGCAGAAAAGTATTTGATAAAATCCAATACCCAGTCATGATAAAAGTGTAAAATTAGGTAGAGAAGGAGCATTCATTTGTAAGGGGACTTGTTACCTCCATCCTCTCATCCCCATGTTCCTTAGAAACAGTGACATTTTGTCACTAGTTAACATGCTTCTTTAGATCTTGACTGGCTGGGGACTGGAGGGATAGAATGCCTGCCTGCACACCTGCTCCTGGGATGCTGAGGGTAGGGAAGATAACCCTCCTCCGGTCTGTGACTGCAAGGAGTCTGGTGTTTCTCAGCCTCGAAGCAAGCCCAGCCGCCTCCTGCCTGTGTTGATAAGGAGTCAATCCTCCCGTGCCCTGCTTTGTGTTTGACATTGCGTCCTGTGCATGCGTGATAGCTGTGTTTCCTGATAAAAAAACAGCCGTGGGGTGTAGTGAAGGCACTGCAGAATGATGATATCTGAAGTCCTCTGGTGATATCGAGTCAAACTCACAATATCAGATCCCAGCAATGGTCACCGGTGCATTGGGCAGCTACATGTGTTAACACGGTAAACCCCACATGCAATAAGTGAATAGAAAACCTCATTTGAATAGGGGAGATGGAAATCTTTCTGAGATCTGGAGCAAAGCAAGGGTGATTGTTATCGTCCCTTCTGTTGAGCACAGGAACCATTTGCTCGAAAGAACCCTTAACTGGCGTTGATACCCGGGAAAGTTGTGGCAGGTCGCGGGAGGCGGAGCCTCGCTGGAGGAAGGCAGGTCGCGGGAGGTGGAGCCTCGCTGGAGGAAGGCAGGTCGCGGGAGGCGGAGCCTCGCTGGAGGAAGGCGGGTCGCGGGAGGCGGGGCCTTAAGATTGAGTAGCATGGCCCTGCTTCTTCTCAGATTGTTCTATCTCTGCCTCCTGATGGCTGTAGTGATCGGAACCAGCCTCCTGCGTCTGCCTGCAGCCAAGCTTTCTGCTTTGCGATTCCCTTCACAAAAGACGATATTCCCTCTGAAACCATAAGACAAATAAATTTCCATTTCCCCTTTATGTTGTGTGTAATTATTATCTCACTGCACTAAAAGTAGCCATAATACACGCCAATGGTAGATCCCAATGGATGAGAATTTTTCTTTGTTGAGTCCATCACGGCTGCCAAAATAGTATTGGTTGGTGCTGCATGTTGTTGGTCAATTCACTACCAAATGACCTTTAGGAACAAGGGGCTTTATTCTGGCTTATGGTTGCCTTATTACAATTCTTAATCCAGCTTTGCAGGAGAACTTATATCCACACCAGGAGCCGAGGGAACTAGCTGCATCACAGGGTTGCTGAGAGAGGCAAACTTCCCTTGTCAGAAAACATTTCTGCTCAAGCATGCCAAAGAATGCCTCCCACTGAACCAGGCCCTCCATCTTATCCACCTGCCCACCGTGGGCTAGGTCCTCCCCATCAATTAGACACTCTCTGGCAGGCTTGTTTGGGGCTAACCCCACTACTAATTCTTCACGGACATGCCCAGTGCGTATGTAACTGTCGAGTTGACTCCTGCGTCTAACTATCACAGTTGGTGTTTTTTATTGATTCAAAGCAGTCCTGTGTGTGTCCTGGGAATGATTCCTGTTTTGGCTGAGTGCGCTGCAGAGCTCATCTGTATTTTTTTGTTCTGCTTTGTTTCGGAGCTGGGGACCAGATCTCAGAGCTGATCACTAAGAAAGGGCTGTGGCACTGAGCCGCATCCCCAGCCTTTCCTTTACCTTTTAAGGGTCTGAAATTCCTATTTTACTTTTCTCTTTGATCAGTGCTTTTTGGCTTTGAGAAATCTTCACTGCTCCAAGGTCCTGGAAAACCTTTGCCAGTTATCTTCCATTAACTTGATTGTTTTAACGTTTACATCTAGACATATGATCTCTTAGGAGCTGATTAATGAAATGGTGTGAAGTAGGAAGGTGGTTTTTTTTTTTTTTTCTGTTATTAGGGTTTCATTGCTAAGACAAATACCTGGGAGAGATCATTTAAGGGAGAATGTTCACTCGGGGTCCGATTTACAGAGGTCGCAGTGGCCGGCTGTAGCTGTTAGTTTCAAACAGGAGGGAAACTTCATGGAGAAAGGGCCTGAGGAGAGCTGCTCACCTGGTGGCAGCCAGGAAGCAAACAAGAATTAGCAAAAAGAGGCCGGAGCCATTAGATACCCTTCAAAGCCTCGTCCCCAGTGCCCAATCCCTCTAAGGAGGCATTACAATTCTAACATATTCCAGTGGTGAATCCAAATCAAACATCAGTTGGGTTGCTTAGATGGCAGTCTTCAGGATACAATCGTATCAGAAGACTCCCACCAGCACATCAAGAAGAACTCCTCATCCTTGTAGGCAGGTATTCAACAGTCCTGGAACCATTCACGAGTGGGCACTTTTCTCCCCCATACCTCTTCCCTATGCTGTTTCTGCTATGCCACAGGCCCGAGACCAACAGACACAGCCAATCACTGACAGACACTTCTGAAACCATGAGCCGAAAGAAATTAAATTGCTTCTGTCATATTTGCCATAGCTGCTTTGATCATATATTTCTCCATTCAAAGGTCTTTTTCTGGATTCTCCATCCCATTCTATTGAATTTTGTGTGTGTGTGTGTGTGTGTGTCCTGCCACAATCCCACCATAGCTCTATGAAAACCTGCAGTACAATCTAGCAGAATAAACTTTTTGTATTTTTCCATCAAAGGAACGTCTAGTATTATTACCTTTTTCATGTTGTGTTCGTTTCACCTGCCTGTTGCTGAGTGAACTCAGGATCAAAAGTTTTCAAAGTTTGATGTATGGGGCTGGAGAGGTGGCTCAGGGGTTAAGCCTCCGCCTTGCAGGCGGAAGGTCCTGAGTTCGGTTCCCAGATCCCACGTATAGACGCCGGGCGGAAGCGGGGGCGGCCTGCGCTTCTGGTCCTGGTAGGGCGGAGCCTGTGAATCCCGGGGCAGAAGGAGGTGGAGGCGTCCATGGTGGTTCGCAAATTCGTCCGTGGTTCTACACACACATAGACACACAAGCGCGCACACATACACACGCACATGCACACAGTTGAATAAAAAAAAAAAAAAAAAAAGTTTGATGTATGGTTGCAGTTGCACACAGATATGCAATTGCTTCTCATACTTTGACTTCACATTGCAGATATTAAAAAGTTCAATTATTATGCTTTGATCTTAGATTCTCCTGGAACTTTCATGTGCACAGTTGTTGGTGGAGTGTGTGTGCGTGCGCGCGCGCGCGCGCGCGTGTGTGTGTGTGTGTGTGTGTAGAACCACGGGCGAATTCGGGAACAACCATGGACCGCCTCCACTTCCTCCTTGTTCACTCTGCCGGGGGATTCTCAGGCTCCGCCAGAAACACAGTCCACCCCCGCTTCCGCCTGGCATCTATACGTGGGGGTCTAGGATTCGAACTCAGGACTTTCCGCCTGCAAGGCAGAGGCTTAACCCCTGAGCCACCTCTCCAGGCCCAACAATTTCATTCTTATTAGTTTGCTTTATATGTTTTGATATGGACATGGGCTAAGACCATACACATTTAAAACAGGTAGGTGTCTATCTTTTCTGTGTGTGAGGTGTCTTGTATGGGAGTGCATGTGTGTATATTCATTGACGTGTGTGGGTACACATGCATGTCCAAGAAATCATCCTCAATTATTCTTCCAACTTATTCCTTCGACACAGGTCCTTACTCAACCCAGAGCTTCCGATAGGACTAGTCTGACCAGCTATCTTGCTTCAGGGATACTCTGTCTCTCCCTTCTGAAGCTGCATCTAAAAGCTGCATGTAAACATTTTTACATGGAGCTTTGGGATTCAAACTCTGGTCCTCTTGCTACACTGCAAGTGTTTTCACTGTGGCACTATCTCTGCCACTCCCTATGAAACATATGTCGTTACCTCTAGTGCTGTAAGTACTGTTTTTCTTGTGACTCGTATTATCAATTCATATCTCATGGCTTTGGTTTCAGAATCTTCACTTATATATGTTTTTTTTTCTATAATTTCTGGTTCTCTTTCTAAAGTTCTCATTTTGCTGCTTGATTCTATGGGGTTTTTAATGCCTGTGTCTGATTATCTCAACACCTGACTGTACCGTTGGCTTATTCATGCTGCTTTTCTCTTTTAAGTCATCTCGTATATTTGTGTGCTTTAATTAATAGAGCATGATAGAAAAGTTATATATACAAAAAGCTGTGGGATGATTGGACACGCTGAGCGATGTTATGTGCTCCCAAAGGGGAGCTAGGGCTGCTGCTGGCATGTGGTGAGAACTTTAATCCAGTCAGGACTTGATCTGATCAGGAGTGACAGACAGTTCAGTGTGTGTGCGCGCGCCTGGAATGTTTCCAACTCATCATTGTTTAGTTTCATAGCTTTGTGGCTGTAATAAACACCATATCCAAACCATCTAGGGATGTGAGGGATTCTGATTCATGCTCACGATTTTCTCCTGCGGTTTATCATTGCAGGAGAAACCTCATCAGCAAGCACTGAGAAAAACCGGACACACAAAGTCAATGTCAAAGGTGCAAAGAAGACCCTCTGCTTCCTACCTTGTTTGCTTGCCCTAACTAGATCGCTGCGTCTTATTCACCTACGGGTGGCCTGGGTTTCCCACATTAGTTATGCAATCAAGACAATCTCCGTGATAGTTAATCCTGAGTGTCAACTTGACACACCTGAAATCAACTAAAATCAGATAAGACCACACCCAGCAAGATCAGCTGAGACCGCCTGAAGAGATTATCTGGATAATACGAAGATCAGCCCTAGATCTGATCGGAACCTCCCTAGATCCCATTGGAACCTCCCAGTAGGGGACCAGATGAAAGGAGCCACAGAACAGAAGACTGGGAAGAAGAGAGACTGCAGGAATCCGGCCTCAGATTCTCTGATGGGTGTGAGTAGCCTGTTTGCAGCTTTGGCCGGCCAGCCATGCCGTTTCTACCATGAAAGTTCATTTCCCCCCTCTGGAATTGTAAGTTAAATAAATCTCCCGTTCTCCCTTAAGTCATTGACTTTGGGTGCTCTCTCACAGCAATAGTTACGAGTAACTATTACAATCTCCTCCAGGCTAGTTTGAACTAAATGATCCGCACAGGTGTCCCCAAAGATTCACATCTCATGCATCACATTGGCAATTGAAGCTAGCAGTCAGAGCCTTTCTTTAAGGTGATGTTCTTTGAAACTCCAAGCGGCTACTTGAATGTATGTCTGGATCATTCGATCTCACGGTTACTGAACTCCACCTCTATCTCTATGTAAAAGCCCCGGGAATCCGCTGGTTTCTCAGTGTCCTAGTCATTGCTCAAGAAAAGATTAATAACTGTCAAGGGAAGGACAACATGATGTCCAACAGGCAGCTCCTGGGCAGAGGGCTGGACCATGTACTAACAAATAGGAAAACGTTGCAATTTTTTTTTTCCCCTGGCTACCTGGAATTAAAATTTCTGGGGAAAAAATAAAGAAGAAATATAGGACGCTCCTTAACATCCCCTTTTTCCTGATTAGTCTTCATGGAGTACCCCAACCAGACCGAAGTATGTGATTCACATCCAGTCTTCACATCGTGTGGGAGGTGAGCGCAGAGAGTCCAAGTCCTGCCTGCTCCGTTCCTGGTGGCTGTAGCGGCCGCCTGGGTCTCAGAGATGATGAACGACACGGCGAGCGCGTGCCAAGTGGACACTTTGTCCGTACAAGTCGATGAGAGGAATGGCTCCCTAGTGTCCAGAAAAAAAATTCGATCCTTGTAGGGGAAAATGTCAACTTGAGATGCCTGACAGACGCCTGTTGGAAGTACCACATCTTATAGTGGTAGCAGTAGCAGCAGCAGCGTGTGCGTGTGTGCGTGCGTGTGTGTGTGTGTGTGTGTGTGTGTGTGTGTGTGTGTGTATGTGTGCGTGTGTGTGCGTGTGTGTGTACTTGGGAGTGAACATATGTAAAGCAGAGATTGACATTTTGTGTTTTCCTTTATTGCTCTCAAGCCTCCAGTTCCTCTTATCTTTTTCCTCCCTGGTTTTTATGTGGATGCCAAGGATCTGAACTCAGGACCCTAGCTTCTGCAGCAGACACTTTTCCACTGAGTCCTCTCTCCAGACTTCTAATGTAGTTCGATTGGTATAAAATTCCAGAAAATTCTTTCATTCCCCTATAGAACTTGACACGGGCTTCTTAGCGGTTATGTGGTGGCCACAGGGTGCAGGGGAGGGGAGGCGTCTCTTCCGGGTGAGTTTTCCTCTCTCTCTGTTGGGGCTCCGCGCCTTCTGTTTTATTAGTCTGGATGAACTTGGCGGCGGTGGCCAGGGATAATTTCAAAGAAGTTTCAAGCCGGTGATTTAGGACTTTCCCTCTGTAATGTCTTTTCCTGTGTGTGGGCGTTTTTCGAGTGCATTGTAAAACTCCACCTTTTTCCCTCCATTAAACATTAAAAATGAAAGAGAAATTCTAGACATCTTTTAAGACGTGTTCCAGAATAGACGGGATTTTCCAGGAAAATAAAGACTGTTCTATTATGTTCTTCTCTCTTTTTGCCATGTATATGTGTATGACAGAATAGATGTGTCTTTGAATGTGGTTACTCCTGTGTAAAGGGGCACGTGTTAAAGTATCTATCTTGATTGGTTTCTAACTTTATTTACTGGCCTCTTGCTGATTTGGGTGGTCTATCTAGCCCCCTTACCCCAAGGATCTCCCATCTCTGCCTCCTTTTCTGGATTTGCAGATAGCTGCAACACCGCCTGGCTTTTGCACGTGGGTGCTAGAGATCCAAACTCTAGGTCTTCATGGCGAGTGTTTGGTCCACCGAGCCTTCCCTAGCCCAAAGCTGTTTGCTTAACGTCACGAGCCACCTGCATTTGGTTTAATCACCCTGACGTGGCAATGACTGGCTGGCTTCCCACCAAGTCGTCTAGCACATCTTGTCCTTGGGGTGCCATTCAGTCGCTGGTGTTCGTTGGATCATTAGGAGCCTGATGCATCGCACAGTCTAATGTTTCTAGACTATTTTTTCACAACGACAACTTGCAAAGCATATGGTCCGTAGGTTTTGGTAATGATCCACTTAGACACTCGGCTCTTCCGTATGCGTCCTTAGATCACTAATTGCCAACATATCTCTTTGGAGGCTGTTGATCACTTAGCTTTATAGGAAACACATTGTTTAGAACAAACCCCATTGTACATTTTCACAGAGAAAATTGTCCTGCTCCAGCCCCCTCATGTTCAGGCCCCCTTCACATCCCACAAGTGGAAAGGTCATTGTTGCAGTCAGCCTTCATGGTTGCTGATAAATGACCATCAGACGGCTTAAGGGAACAAGGGGTTTATTCTCTTACAGTTTCTGGTTACAGTTCTCAGTCCAGCTTGACAGGAGAGCATGCACCAACACCAGGGCCGAGGGAACTGGCCACACCATCACTGCATAACGGCTGAGAGATGGACAATCCTTACTTGCCAGACCAGCATGTCTGGCCAAGTGAACAGAAGGATGCCAACTCTCTCAACCAGCTCTCTGTGATTTATTCCAGAGTCTAATCCCACCCATCATGGGCTGGGTCTTCCCCATCAGCTAGACAATGTTCTTCAGGTTTGCTCTGGGCTTAACTCAACCATCACCTCTCTACAACTGTGCCCAGAGCTCAGACCCTCGACAGTCAAGTTGACACCTGTGCTTAACTATGACAGTCATCAAACTTAGATCTATCTGAACTGAGAGCTTGTCTAGAACAATGCTTGGGACAAAAGTAACTGGTGAACTATCTTACTTCATACTTCCCTTTATGTTCTGGAGGAAGACTACTGAATTGATGGAAAACATAATTCAATATTTGTCATCAGCCACAACCTTCAACAAGCTTAGAGTTTCACCCAATCAAGACACTTCCTGCTGTGTCCAGACACAGGACTCTTGCAAGAGCTGACTCCGCCTCTCTGTCACCTTTGTGGGGATTTCAACCTCACTGACTTGAGATTAAGGATCATGATTTGCTCACTCAACAGTTATTTGACTGCCGGGATACAAAAGTTGCTTCTTTTTCTGTGAGACAATACTCAGACACAAATTCAGAGAGAAAAGGAGACTTATTTGGTCTACAGTTGCAGAGGGAATGTAATCCATTATGGTGGGAGTCACACAGCTGAAGGCAGAAGCCGGCTGGTTCAGGTCTCCGCAGCCATCCTGAAGCACAGAGAACAAGAGCAAGTCAGTGAGCCAGACAGGTAGAGAATCCACCTGAAAGCCCGGGAAAGTGTGCCTGTGGAGTCCCTTGATCTGGGCACGTACCTGTAGATAGACGAGTGTCACGTGACTGGGACACAGCACAGAAGAGAGCCTGAGGAAGAGGAGGCCAGAATAAGGGTACATGCAAAGCAGATTGTAGGTAGCTATTCCGAAATCCTGCAGGATACAGCGCTTTCTTTTCGTTTTCCTTTCATGTATGTGTATCTGGTGTGTGTATGTGTGTAGTGTGGTGTGGTGTGTGTGTGTGCGTATGTGGTATGTGTGCAGGAATGTGGTTGCACATGTGCATGGGTGATGCAGTCAGCCTGCATGGGTGCTGATAAATGACCATCAAACGGCTTAAGGGAACAAGGGTTTATTCTCTTACGATTCCTGGTTACAGTTCTCAGTCCAGCTTCACAAAATCCTTGTTCCTCTCATCACAAATTGGGCCCAAACAATCTCTCTCAGCAAATGGCCCACTAAACTCTGAAGAATGGTATTTGTAAATCCACAAAGTGAAAATTCTCAAGCATTTCCAACTTTGTCCAGCGAAATCGTTCAAAAGCCACAAAACCCACATAGTCAGATTTATCAGCAACACCCCACTTCTGGTACCAAATTCTGTTGCAGTCAGCCTGCAATGTTGCTGATAAATGACCATCACACAGCTTAAGGGAACAAGGGGTTTATTTCCTTACAATAGTCTGGTTACAGTTCTCAGTCCAGCTTGACGGGAGAGCACGCACCAACTCCAGGGCAGAGGGAACTTGCCCCACCATCACTGCATAACGGCTGAGAGATGGACAATCCTTACTTGCCAGACCAGCATGTCTGGCCAAGTGAACAGAAGGATCCCAACTCTCTCAACCAGCTCTCTGTATTTTATTTCAGGGCCTAGTTCACCCACCATGGGCTGGGCCTTCCCCATCAGCCAGACAATCTCCTGCAGGTTTGCTCTGGGCTCAACTCAACCACTAATTCTCCACAAATGTGCCCAGAGCTCAAACCCTCAACTGTCAAGTTGACACCTCTGCCTAACTATGACAGCGGTCCAGATGACACTCAGTGGGCCAGCTCAGTGGGTCTCAGCTTTTCCCTTAGGGACCATTTGCTGGTGACTTGCTGGGCAGCGACACCAGGAGCAGAGAGACAGCTTGTAGGTGGAAGGTGAGGATACTGCTGGATGCCTCCCAGGGCTCATCGAGTCAGCCTTCCCGAAGACAGGAAAGACTAACTTCGGGTCATGGTTTCGGAGGGTTCAGGCTTCGGTCAGCTGATCCCATTGCTTTGCCAAGGCAGTGTATCATGGGATAACACCGGTCATGCTGTGACGTGACATCTGAGCAGGAAGAGAGAAAATGGAGAGGGCTCCCAATAACTCCTTCAAGACCACTTCTTTCAATGACCAAGCTCCTTCCTCTAGGCCCCGGCCTTCTCAGGGTCAGCACCGCTTCCCAACAGAGTCTGTGGTTCTGTCATGGAGGTCTCTGGGGAAAGTTTATCCAAATCACAGCACACAAGACAGTCTCCAGTGTCAAGACTCTACAGATCCCCAAGGTCAGCAGGACGGGGGCTGAGCAGCTCTGAGCCGGTGATGAGGGGTGTGTGGTGTGTGTGGTGAGACCCCTTCAGTCCCCTTGCTCATGGGGGCTGGCTGAAGTTCTCCTCTATCTTCCTTTGCAGCCACGTCCGAAACTAGCACTCAGGAGCGTGTCTGCATTGCATCATGCACAAATGTCAACTCTACGAGACGAGGAGATTCAAATGTCATCGAATGTCTTGGATGGTCAAGATTTAGTCCTTAGAGTCTTTGTCAGGTCAACTCTTTCTAAAACACATCTATCGATAATCTGTTTGATTGCTTCCTTGTGTATGCACCTATGGGAACAGTTCTTTGCAAGAAGGTGTGGGTCCAAGAAACTCATTTCCTTGGCTTTGCTGTGCCTTGAGCTCTCTCTCTCTCTCTCTCTCTCAGTAGAGAAGAGTCTGTGTGTCCACATGTTTGAAATGTGAGCTGCCCCATACAGGCTCATGTGTTTGAATCTTTAATTGTTTGGGAAGGTCATGCCACCGTTAGGAAGTGGAGCCTTGCTGGAGGAAGGCAGTCACAGGGGGTGGGTGAGATTAGTTACCCTGCCTGGCTGCGGTGAGCTGGTCGCTCTTGGACTTATGGATTGCGGCTCTGAACCTCCGTAATGGACATAACTTTGGCTGCCTCCAGCTTCTGCCAGCCAGCCACGCCTTTCCCACCATAACGGACTGTATCTCCCTTCTGGAACCATAAGATGACTACATCTCCCGTTGTCCCTTAATTTGCTTGAGTTTGAGTATTGTCTCACAGCAGCAGAGAAGAGCCACTGGTAGACCGTCTACGGAAAGGCTGACACCTATCCTGATCCCTGGCCAGGGCTGAATTTCAACGTGCATTTGCTACTTGAAGACCTCCTTGATATAATCTATTCCTGCTGGGGATGTAGACGACATCAGCTTTTCTAGCCCTGGAGGCCATGAACTGTTGATCTTTCTCTTTCTGTTTAATTCTTTCCTGCTTCATCTCCTCCAGTAATTCCCTGACAATTCAGTCAGATAAGCCACATGCATTACTAAGTTTGTTCTTTTCAACATTTTCCATTAGGACTGAATATCTTCATTAGAGAAGTCATTTCCATGCAATCACAGAAAACATTTTACTAAGCACGTTACCACTTTATACCACGGAGTAACACTTTCATGGCCCCGAACATCACTTTTCTTGCGTTTTCACCAATGTCAAGACGATGCTACATATATTAGATTTTTTTGTGTGTGTGTATATTTGAGTGTGTGTGCACCTGTAAGTGTGTGTGTGTGTTTGTGGCATAATGCACTTGAGTGTATGTGCTTGCGGAGGTCTAGGGTTGACACTGGGATTCGTCATGGATTGCTCTACCTCCTTACTGCTTTGCTCTGGGGTTTCCTAGGCTCTGTCTTCAAGAACTGGAAGTGCAATGTCACCGGCTTCTCTACGTAGGGTCTGGGATTGGAACTCAGGTCCTTTTGCTTGCAATACAAAGGCTATAACTCCTGAGTCATCTCTCTAAATCACCAGAGAACAACTTTGGAGAATCGGCTTTCCTATTTCACCTTGCTGAGACAGCGTCTCTTGTTGTTTCTGTCTGTCCAGTTATTCTGCTAAGCTGGGCTGTGAGCATTTGGGCACACCTGTACACCTCTTGCCTCTTGCCTCAAAAATGCTTGGATTACAGATGCCAGCCGCTGCGTCCAGCTTTCTGTGGGTTCTGGAACGTGGGTCTTCAGGCTTGGGCGTCAAGCACTTAACACCAATCCATCTTGCAGGCCTTACATTAGCTTTTTTACTCATTAGTACCAACTCCAGTCACAACTTTTGAACAAGAATGAGGTCATGCGATGGTAGCAGGATATTTCCTAAGCTTGAGGAGCTGAAGCAATCGCTGCTGTTTTTCTCACACAAAGGCTGTTGACTTGATGACTGTCCCCTGGTGTCACTCAGAGGTCTTGCTTCTGTCTCCAGCTCTACCTTCTCCCATGAGGTCACTGCGTCTGCCCCAGCAGAAGTGAGACATGAAGGTTACACAAAAGCTTTAGCTGCCTCCAGCTGGAATAACACACATGGCTTCTGACCACACTTCACTTGCAAATGTGAACGATAAGACCCTGGCCCGAGGTTACCAGGGCTTAGAAGTGCACCATCTTGAGTGCTCAGGAAGGAACGATCTAAAAGTGAATTTGATCGACGCTAAGTATTGTCTCTACTTAGCTGAGAGCTAATGAGTTAGTGAGTAAAGATGACGATAGTTTTGCACGTGGGAGAGTGCATTAGGGTTCTCTAGTGGAACAGAACAGAATACAAGAATAGAATGGTTGTATTAGTGAAGAGATGTATTAAATTAATTCACAGAATAAATTCAATCTAGTCCCACAGGAGCTGCCTGGAGCTGCTCAGTTCTTGAGCTGAACAGCTCAGAAGACAGAAGGATCCCTGGAAAGTCTCGAACCTCAGTCACACTGGAAGGCTGAAGAGGCTTCTGGGCTCTGATGTCAGCAATGAACAGCAGCAGCAGCAGCAGCAGCAGCAGCGGAGAAGGTGGCAGCAGACCAGCAGTGGACTCAGCACACCGAGTCCACACAAGGCAAGAGAGAGCAAGTCCCTCCCCCTTGCCCCTCCTTTCATCTGGTTCATCGCTGGAAAGCACCACCCACTATGGGCTTTCCCATATCAATTAAACAGTTACCTTCAGGCTTGTTTAAGGGTTTGTCCTAACAGTCAGTTCTTCACAGTCATGTCCCAAACTCAGCTTGCAATTGTCACGTTGACACCGGAATCTATACAGAGAATGTGGAGACTGGAGGGAACATGCGTGGCTCACTGAAAGAGCTGGCATGAGAGGTGGGCGCATCGTGAGGGGGAGGGGATGGGAAGAAGAAGCTGTGAGAAGGGAGTGGAGGAAATCTAGGTAGGCCCTGTTGTCACGTTAAGTGTGAAAGACAATAACCTTGGACCTTCTGGGTCAAGAAATGCTTGAAGTGGGCAAGACTGGAGATAGGCATCCAGCTAGTAGCTTCTTGTGGCATTCTGGGCAAAGATGGTGTAGACCCGAGTTGTTTCAGAGCGGGGAGGGTGGCGTGGCTTAGTTGAGAGAGTCTAGTAGGCAGAGTCAATAGGAATGGGCAGTGAATTAGTTGTAAGTAGGAGGCAGCCAGGGATAGAATTGAGACTGTGTGTGTGTGTGTGTATGTGTGTGTGTGTGTGTGTGTGTGTGTGTGTGCGCATCAGAGGGCACTGTGTGTGCCTGTGGAGGCCCAGGGGTGGCTTCAGGAATCACCCTGGATTACTCTACCTCTTCTTTGCTTTGCTCTGGAGTTTCCAAGGCTCTGCCTTCTAGGGCCACCGCCATGCCTGGCGTTTTTACATAGGATCTGGGATCCGAACTTAGGACCTTGTGCTTTCAAGGCAGAGCCTTTAACCCCTAAGCCATCTCTCCAGCCCAAATTCAGACTTCTTGAGGGGTGACTGTGTTGACTGTGGCCACATTGACTGATAGGAAATGTAAACAGAAGACCTAGTGCCACACCTCCCCCAACCCGTCAAGTTTCTAATGGAAAGCTGGCCTCGTGCCGACTAGAGACGATAGGTACTTTCACAGCCACCGAGGGTTAGGGTTAGCAGCTTGCACTTCTCGGGGCTGTGCATTCTAGAGAACGAAGTGGGCTGTTGTCAACATTGCTGTTCCTAACGAGATGAGGATAACCCCCACCCATGGCCTTGGATATAGACAAGTATCACTCACGAAGGCTGACCGTGGACTATGATGGTCAATTTTCTCTTTCAACTTAGCTGGACCATGGCATCTAGATACGTGGTCAAATATTATTGTGCATGTTTCCAGGAGAGTGTTTCGGGTGAGACTAACATCTGTAGCTGAGGACTTCGTAGCTGATACTCTTCAGTCCTGAGCTACCGCAATGACTCTTTCTGGACCTTCTAACCTATCAGCTCAGCATGAAGATTTTGAACTTGCCACCTTCCATAGTCATAAAAGCCAATGTCTTTCAAATAAATCTCTTTATAAGTATATATATATGTGTGTGTGTACATGTACACACGCCCCTCATTAGTTCCGTTTTGCTGAGTAGCCCCTACTAAAACATGTATTAACCACGCAACCTTGGAATCCTGCCCCCTGGTTACATACCACAGTGAAAATGGAGCAGGCAAATACCAGATACAGAGATAGGAATATTAATTGAGGCGTTGTTCACAGCCACCCCAAATTGTAATTGCAGGACACCCATGAAACAAGGGCTTCTTCCCTGTCTCTCCCTCTTTCTGCTTTCCCCAGGAAACCTTTGCTCTAGCCATAACCAGGATGACCAATGAGAATGAATTAGCTTTGCATACGAATGCATGGGCAGAGCTTAGGAACACAACAGTAGTGTATCTGTCTTTGTAAAGTCAAAAAGGTGAAGGGACCGATGTAAAGATGCATGCTATAGCAGTAGCAATTTTTTTAAATTTTTTTATTATTATTTATTATTTATTCAGTTGTGCGTGTATGCGTGTGTGCGTGTGTGTGTGTGTGTGTGTGTGTGTGTGTGTGTGTGTGTGTGTGTGTAGAACTACGGACGAATTCAGGAACCACCATGGACGCCTCCACCTCCTTGTTTACTCTGCCCTGGGATTCACAGGCTCCGCCCTACCAGGACCAGATACGCAGGCCGCCCCCTTATTAAAATGCCTTAGACATCACTATTTTTAAGGGATCTTAAAAGAAACATCCAGGGACTTCTGGAAGTTTCAGTGTCTTAGTTGCTGGTTCAAGGGCTGTTCTGAAAGTTTTTTGGAACAGTTCTATTCATTCATTCTCACTTAAGAGCTTTCCATGTTTCCTTTTACAATACAGAAGACATTTTTATTACTTTTCTGAAATCTCTGCCTTTGTTGTCTCTCTGTCTCTGTCTGTCTGTCTGTCTCTCTCTCTTTATATAAATATATGTATGTATATATATATATATGTATATATATTCAGCCACAAGGGAATTTAAAACCTGACTAATTGAAGCTAAAGCATCTTGCTCATCCTTTTCCCTGTGGGGTTTGTGTGTGTGTGTGTGTGTGTGTGTATGAAAGACAGAGAGAGAGAGAGAAAGAGAGAGAGGTGTTTGCATGCTGAAAGCAGGAGGTCCGCTTTTGACAAGGATGGGGCCATGCCTTTGCTCCCTGAAAGGATTAGCAGCGGCCCCAGTCTAATCTCCATGGCCAGGTCCTGATCACTTTAACTTCTACCCTGCACCCTGAAGAGAGGCCTCCGCGTCTTGAACGTTCTCTCCAGCGCACTTGCTCCCCACTGATTCATCGTGACAGCAAGGATCTCACAAAGCCGGAGACCTCGATACAGTTCGAGGGGGGGGGGCCTGGTAGCATGTCATTGCTTGCAGTATTTCTCGTCGCGGATTTTTAAGTAGGGTCTCTTTAGCTGGTCTCCAGACCTACCAGTTCTCCTTCTCTGCCTTGTGATGACTGCCTGCAATAAGCATCCAGGTGGGCGTGGGGGTGGGGGGCATGTCTGTCATTTGGACACATGCGGTTTGAATAGTCAGTGGCCGCAGGAACCTTGAGGTTACGTGTGTCTTCTAATGCAGGGCACCCTGACTCACGGGGTTGGTTTTGTTTTCTTCCCTGCCTGTGGGCACCAGGGCTGTCTTAGCCTATTTAGGTCTCTTCAGCGGAATTCTATGAACGCGTAGCTCTCAACCAACAGAACAGTATCTGGAAAACCCGAAGTTCACTTCCTGGCAGATTCTGTGTCCCGATTCCTAGCGATGTCCTGATTCTAAGATGACCCTGTCTCCCCACGTCTTCTCATGACGGGAGGGCCAGGCCTGCTCTTGGGAACTTCTTCTACGAAGACACAAATCCTAACCACAGAGACTTGATGCTGAAAACCTGACCACCTCGCAAAGACCCTCCTCCTGGCACCAGCGGGGACTGTGTCAGCCTCGGAACTCCTAAGGAAACAAGCAGGGGTACCATTGCAGCCCAACCTCAAAGCCTTCCTCTGCACGAACCAGGGGCACAAGAGCCCCGTGGGCCCCTCCATGCGCCGTTCACCTCTCCCTCGGCCTTTTCTGCCTTGTTCCTTTCTGTCACCAAGGGATTTTACCCGAGAAATGGACTAGGGGAGAAGATTTGGATCGATTCAACCTTATTCTCTGAAATAGGTCTTCTCTCCAGCTCCAGGAAAGACCATCCATAAAATAATAATAATAATAATAATAATAATAATAATAATAATTTAATAAATATTTTTCATATTTATAATAATTTAATGATTTAACAAATAGTTTTCTAGGGATGCTGGTTCAGGATTTCTTTTTCTTTTCTCCTTCTCCTGACTAGAGCTGACCACACAAATTTGCGATGATCTCAGTTCATATTCACCCCATCAATTCACTTCATGTCTGTCTCCAGGAACCAGCCAGTGAATGTGACTTCTTTCGTTTCCTTCTGCCCCACGCTAAAGACCTGACACACGTATGTGGCTGTGTGCCGAAGGCTGCACCGTCAGAACACAGACGCATGCTCAGCTCTCTTCCATGAATGGTCAATATTTTATTATGCGCATGGACATCCATGTGAGAATTAATAGAAACATTTTCATCGCTTTTCTATTGCCGGGGCAAAACACCTGACAAGAAGTAACTTGAGGAAGGAAAGATATTTGTGGGCTTTTTTTGAGAGAGGGAGATCATGGTTTGGGGGAGCTATAGTCCACCGTGGTAGGGAAGTCGTGGCCGCAAGAGCATAAAGTGGCTGGTCCCGTTGCATCACGCAGGGAGGGAGTTGCAAGCGCTATACAGGCTACTTCTTTCCCCAAAGCCTTAAGCTGATCTCAGCTCCCAGTTCACAGGATGGTGCTACTCATGTTTAAGATGGATCCTTCCCCTCCATGAAACCTTTCTGGAAACTCCTCGCAGACACAGCCTGTCTCCTGGGCGATTCTAAGTCAGTCAATATAACAATGATCAGCCCTCGTGACCTTGAACTAGATCTCCCGACTCCTGGGTTCCCCAAGGCCACCCTTGACTGCAGGTTCATAATAACTCTAACAATGAACCTTTCCACCCTGGTTCCGGATCCCGTGCATGTTAAAAAGAACTCTGGATACTGGCAATTCTTTCCCACCTGATTCTAGGAATCCTGTCAGCTTGCTTGTGGTTTCTTGCTGGACAAAGCCATCTCTCCAGCTCCCTTGTGGTTGCTTATTAGCCAACCCCTTTGGCTCTCCCACCCCAACAGGGTCTTTGCTCCCGTTCCAGCCTTCTTTGGTGGTAACTCCTACAGGGCTTTTTCCTGGGTTCCCACGAACAACCAAGCTCCCTCGGGACTCTCTGATGCCCACAGGCAACACACCAGCAGATACAGCAAGAATCAAAGACACCATCCTTCTCCTTCTTTGACCCTCTGCACTCCAGAGTCTCGTCCTTTCTGTCTGCAGCCACTTTCTCCTTAGGCTCTCATGAGCGTCCCCAGACGCAATATCAGTTCTTCCCCAAAGCCTTCTTTTCCATCACTCAGCAACGGTCCCCACCTCCCTGAGTTCTCGAGTCTCTGGGCATGAGACTTATATGTTCCTTTAAAGCTTTGCCTACAAAAAGGTGCTTTTTCACAAGCAGAGGAAATTAAAAGGCAGAGACAATAATGGAAGGAAGTGAAGAAGGCGCCCGGATATAAGTACTCCTCCCCCTCCCCCCAAATATGGTAATCTTGTCTGGCCAGTGGAAAGTCTTAGGTTCTGGCTGGAGGATGAATCTTGGTGAATAATTTAAGAAAACGATTCTGCCAAAGCTTAATGATCCATGTTTTCTGCAGATATAAAATTGCCCTTGACTGGGTAGGTGGCTTACAGGATAAGCCTTTGCCTCACAGGCAAAAAGGCCTGAGTTCAGATCCCCAGATGCCATATAAAAAATACTGGGTGGATATGGCGGCAATCTGTAATTCTGGCCCTGGAGGAAGAGCCTGGGAAACCCCAGAGCGAAGCAATGAGGAGGTAGAACAATTGAAGAGGAATTCCCCGTATCGCCCCTGGGTCTCCACAGCACACTCAAGTGTCCTCAGACACACACACACACACACACACACACACACACACACACACACACACACCCTCTGCTATAGCATAGAATTGTATTCTGGAGGTCAACAGGCAAGAAGCCCTGGTGTGAGAAGGAGATCTAGAAAGCGTCCCTGTGGAGAAGAACGTGCACTCAGAAGCAGGACTCACAAGCGGCGTGATCCATGGTTGCAACCAAACCCTCTGCTTTTGTTGGTGTGGAATGTGCTGTCAGAAGAAAACCAGGCAGGGTTGACATGAGCAACAGGACTTTTCGGAAAGCGAGATGGATCGGCTTGGCCGGGACGGGGTTAGGCACGCCTGCAGAACTGTCGTGTTTCTCCAGGCTGAAGCAAGGAAGCCAGGCCTGGGCACACGGAAGGCTCGTGTGTCAGGGGATGGAGAGTGGGGGAGAGGGGACCACCTCTGGTCTTGCCCTGGCACTGTGCATAGAGCAAGTCACGTGATTAAGCAGAAGTGAGAACACTGTTGGTTTCTGCCATCTGAGATGCCAGAAGGTTCTAGTTCATTTATAGACGAATGACAGACTGACGGCAGATTCTCACTAATATCAGGTGCCAGAGACAAAGAAATGTCCTTTAATATCCTTAAACTGCTGCAGAGAGAAAGAACATCCAGAAATGCTAGGTCCAGTTGAACGATCACTTGGGAGGCAGGGCTGTGTAGAGATATGTCTGTGAGGATGCTCGCCGCTCCAAAATCCATCCCCAAATAATGACCGAGGGATGTGCTTCCCCGAGAAGGAGACTGAACTCAGGAGAATAGAGTGAGAGGCAGAAATAATGGTGAACAAAGGAGTTGGTAAAGTAGAGTGGTAAATCTGATCAGGGTAACCAGGAAATACATTAAAACAAGTTTGAAAGTGTTTAAAAGTAAGGCAAATTGCATTTTCAACAATTACATGGAGGACTGGAGGGATTTTCTTTCATTATTGTTTGCATTAAAATTGCTTCTAGTTAACGTGCCAAATAACAGACTTCAGTGAGGACACGTTCGTAGAGATGCGTCAACAAACTTTGTTCCCCGTCCCTTCTAGCTGGTCCCCTTCTTCCTCCCAAAGAGAGTGCTTCTACTTTCATTAGCTAATCACCTGCAGGTGCCTATATGAAAGCAGACGCCCACCTGCAGCCGCTCACCTGCAGACGGCTACTGAAGTGCACACCAGCACCCACCTGTAGGCACCACCTGAAGGCGCTTACTCGAAGACCCCCACCAGAAATATAGCCAGCAGGCACTCATCTACAGCCGCCCACCTGCAGATACCTACCGGCAGACCCCAATGCAGCACCTACCTTGTCACAGTTCCCCTGCATGGTCACTGATAAATCACCATCAAATGGCTTAAGGGAACAAGGAGCTGATTCTCTTACAATAGACTGGTTACAGTCCTTCGTCCAGCTTTGCAAGAGAGCTCACACCAACACCAGGGCTGAGGGAACTGACTACATCATCTCTACATAACAGCTGAGAGAGGGGCAGTCCTTACTTGCCAGACCAGCCTGTCTGGCCAAGTGTATACAAGGATGCCAACTTTTCTCTATGTTCTATTCCAGGGCCTAGTCCCACCCTCTGTGGGCTGGGCCTTCTCCATCAGCTAGACAGTGTCCTGCAGCTTTGCTCTGGGCTTAACCCCGCCACTAATTGTCCACAAATGTGCCCAGAGCCCAAACCCTCAACTGTCACGTTGACACCTGTGCCTAACTATGATATACCTGCAGACATCTACCCAAAATGCCTGCCTGGTGGTGTCCTCTTGCAGATGCCCCCTGCGCTTGGCTGCCCACAGATATCTACCTCTAGATGCCCAGTTGCAGACTCCCACCTGCAGGCCACACCTGTAGACATACGTCACTGTATACGGGCGGGACAGCGCTCCGCCCACCGCTCCGGCATAACTTAGAAGCTGCAGACCTCCGGCCACCCACAGGCCAGCTCCGGTGCTGTGCAGGGTGAACTGCCATCAAGTAGCAGCACTTCCGTTTCTCACCCTGGAACATGTCTTGTGCGGCCCAAGGGACTTCGCAGGTGTGAGGGTGTTGACTGTCTTCGGGTGGGAGATTATCAAGGACTTTTGGGGTCGTTTCTCAACATGATCACAGGGACGGAAGGGATGAAATCAAAACAGCAGACGGGACAATGGGAGTGACAGTGTGGCACGAGGGTGTGTGTCACCAAGCCAGGGGTACGGGTGGCCTCCACCAGACAGGAGATAACGTCTCGCTCCTGAAGCGTCCGCAGGGCCCAAGCCCGACCAATGCTTTGTTCCTAAATTGCTGGCTTTTGGGACCATAAAATGATAAGTGCTTGTTCTTTGAGGCACCTGATGGAGGGTCGGTCATGTCAGAGGTGACAGGAAGCCGGGGTGGTCAGTTTCTGGAGGAGCTAAAAGGGAAAGGCTGTCGAGGAAATCTCAACTTGCATGGTAGAGAATTGAAGGGGAGCTAGTGAGGAACTCCGGGAGGGTTTCTAGGACACCCTAAAAATCTGGCATGTACTGGGAAGCTTGAGAGCATCATGCCACCGGCTAGTGTGGTAGTGAAGCCAGTTAACTGTGGGCGGGAATCGGAAAACTGGGCTCACCAAGAATTGGCGTTCCCCAGGCACGTGAAGCAAAGAGATTAATACACAACGGTGAAATACTGTGTGTGGCTTTCCGCGAACTGCGGGATTTCCCGAAGACACTGAAGTATTATGGAAAAGATCAGCAAACAAACGGCTTCGTTTCCTTCGAATCCACAAGTGGATTCATGTAAAATTGGTGGTGTGTATCACACAGACAGGAGGCTGTGGTTAAACATTCAACATTTCACCGTGAACGGGGGCAGAAGAGACAAACATCTATACCGAGTAGCGGAAACTGGTAGGAACCGCCTGACCAGAAGAGGCATGCTTTCGCCTGACGCTTAGGTCTTTGGTGCTGAACGGGGTGCGGAAGCTGGCAGGCCACGGAGTTGCACGCACACAAGAGCAGCAATATCCTGATGGTGCAGCTGTAGGAAGCAGCCCAAACCTTCAGGCCCATGGGTCTGCAGGAAGATCTCACGGAGCGCCGAAGCAGAACTGATTGCTCAAGCCTCTGGATTCCACAAGTCTGTCTCTGCAACTAAACCTGCCCGTAGTCATCCTAGGGAGGTCGACTGTATGGAGGGAGAGGCTGAAGCATCTGTTCATGTCTAGCATCTATCTATGTACCTATGTGTCTATGTATTCATCTATCCGCTCTACATATCTATGTATGTATCTATCATCTATCTAACCTATGTATGTATATGTATGTATCTATCATCTATCTAACTTATGTATGTATCTATCATCTATCTGCTCTACATATCTATGTATGTATCTATCATCTATCTAACCTATGTATGTATGTATGTATCTATCATCTATCTAACTTATGTATGTATCTATCATCTATCTGCTCTACATATCTATGTATGTATCTATCATCTATCTAACCTATGTATCTATGTATGTATCTATCATCTATCTAACCTATGTATCTATGTATGTATCTATCATCTATCTAATCTATGTATGTGTTTATCATCTATCTACTCTACATATCTATGTATCTATCATCTATCTAACCTATGTATGTATTTATCATCTATCTACTCTACATATCTATGTATGTATCTATCATCTATCTAACCTATGTATTTATCATCTATCTAATCTACATATCTATGTATGTATCTATCATCTATCTAACCTATGTATTTATCATCTATCTAATCTATGTATCTATGTATCTATCATCTATCTAACCTATGTATCTATGTATGTATCTATCATCTATCTAACCTATGCATCTATGTATGTATCTATCATCTATCTTTCACCATCTAGCTAATTTATTATCAAATCTATCATCTATCTATCTATCTATTGATCGATCTATCTACATCATCATCATCATCTACCTGTCATCTACCTAACCTATTGATCATCTTCTAGGTATCATCATCATCTATCTAATAATCTATCATCTATCTAAATATCTACCATCTAAAATTTATCTATAAATCCACCTATCAACTATCTTTTCATAATCATCTATCATCATCTATCTAACCTATCATCATTCAATTAACCAATAAATCAATTAATCAATCATCTATCTATCTGACTAGATCAAGGAACTTTGAGATTATTTAAAATAGTGATCTAAAGGCATTAATATTTTCAAAAACTGAAAGAGGTGGATAAATTCAAGATAATAACAGTTTGCACAGCTCTGTACTGTGAATCTCAAAATAAAAATTGTTTTAGGATGCAGGGTGGGATATCACATCTTATGTCCCAGATGGTCACCTGCAGATGTGGTCAGTTAGAAGATGACTGGAATCAGTCCTGTGAAGCGCATGGGCAAGATTAGAGACCCCAGAGTGTATCTGAGTCTCATCTGGACAGCAAGGCTTGCTTCTCCCCCCACTACTGAAAATGCCCACCCTAGTCTCAACCCTCAGGTCTGGAGCAATCTGCATTAGATATAACTAGGAGAAAGCCGTCCACGTAAGCTTTTAAAAGCATCTGTCCCTCTAAAAGACAGCTGGACTGTAATAAATATTTAATGCTGGAAGTGAAACACAGACAAATGTTCAAACAGACGTATTTATTCTCTGACTAGCTCAAGCAAAAACTATGAATAAACAATAAAACATAGTGGTGACTTTTGCATAAGTGTTCTTCAGAATTATACCATGGACTCTTTTTTTTTTTTTTTTTTAAATGCGAAAACCCACCCTGGTGGGTGGAGCCTGGGAAATCCCAGAGCAAAGCAAGAAGGAGGTAGAAGCCATCCAGGGTGATTTCCAAAGTCATCCTTGGTCCTCCACAGGGACACACAGTGCTCTCTCTCTCTCTCTCTCTCTCTCTCTCACATACACACACACACACACACACACACACACACACACACACACACACACACACATACACACACACACACGGGGGGGGCATGGACCCAAAATAAAGTTTTAAAAAATTAATAAAACAAAATAAAAACTTTCATCCCTATAACCCATTGCCCACGCCCTTCCACTCCGCCGCTCTCATTCTTCTTTCCAGCCAATCTCCTTCCTGCTCCCACAACCCCCTGCGTGTGTGATTGGCAAGTGCCTGGGTTCCTGCTGGGACATGAATGTCCCAGCAGGGTTAAATCTCCTAGGAAATGAGCTCCTTCTCTCCTGTCCAAACAGCCTGTGGGCTGCAGCGTATCTCCTTGAGGTCGTCCAGCACGGACTCCATGGTGAAATGCTGATAGGTCGGCTACCATGGATGCCTGGTGAAAGAGACTGCTGCATTGAGTCCTGGGGTACGGCTGCCCTCATAAAAGAATACAGGCTTCTATCTGGCAGTACCGTTCCGCACCCTCAGACTCTTAACATTATTACTGCCCCGCCCCTTTTCCACTACACTCCATGAGCCATGGGATGGAAGTGATTTAGATGATTTAGGATCCAGCTGTCCACAGTCACTTGACCTTGCATCCTCTCTGTATTGCTCATCGTCCATTGCAGAAGGATACTTCTTGGTTGAGTGCTGAGCGCATCTCTGACCTATAGGTACAGTTAGAAATGCTTAGATGGTAGCGTACTTTCAAGTATTTATAGTTAAGACTAAGAAGTTACACAACAGATTCTTTAAGTTTGAAAAATCCTGCATCAAAAATTTTAGACCTATTGAAACCTGGCAAAAATAATATAATAAACGCCCATATACTTTTGACTTACATTTATCGGGTGCTAGTATTTTGTTATTTTCTATCATTATCATACATACATCTACCTATCTATAATTTACATGTCATTTGTTACTTACCAATACATCATCTGTCATCTATTTATCTATTAGTTATCTATCACTCTATCACCTATTGTCCATCCATAATCTATGTCAATCATCTATGTATCATCTTTCTTCTCTCTGATTTTCTATCTATAAATCATTTATCATAATGTACATGTGCTCAGGGGATAAATACTTCAATCTGCATCTCATGGGAACAAATCCACACATGTCTGTCTAGCAATGTCTCAGAATTGTTGAAAAAAAAAGATGAAATAAAAAGCACTTTCAACAGATATCACTGGTTAGCAATTCAGCCACCACACGCCACCTTATTGGGAGTGTCAAAGACTTTCTCCAGTTCGACTCTAAACTATTTTAAATCTCATTATTTTTAATATTCTTATATTTTAGTCATTTTACTTTTAACTCCTGAACAGCTTGGACTTACCTTGAGATATAACTGTCCCAATGCGTCGTATATTTATTCTTTCTCTCTCTCTCTCTCTCTGCCTCTCTCTTACACACACACACACACACACACACAGAAACTCCTAATTTGACTCAGTTCTAATACATGTGGATTCCCCAGGGTTTGGTAAATGTTACCAGCACACCGATAATTTGATTAAAGCTTTAGGTTCTGGGAGATACTGTGTGTGAGTCATTGAACAAGGTCCAAGTGAGCTCTCTCTGGTTATTAATGACAACATAAAATACAGATGCGCATGGTCCCGGGTCAGCCACACTCCTTCAAAGTCTATCTGTGGCTGGCTGCCGCATGACTGACATCCCATCCACACACAGGTGGACCGCAGCAATATCGCAGCCCTGCCTCACAACAGCTGCATGTGACACTTTACAAAAGCAGATTGCAAAGAGGGAAGAGCGAGGGCCAGCGAGGTGGCTCGGAGGGTAAGGACCTGCATGCTAAACCTGGTGAGTTCAGTCCTGGAGTCCCACATGGTGGAAGGAGAGACCTGGTTTCTGAAAGTCGTTCTCTGTCCTCCACCACCCCCCGTGTCATGACATGATACTCTCTCTCTGTCTCCTTTCAAATAATTTTTAAAGTGAATTGGCCAACAAAGATACAAGGAAAGCAGAGGACCAAAGAGTGACAAGGTTGGAAGGGGAATTTGAACTGAGCGTGTGTAGTATTACAGAAAAAATAAATTCCCTGTTTGGTTTCACTGATTTGTTCAACAGATACTCGCTGAGAACCTACTATGATGTAGACACGCTCCCAGGTGACAGACATGCAACGGTGAGCCAAACAGACACAGCGTGAGTCTTCAAAGAGGAAAAGGGGAAGGCAGAGGTTACCTCTGGAAGTAGGTTCGTAATTGTGAATCATCATCCTGGCTTTGAAGGGCGCCCCAGGTGGCGTGGCGGGCACAGCGGGGTGCTGACTTAGACAGGAGCACAAGTGCCCGTGAACTGATTACTCCTGAAGCCACAGAGCCCGCTGCCTCCGCTCCCCGTGGATGCATTTGAATTAGCTCCCAGTGGTATTTTCCCCTGTGGACGCTTTTGCCTTGACCGTATTCACAGACAGCACAATACGGTGATGTTTACGGCGAGTGGTAAGGCTCACAGGCTAGAACGCCTGTCTGACAGGATGCTGGCAAACTCATCTTCCCTACTGCTTCCATGCTTCCTGACATCACAACCCAGCTTCTTGGACCCTCTGGCATGACTGAGGTCCAGAGACTCTCCAGGAATTCCCCGGCCTTCCGCGCCAGACTGCTGAGATGTTCAGCTCCCAGGTTGAGCAGCTCCCGGCAGCCATTGCTGGGCTACCTAGATCTTCTCTCATACGCCAAGCGAATAAATTCTCCGTTATGCTCCTTTAGAGAACCCCAACTAATGAACCAGATGCCATAGTTTGAATGTGAATTGTCCCTCGTGGCTCTTATGTTTGAATCACTCGCCGATGTTAACGTTCGGGAGGCGGAGCCTGGCTGGAAGAAGGCGCAACATCTTCTGTGGTGAAAAAGCCCCTGAAGTAAAGAATATGACCTTGTTCCCTAGACTTACATCCGGCTCCATTCTTCTGGCAGATACACGTACTGGTCTAACTAGGGCTGTGATGTTTGTGCATGGTGGGGAGGGAAGGGCCTGGGCCAGTTAAAAAACCCTCATGTCCGGGAGAGTTAAAACTACAGAGTGTCACTCAGCACCTGCTACCAAGGACAGCTCACCCCAACTGGTTCCTGCCTCTGTAAGCACGTTGATCCCCCCCCAGGTCATCCTGAGCACATACCTGTAATTTTCAGAACTTGCCAGGAGTAGAAGACACACAGCGTACATGAATTAACTTGCAAAGCCTGGAAGAAGCTGAAAGGAACTGCTCAGAGTTTGAAAATGAGCCCTCTCGGATCGCCGGTGTAATAAAAGTTTCTAGCGTTCTCGCCCCGTCTCTGGACAGTGGGTCAGTGGAATAGTTGGTGGAAAACTGTGAAGACGGAAGAATTCGCAAGAGAGCTCCATGCTGTCTGCAACAGGCTTTTCCTGAATGGTGTTCTTTTGTTTATCTGTTTGAGTGTGTTTGGATACGTGTGCCAGGAGACACTTGAGTGTGTGTGTGCGCCTGTGGAGACCCAAGGGTGGCGTCAGGAGTCACTCTGGATTGCTCTTCCGCCATGTTGCTTCGCTCTGGGGTTTACCACGCCCTGACTTCCAAGGCCGGAATTACAAGCCACTGCTCTTTCTGCCTAGCATTTTCATGTGGGATCTGGGATCCAACCTCGGGTCTCCCCAGATACCTGTATGGTTTTCTTTTGGACAGGATTGCAAACTGTATTGTACCATCTCTTCTTATATTCTACAAAGAAAAGTGTCTGGTTTCTGCAATCTAAACACCGGCCTGTCTAGTTACCTGCTTTCGGCCTTTCTATAAATGTTACCCCTGACCTCAAGCATCTCTATTCTCCACAAGATATTAAAAGTTTTTTTTTTAGGAAAGCTGAACAGAGGAGTTTGAAGGGCTCTTATCACAGTAGGGGGTTGATATAAGATGCGGTATGAAAACAGGTGAATAAAATCTTCACCCCCTGGGCTAGGAGTCTCAGCTCTTTCCCAATCTTACCTCCATCTTCCTGGAAGTCAGGTAAGTCCTGACTCCTACCCCAAAGCAAGAAACAAGAAACTTTTCTCCGGGAGAAAATTCAAAAGCCCCCGATAAAAGTCATCCTGGTGTCATTTCAAGGACCCCCAATGTAAATGTCTTTTTAACAGCAATTTCACGTATTCAAACACAGCTGATCGAGTGCTTTCTCAACGGCAAGGCAAATTGCTTTCAGGGCAAGATTCCATACTTATCATCTAATTAACTTAGTAGGGGCAATGAAACCAAATCAGTATCCCAATGATTGAAAAATACATACTTTCCACACTCTCTTCCTTTAGTGGCTAATGGAGAGTGCATTTCAGCAAAAAGGGGGCATCAAATTAGAAAAGGAAGAAGTGCTATTCAGGATAGAAAGAGGCCCAAGACTAAACAGTGAAAGGACATCCCAGAAACCAGCCGCTGAGCAGAATCATAGCATCTTTGAGCTACGGCTGATTGAAGACACTCTTTGAAGGAGGATGTCATGTGGTATATGAGAAGAGATGCTAGAATTCATTCAGGTGTCTGGGGAGAAGGGTCAGCGGTTAAAGCCTTTGGCTTGCAAACAAAAGGATCTGAGTTCAGATCCCCGGATCCCACATGAAAATGCTGGACACAGAATTGTAGTGGCTTGCAATTTGGGCCCTGGAAGGCTGAGCCTGGGAAATCCCAGAGCAAAGCGATTTAAGGTGGAAAAGCAATCTACTGTGACTCTCAGTGTTGCTCTTGGGTTCTCCCAGCCGAGGCATATTCAAGAGCCCTCTGGTACACACATCAAACGTGTGTACATGTTTATGTGTGTCTATGCACTAAGGACAGCAAATGCATAACATGCATACATATATTTACCTCCACACATGCACACCTTCTAGAGTATTCTAAGGAAAGAGAATACATAAATAAATAAATAAGTAAATAAATAGAAGAATATCACTCAGGAGAAAGGTGTTTCACACAGCATGGGTCTTGTTTGCTAATTCTTCCATCTTCAAAGTCTTCCATTAACTCTTTTACTGACCCACTATTCGGTGATGCTCTTATATCTATCATCTATCATGAGAGAAGCCTGTCAGTACCCGGTCAGCCCCAATAGCATTGAGGACTCTTGGTTTCAAACTTGTAGACTCTGAAGAAGACGCGGAATGGTCCTCGCTCTGCAGGGTGGGTCCCCTGCGCCCCCAATGTGCACCAGATTCTCAGATCCAGAGGCATAACTTTAGATAATTTGTTTATCTTCTGTTTTTCTTTTTTTCCCCTTTGCTCAACACAGCCGACACGCTCATAATAAGCTGCTCTGAATTGCAAATTAGATAATGTGTGAGTTTCTAAACCATAAAGCCCTCTAAAAATGAACACTTTCAAATTTTTTGTTGTTTATTCAGATGCTGTCTTGTCATATACATCTCCCTCGCTGACTTCTTAGGGGAAGGAAGCGAATGTTTGCGGTGACAGTTATTCAAAATGTGCCGATATCTTCAGAAATTGTTGTCCCGGGGCGCAGCGCCATTTGGAGCTAGAGTGACAGACATGGGCTGAGTGGTCTGGGTCCAGTCTGTTCCTCTTCTTCAGTATTCAGAACTGTGAAGCCGTGTAGTTTCATGGGATTCCTGATAGCTCTGGGTTTGCGTGTTCGTGATTGGTCTGAGCTTTATAGATGCTGGATGCGGAGAATAACTGAGACACAGAACAAATTGCATCATCCGTGGTATGGTTGCATTTCGGTGTCGACTTGACAGTTGCAGACTGGGGTGCGGCTGTGGAGGGCTAATGGTTGGAGTGGCCCCTGAACAAGTCTACAGGTACTTGATTGATTGCTATGGAAAGCCCAGCCCATAGTGGGTGGTACTTTCCAGTGGTGGGCCAGATAATAGCAGGTGCAAGGAGGAAGGACTTGCTCTTCCCTTATCCTGTGCCGATTTGCTGAGCAGTCCACTCTGCGAGCACTGTGCACTTTTAGAGCGCCGCGGCCTTGTTGCTGCTGCTGCTGCCTCCGTCCTTGGCTGACTCGGAGCTTCACCTTTTCCACCTCGTTGTTGCTGTTCCCGCTGCCTTTGGAGCCTGGTCTCTGGGCCTTGCTGCTGTTCACTGCTCATCGCCGACGTCGGAGTCCAGCTGTTCTTCACTGACGCGGGAACCCAGCATCTTCGACCGTCCAGAGGAGCAAAGGCTTGAGACCTTCTTGGGATCTTTTGGCTTTGTGGAACATTCCGGCCAAGAATGAAGCAGCTGCGGGCGGCTACTTTGAAGGACACTGTTTTTTATTGTGAGTTATTTTAATAAACTTATTTATATGTTACATTCTATAGTTTCTGTTTCTTCAGAGAACCCCAACTAATATAATCAGACAGACAGACATGCACAAATTCATATATTTGTTCTCTGTAGACTATCCTGTTGGTATAAGTGTGTGTGTGTATGTGTGTGTGTTTGTGTATTTATACGCACTAAGGAAAGCAGAAGCATAACACGCATACATAAATGCATACATATTTACCTCCGCACATGCACACGCTCCAGGATATTCTAAGGAGAGAGACTTAACCTGACTCTGCATTTCTGCCTGACTCAGGTCCTTAGTGGCCTAAATGTCTGCATTGTGACATGGTTGCTTTTAAAAAATATTTATTTTTAAAAGCAGTTATTTATTTATTTGAGAGAGAATGAGTGAGAGATAGTGGAGAGAGAGAGAGAGAGAGAGAGAGAGAGAGAGAGAGAGAGAGAGACTTGCACGCATGCTGTTTCACACGTGTGGGAATCAGAGGACAACTTTTGAAAATCAGTTCTGTCCTTCCATTGGGCTCTGGGGAGGGAACTCAGGTTGACCGGGTTTGCTCACAGATGTCTTAACCCGCTGAGCTGTCTGTCTGAATCCCGTCCACACTGGGAAAGAGCCTCCCTTCTCTCCTTTGCTCAGTCCACCAGTACAAATGATCGTGTCTTCCAAAATAGTTCTGACACATGCAGCCAGAGATAATGTTAAACCAGATTATCCTGGAGAGCTGTGACCCAGTCAAGTCAGTGTTTTAAACCAATCTCCTTGGGGTCATTCAGCCCCCCCCATCTCCCATGAGAGAGGAGAAGTGTAGAAGGTTGTTTTGCTTGCATTGGGTCAGTCTTCTTGAAGTCATGAAAAATTAAGAAGAAGAAAACCAGACTGTCATGAAGCATATGTTGTGTTTCCCAGGAGAGGATTAAAAAGCAATTTCACACCTGGTAAAGAAGCACAGCTAATCTCATCTCACTACAGATTTAGAATGGGCTTTTTCTCTTTAAGGCCACATGCATTTCTTTCAGGTGGGGTCACACACACTTGTGTTCTTAGCAGTAGTCCACGCGGAAGGAGAGGACACCGAGGCCATATCTCTAGAGCCAGGCACAGCTGGCCTTACACTTCAACTCTGCCAAATCTATGTTCTGCAACTCAGCCAATGCCGTAGTATTAGCAAGGCCTCTCTTGGAGCCAGTCTGAGCCGCAGCAGGAGGCAATGTGTGTCCACAACTGACTAAGACATAGGTGGTAAACATAGCCATTCATAAAATGAGTCCCAGAATATACATAGCCATGCCTCTAAATACATATCCCACTTTCAGGGTGTACAGATACACACACACATATACATTCTCTCTCTATATATATATACATGCATATAAATACACATATATACATATAAGCATATAATCTATATGTACATATATTCTCTATATATGCATATATTCATTGTATGCATATTCTATATATACATATATTCTGTATATGGTCTGTAAATACACATTTATATTCTGCACATACATATATATTCTCTACATATGATATATACATAGAGCATAGTATGTATAATATATGACATATGGTATATGCAATATAGGATACATATGATATATAATATGTGGTGTATATATAATATGTATTGTATATGGTATACACAGTACGTATATAGTATATGGCATGCATAGTATATACTTGTATATACAGTATATATAACATATGTCTTGTATAGCATATATGTAAAGCATATTGTGTATGTTCAGTAACTGCATATAGAATCCATAAATCTAATAATGAATTTCCTTGCTCCTGTTCAGAAGACGGGTCATATCATTTTGTGTGTGTGTGTGTGTGTACCACTATGAGTGTGTGTACACGTATGTGTATCAGAGGACAATGTGTGTCCCTGTGGAGGTCCAAGGATAATTTTAGGAATCATCCTGGATTGTTCTACCTCCTTATTGTTTCATTCTGGTATTTCCCAGGCTCTACCCTCCAGGGCTGAAAGTTCAGAGCTATTTCTAGCCCGTGCTTTTATGTGAGATCCAAACTCAGGGCCTTTTGCTTACAAGGCAAAGACTTAACCTCTGAGCCATCTTTCTAGCCCATTAAGTATGTTTTTAATGTGATCCATCAATCATTTATATATGTTCTTTGAAGAAATGTGTATAAACTTTTCATCTCTTCAAACACAGTCCTTGTCTTTTTGCTGTGAATTGTGAAAGTTTATTTTTTGTATATTTTGGGACTCATTTTTTATGCATTCTGGATAGAACCTATCATTTCTCTTCGTGTCACTGACATGACTACATGACCAAAAACATGAGGGGAAGAGGTTTATTCTTTGCTTGTAGTTTGTCTTCGTGACAAGAGAGTTCATCCCAGCATCTGGTGTCAAGGGAACTGGCTATACCATAGCCGCAGGAACTGCTGAGAGACATACTTTCTCCTTTGCCAGCAAGGTTATATGCCTGTATGCAAAAGTTTGCCAAAATACTGAACCGGTTCTCTCCATCTTATCCTCCTTCTCAAGAAAAAGTCCCACCTAACGTATGGTAGGTCTTTCCACATCAATTAGATAATCTCCTACAGACCTGCTCAGACACTCACCTTGCTAAGTAATTCTTCACAGGTATGCCTAAGGCTCAGTCTTCAATTGTCATGTCGACATCCAAAATTAACTGCCACACCATCTTATCAAAATCTACCCTTCTGATACACAATTCCAGACTGCGTTGTCACTTACTAGGTCTTCTTTAATATCTTTGAATGATGTTCTACAGCTTTTTATGTCTAAGTCCTACGCTTTCTTGTGTGGGCATATGTGCATGCCAATGTTCTTGCGTAGGTGCAAATACATGTGTAAGCCTGAATGTGGAGGCGTGTCTTTCTCAATCACTGTCATTTTTTTGTGACAGGATCTCTCACTGGATCTGTTGCTCAGGGACTTGACTAGATTGTCTGGGAAGAAAGTTCCAGAACCCTCCTGTCTCTACCTCCCTAACGCTGGAATTCCAGATGTTGCTGGATCAGCTTTGTGTTGAAACTGGGGGTTGCACTCAGGTGCTTGGGCCTCCATAGCAAATGCCTTGCTGACTGAGTCATCTCTCGAACCCACACTTCTCTTATGAACAATTTACCAAAGAATTTTACCCTCTTTGGTATTCTTGTGAATATAATTCTTCTGTACTTACATTTGTGGATTGTTTGCTACGAGTGCATTGACAACCTGTAGTTCATCTTAGACTTGGTGGACTAGTTCTAAAGATTTCACACTGCATTTCTCATGATCTTTCTCTACACAAGAGACATCCATTTTGCTCCTGATTTTCTAAAATGAAGGACATTTAGTTCTTTGTCTTGGATAATGTCCCTGTCTAGAACCTCCAGTATAATGTTGGAGAGAAGCAGTGAAAGCAGACATTCTCTTCTTTTGATGTTTGCAGAAATGATACTACAGCCATATGTTTTTTCAAAGATACTCTTTGACTAACTAAATTCTCTTCTCTTGAAAGATTATTACTTTCTTATAAAATGGCGAATTTTATTAGCTTCTTTTTTTTTAGTCCATTGAGGTTTTCATATAGTTTTGTCTCTTATTCCATTCTTTTATGATGTATTACACTAATTAATTTTTGGGTGTTAAGCCAACTTTGCATTTCTGGGATAAATCTTACTTAGTGTTTATTTTTATGTGATCGTGAACTTGGTGGTGAGATTTCAGTTTACCGTTTCTTCTGATTTTTTTCTAAAACAATTGTGTCATAACCAGCATTGTGAAATGATTTGGCAGATACTCCATTTTTAAAGAAGACAAAAAACCCCAAACTTTCACTTTTGTTTCCAAGTTATTGTTTTTCTTCAACAAACTTTTGTTCATTTTTCATATGCAATTCGACAATTCCAGAGACTTAAAAGTTTTTAAACAGTTTTAATGGTTACGCAGTTGTTTGGCTGGGGAGGAATCTCTTTGTATCACATTCTAGAAGTCTTGATAACCTTTTGTTAAGAAAAACGGGGATATTTGTTTCAGTTTTAGATTTTTCACAAATATATAGCAGAAGGGAAATTGCTGGCAAAGGCAATCACGGGACAAGCTAACTATGTGGGAGAATCCGTAGGGAACGATGGACTCATACTTGTATTGGTTTCTAAAAATATGTGGTCGCATTTCATTAGCATGTCTCTGTTACTCGAGAAACCTCGGGGAGTCAGAGGGCCAGATCATTATAATGGCACCAGGCAACATTTGTGCGCCATTTAACAGTGTTAGTTTTTTTTCATTTACATAATTGTGCAGTGACTGGATGATGCTGAACTTGCTCAAGATGGATTTGTTCAGGTTTGGTCATCTCGGCCTCTCATTCCCTGCTCTGTTCCTTGCATGAAGAATCAAGGAAAGTGAATTTAAACTCTGCTAGAAAGGAAATGGATGTGCTTTCAATCACTCCTTTATTTTTCCGTTATGAAGTGCATGGTTTATTCATATCTATGAAGGGCACACAATGTGCACAACGCAGTATCTAGATGTATGCATTATTTATTCATACTTTACTCTGTTACAGAAAGGATATAATGTGCTTTTCAAAAATCTGTCCTGCCAGAAAAATAAATAAAAATAAGAAGGAGACAAATGGGAACGTTGATGTCGAAGTATAAGACAGTACACTCGGGACATCTGGTTATAACACAGAAAGTTACATTTCCATTGGTTTCCTCCATCCTTCACAGACATCTTAATAAAACTCCTGATCACTGCCAAATTTTCTCAACATGCCAAGCTATATTGTAAGCGATTACGTCTATTACCTCATTTTACTCTCTCAACAACACTTTCAGGTAATTTATCATGATTTTATAAGCCAAGACAGAAGCACAAAAAGTTCAAGTAACTGGGCAAAAGTCACTCAGTCAGTAAGTAGTCAGGGCTGGGGCTCAAATGCCCTCAGAACCGGAATTCATTGCCACGAGCTGTGAAATATATCTACCGTCCTCTACAAGTGCTATTGAGTTGATTGTATGGCTCCTTGTAGTCTAAATAAAGAGGAAATTATTGCCAGTTAGCAAAATTTACTTTGTGCATAAAATGAACCATTTCCTTGGGAGCAAAGAGCATTCAATTTTTACCCACTGTTTCCTCTGTGTAGGCACTGGGGATATATCAGTGGATCAAAGATATGAACCTGTTGCCCTGTGGGCCCAGCATGCCAGGGAGATATACATTAGAAGGATTTTGATGTCATAGAAAGAAGAAAGAGGCTAAGGAGGATGAGAGGTTAGGAAGTGTGAGGGGACAACAATTTTGAATAGATTTTTAAGCATATGAGACTTGAGGAAAATGCTCAAGGAATAAGAAGAGCCTGTCACCTTCAAAAAGACTAGTACAATTCAAATTTCAGACCAGGGCTCTGGTCTGAAAAGGACTCAATGGGTCTAAGACTAACTGAATAAACATAAATCCAAGAGAAAACAATAAAAGATATTACCAGGATGAGCATTGTAATGGATAGTTTTGGTTTTTCAATGTGATTGTATTAAGAACATTTAGAACAACAGAGAATCTTGGGGCTTGTCTTTAAGTCCAGGGAGGACTTACTGGGGAGGGATGATCCAGCCTGAATATGAGCAAACCATTCCATGGGTTAGAATCTCAAGCGAAACAAAAAAGGGGAAAGGGAGAAAGAGAGACTTTTGTATTCCTCACTCTCTGTTTCCTGGTCCACTGACATGTGAACAAGCAGTTTCACGCATCTGCTGCCATAGCCGGAGCTCATACTGCTGCCACGTCTTCCTCTTCATGATGGATGGTATCCTCAGACCATGGGCCTTGGAGCTCATGGATTGGCTGAACTATAGGGGCACTGAACTCCAAGACCCTCCTGTCTCCACCTCCCTTTAAATCTCATCTTGTTAGAAATTCGATCCCTGTGATGACAAAAGGAACTAACACAGATGTAAGATAATGTCAGGACATGAGTTGATATCAGACATTGCACCGACTTTGATATTTGCTGTGTGTGAATTTAGGGGCTTTGATAAAGCAACGTGACTTGGCTTATGTTTTGAAATGCCTTCTCCAATGGATGTGCTGAAAATTGACTGCAAGAAGAACATGGAGCCCAGGATGTGATTTAGGAGGGTATCACCCATCTCCCAGGGAAGGCATAAGTGGACTTTTCCCCAGGAGGTTACAATAGGAATGATGAGAACGCATCTTGTCTATATAGTTTTGGAGGCAAGTTTGATGAAGGGAGAGTGAGAAAGAAAGGGAAGATTTTAAAATCTTGAAAAACTTACATGGCATAATAACTACTAACCACCGGACACTCAGGTTCGAGGGTTTGGAGTAGAAGTGCAATTCTGGACAGTTCGATTTTAAGGTGTTAGGTTGCAGTAAGAGGCTGTGAGAAATAGGATGATGCCTAGAGGTGAGAGAGGGGATTGAAGCTGGAAATAGAAATTTAAGAATTATCAGTCTATTTATTGGTTGTAAAGCCATGGAACTCAATGTGCTCATCGGATAGTTAGTATGATGCTAAAAGGAGAAGTAGATTTGAGCCAGAGGACTCTTCAATTGAAGAATCATGAAGAAGAAGAGGGATTTAGTGTGATGTGTGTGTGTGTGTGTGTGTGTGTGTAATAGAGAGCATCTGAGTGTATGTGTCTATGGAGGCCTCAGAGTGACATCAGAAATCTTCCTGGATTGCTCTAGCTCCTTATTACTTTGCTCTGGGGTTTCCCAGGCTCCACTTTCCAAGGCCTGAATTGTGGGTCACTGCCATTTCCACCTAGCGTTTTTACGTGGGATCTAGGGATTCAAACTCAGGTCTTTTTGCTTGTAAAGCAAAGGTAAAGTTTTGACCCCTGAGCCATCTTCCCAGCCCAGGAATTCCTTCTAAAAAAAAAAAAGAAAGAAAGAAAGAAAGAAAAATTCCTTTTGTAGGTAGAAATTATGTTACAGAAAGACATCAAATTCAACATGGTGGACACCAAAGGAAGACTTTGAAAGTGGAGGGGAGAGAGCAAGCAGGTCAAATGCTACTGAGGTTCATGTTGAGTAGGGCAGAGAAGGGGCTGCTGAAGTTAGTACTCTGGAGGTCACCGGAAACCGTGACAAGAACAGCAAAGGGAAGGGATGGGTGAGCAATTTTAAAACATCATGAAAGGTGACTAGGAATATTAGTCAGGATTCAGCAAGCTATGGTGCATCTATCAAAGCTTGTCTCCCTTTAGAAATAGTCTTATTAGACCACAGCTCTTTGCTTGTATGTTTTCTGTGGCTGTTGTTTGATTGAAGGCAAGAAGGGGAATCAGGAGTGACCCTGACAGCGAGTAGGGACCCTATGGAGGCCTGTTAATAAAGAGACACGAACAAGAAAGAAAGACTAAGAAATAAAAGTTTATTAGAGTTGAGGGCCGAAGGGATCATAGTTTAACCTTAAGGTGAGAGAACATTGGAACAGAAGAGAGGGCTTAAAGTCAGAGAGCACAGGAGAACAGAAGAGAATTGCCGTGGGCAGCATGATGGTATTGAGGAGAAGCCCGAAAGAGACAGCAGAGAGCAAGAGAACAAGAGGAAGTCCCTGGAGAGGGCCACAGTCTTCTGAGGCCTCCAACACAGACTTTACCAAAGAGTTGCATGGGGACTAGTAGGGAAATAGGATGGCGAAGACTGTCTGCTCAGGGAATTGCCACATTCCCACAGTTGTTGTCTTGTTACAGTGGCAAAATCAGGTAATTAAAACGGTGCCCATCGACCTGCAAAGTCCAACTGGCTACCTTGTCATATAGATGACAACTGAGTTCTGTTTCAAAAATAGCAGGTGTTAGACTGTACTCAGGAAAGCAGGTGAAGTCTTGAGAGAGACTTGTCCTCTGCAGAAAGCTCATCGCTGGGTGGCAAAAGGCTGCTTCTCACAGTGTCATCTCTATACTACCCAGAGGCATCACCAGTACTGTGAACAAAAGTATTTTTAGGTGTGTGTGTGTGTGTGTGTGTGTGTGTGTGTGTGTGTGTGCTGAAATTCAGGGCTATGGTTTCCAGATGCTCTGGTTTAATATGGGATGGGTATTCGTGGATCAAAAAGGAATGTCGTTAATACCATTCAGGTTGTCTTCCTCCAATTTTTCTTCATGTCCTTCCTATTTTTTACATGAGATGCTGAGGTATGGGTAACAGTTACTTTGGCGGCTGAGCTAGGCAAACACCAGCAGTGTGGGTGGTGTGGGCCACGATCTGCCAGGCAGTCATCCCAGCCAACTTGCAGGAGCACCGTAGTCAGCGCAGTGGAATAACATGATATGATCCCGGTGTCAAGTAGCTGGCCATCTGGGGATAGAGAGAAGACTGGCACATGCGTATGTTACAGCTCACAGTGGCAGGTGCCAATAGCAAGAGAATCTAAGGCTGCTTTAGTGATGAGAGACTTGCTGCTCCCTCTAGTCTTGTGCTTCTTCATTTCGGGAGATGCCAACTCCTTGCTAGCTGGATGCCTCGACTCTTCCTCCTACAGTCTAAGTTGCTCTTCCTAATGCTGCGACCAAGTACCCCTCAGGACACAAAGGTTCATCCTGGCTCACAGTCCATCATGGTAACAAGTGACAAGGGTAGGAACTTGAGGCATATAATGCCATCAGATGACATCTGAGGCATCTGATGATATCACATCCACAGTCTAGGAGCAAAGAGAGGTGAGTGTGGCTATTGTGTTAGATCCTCCTTTTATATTCAGTCCAGGACCCCCTCCCAGGGAATGGCATCACCCACGGTGGGTGGGTTTTCCACACCTCTATTAACCTAATCAAGGTAACTCGCACAGGTATGCCTAGAGACCTGTCTCTCAGGTAACTCTAGTTAGAACTTATCATTTTGACAACTGAGATTATCCATCACATATTCCCTGTCTAGCTTCTCTAAGGACACACAGCTTTGCCTTTAAGGTACTTCTTAACTTTAACCACCTCTCACTATCTCCGTGGAATCCTTCTTTGTTCCTTATTGTATTCCTAGACGATCCATCATCTACCAGTGGAGACGTAGACCTAACAAGGCACAAGTGGGCTGGCTGGAATGCTTCTTCTCTACTGATATGGAAATCATGAGTAGATGAGAAATCCCTATGCAACTCCCCCATAACGGACCATATCCCCCTCTGAAACCGCAAGTCAAGTAAACACCCTTTCTCTCTTAATCTGGTTGTGTCAGAGTTTTGTCTCACAGCAAAAGAAGAGCAATTGCAACATATGGCGGTTGTATCTTTAGCTCCATTACAAACTTCTATACTGATTTCCATAGCGGCTGCGTGGAAGCTGCTCTCACTAGCTGTGAATCAACTTCCCATTCTCCACATCTTCATGAGCATTTATGTTACTTTCTGCATGACTTTCTATCTGACTGGGGTAAGAGAGACTCTCAAAGCAGTGTTCCCTGTTGGCTGAGGATATTGACCACCCTGATCCAATATTTATTGATCATTTGTCTTTCCTTGAGAACTTTCTGTTTAGTTCACAATCCCATTTATTGATTACACAGTTTTTTAATGCTTAACTTTTGGAGATCTTTGAGTATTCTCCATATTAATCTCCTGTCTGATGCACGATTGGCAAAGATTTCCCACTCAATGGACTGTCTTATCACAATGCCGGGATTCAAGCACAGTGGAACAGAGAGAGTGATTTATAGTAGAGACGCAACTCTTTACAACTCACAGTGGACCAACCAAAGGGCTCCAAATTCCAGGCTGACCATGGGGTCGTGGGTCTTGGGAAGATAGTTTAAAAGAAGGGAAATTTGTTGAATAATAAAGGCTTATTTGGGGCATAATAAATTTGCCACTTGTGCTTAATGTTTCTTTCTAGTCTAGCTGTGTTTTGCTTCATCCTGCAGTGGAAAGAAAGGCAAAGTCAGAAACCATCACTGGCTGGATGCCAGAGGGTTTTTACTCTTTGGTTTGACAGTATGACATTTTTTAAGTTCCCTCAGGAGGCCAGATCACTTATGCTACTATAAAGCAAGAAGTCAAGGTCACATACACGGTGCCCACTTGAATCCTCCACCTGTAATCCACAGGAGCAGGTGCAAACGATGGCATCCAAAACCAAGCCAGGAGTAGACTAGCCTGGTGTCTGGTGCTCTTGTTTAATCTAAGGACTATTAAACCCCCAACTTCAATGAATGAAAAGTTATGTGTTACTTCTACAGAGCCAGACTTAAGCTTCACGGAAATAATAAAAAGCAGGAGGAGGAAGAGAAGGAAAAGGCCCCCTGTCGGGGCACCCTATTTCTGTCAAGTATTTTTATGACTCAAGATACAGTTAGTCAGCTGCGAGTCAGAAGACTCATTCAGTTGAAATTCCAAAGCTGAATAATGCAGTAGCTCAGTGTTATTTACTGGGAACGAAAGTCTCATTTTATTCTGAGTTTTATAGTCTTCAATATATCGCCCAAGAAATTCTCTTGTCTGGACATCACAAAAAAAAAAAAAAAAAAGAGAGAGAGAGGAAGTGGAAAAAAAAAAAAACAAGAGAGGAAGGGGAACTGCAGAAATGTATTAGAAGTGTCGCCAGCATTTCTCTAGAATATCAACTCCAGTTCCATAAGTGGAAATGGTCTAATAAGTCAATCGGTCTTAGCTACAATAATTCTTCAAAGGAATTCAATTTCTTCCTCCCTCTCTGAGTAAATGAGGAAAAAGAGCAGAGAATGGCTTGGAGAATCCCCCAGTGTTAGCCTGCCCAGGCTGCCCTTACTGGTTCCTGTGAGGGTCTAGAAAATTTTCATCATCTCCAGTAATGATTGCAATGGACGCTTTTCTCCACGGTCCCCATGTCTATGTTCTGCCAAAATGTCTGCACGCACCATCTCACTGAATCATCCTGCCAGTATCTGCCTTGGTGTGGACGTGAAGCTCCCCTCAAAGTCTCATGTATTGAAGGCTTGGGCCCCAGTTGATGGATTTAATCAGCAAGGGAAGACGGGTCCTTGAGAATTCTGATATACACAGCCAATAGCTTCCTCCCTAGACAGATTCACAATCCATTGACCTTATTAGTAGGTGGAGTCTGATCGGGAAGAGCTTACCATTGAGGACATAGTCGCTTCGAAGGTTTATCCGCTTCCTGGCTGCTTGCGATAACTCTCCCCTGCTGTGATGTTCTGACCCACCATGGTCCAGACACAAGGGGCTGGCTCACTATGCCCTGAAAGCTCTAGAGCCCGGGCCCCAAATAAGTATTTCCTTCTATTTAAGTGGTTTTTGTTTGGTACTTGTCACAAAAAGCTAACGCGCAATCCTGTGAGGCAGGCTTATCGATTACCTCTGCCTTCGTGATAAGGATACGTAACAGGCACTAAACCACCTCAGCGGATCCTACAACAGGCCTTTATTGCTGGGGTCCGCTGGGAGGAGGGTAGATTGAGGCAGCTAGAGAGCTAGATATCAGCTAATCCGTATGCCTGGGCAGCGGGGGGAAAGAGGGAGGATATTGGTTTCAGTTAAGACTAGCAGAGAGACATAGTTTTACTCCAGGGAGCCGTAACGATGTGTGTATGTGTGTGTACGTGTGTGTACGTGTGTGCTATGGGTATGCACATGCCACAGCACATGTGGAGGCAGAGGGATAACCTTTCCTTTGTTTGAGACCACAGCTCTTCATGGCTGCTGTCAGAGCCAGACTGGCCGGCCCGCGAGCTTCTGGAAATTGACTCTGAGGTCTCCACCTCCTATTTCCCACAGGGGCACAAGCATTGCAGTCACCTACCCCATTGCACCTGGGGTTTAGGTGGGACCTCACACTTGCACCCTTGCGACAGCTTTATCAGCTGAGTCATCGCCCAGCCCACCTTCTACAACATTGTACAATGTATGTTATAAGCAGTGGGGTTCTCGGCACTGATGATCAGTTGTCAATCAGCTCTTTAAAAAAACCTATTAGAGATGCTCTGTATCTTGTAGCAACAAACATTCAGTCAAAGTTTGCTTCTTTCATGCAAAAATACATATGCGAGCCATCTGGTTCACATGCAGATTGGATGCTGCCTTTAATATAAATGGTAAAGTTGAGTATGTCAAAGACTTGTTTGTTTCTTTGTGATTTATTATCAGCACATATCTAAACATGTACAAATCTATCATGCGTGCTTGAAGCGTGTTCCCCTTTGGGGGACCTGGGCTCTTTAGTCTCTCTCCACCATGAGCTGCATTCTCTTCTCTTTGTTAACGTCTTCCCACCCTCCTGGTTTCCATTACCACAGTGACTCTCATCTGACTCTAGGCAAGCTCGCCTCAATCGTCAGAGCCCTAACTGGGCCGTTTGTGCTTCACAAATAACAGCCCAGGGGAGTCACGGCAGCAGCAGCTCTCCGTAGCATCTTGTCATCATATCACCTAGCAACCACCTAAGCACTTGACATGCCATAACAAGAAAGTTCTCATTACAAAAAAAAAAAAAGAGAGAGAGAGAGAGAGATGGCTGAGAAGTACCAGGTCCCACTTCATGACTCTTTCTGTTTCCACAGCATTTGTAATGTATGACATCACCATTAGTTGACTGTCAATGGTCTATTTTCCTCTAGCACCCTTTACCTTTTTTTTTTTTTAGATAGATTCTCTCACTAAACCTGGAGCTCCCTGATGACTAGACTGGCTGACCAATGAGCTGCAGTGATCTGCCTGTCTCCACCCACTTACAAACAGAAGCTACCATGCTTGATGTTTTACATGGCTGTTGGGAATCAAACTCAGGTCCTTATGCACAGCAGACACTTCACTGACAGACCTGTCTTTCCTGTCCCAACGGCAGATTCTTATCTGTCCTCTTTGCAAGAGATTACATTATTCTCTTTATCCCTAATATAACAGCTCTATTGCTATGGTAATTTAAATTAGGTTTCATTCATTTATTCATTCCTTCTGCTGGCCATTTTAATGAGCATGAGCAAACATGTTCTTTGGTTACAGAAAATTCCCAGATAATTCTCCTTTATTTTGCCTAATCTCTCTGTAATTTCAACTAATTCAGTCTCTTGGATTGACTCGATACATTTTTTTTCTCCCCTGCTCCCTATTTCGGGGCTCCCCCCTCCCGTTTTATGAAACATCTTCTCTATTTTATCATCAAAGCGTTTGCTGGTACATTAGTCAAACTTTGTGTCACTGTGGAAAATAGTCAGGAAAGACAACTTACGGGGGGCCCGGTGAGATAGCTCAGTGGACAAAAGTCTGCTGAGTCCAAACCTGGAGACTTGAGTTGGATCCCCAGACACCCATGCAAGAAGGAAAGAATCTACTTACAATAGATCTCGGACTTCCACATGTGCACTTTTGCTTCTCCCTGTCCATGTTGGCCAGTTGATTCTGGGCTTGTGCTGAGTCAAGGTGGCCGAGGTGTGCAGTAGAGACTGCTTGCCTGGGGGCAGACAGGAAGCAGAAAGAGCTTTGTGAGTACCTTTCTCCAGCAAGCCTCTGTCTCTTAAAGGCGCCACAATTTCCCCCAGAATTAACATCAGCGAAGGATTCAAACACAGGCGCTTGTGTGTGGGGGGGGGACAACTTGCATTCAGACCATAACAGATGGAAAGGGCTAATCAGAACCGAGACAAACTGGCGTGGCCATTTTCTTGGTTCCTGCTGGTACGACTTCTCTTGCCATGATGACCTGCAAGCTGGAATTACAAGCTGGAGTAAAAATGCCTTGTTTTCCTACATGGCTTAGGGCAGCTATTCATTACAGCCGCAAAGTCATGAAAGTAAGACATACATGTTTTAGAATTTCCAAAAACCTAAGTACTAGTTACTGAAAACACTTAGAAATAGTCACCATCCTGCTTGAAATAAGGACTCTCTACCTTCCAGATAAGTGATCTTGTCACAATGTCCCCCCCCTAAAAGCCATCGAGTACCTCTAAAGACATGGCTGATTCCTCACCCACAACAATGTGTCAGACAGACAGCAAGATGTATGCCACAAGGACCGGGAAGTCTGCTTTACAAGGCCCTAGGAGCTGCATGCCAGACAATTGAGCATCCAAGAGGAAAGTAAATGTAATGCATTGAGACGCACTGGACATTTCAAAATCATCAAGTCAGACGCATATCAAAGAAATTGAGTTGGTTTGCATTAGAGAACACTCATTGTTTTGAAAACTACTTAGAAAGAATCTAGCAGTTAATAGGGGAAGTTTCTCTTGGTGAAAGCATTTTACTTAAATAAAACAAAATTATAGAATCACAATGTGGCAGTATTATAAAATGCATGAATCTATGTATGGAGCAATGGCTAATGGCGTGCCAAAAATGTTATGAGAAGTCATCACAGGTCTTCTGATGAAAGACCTAACAGCGTTTCTGAATAATCTTGACAAAAAAATAAATCCACCTGCATCTGGCCAGCCTTCATTTCCATCTCAGTATAAAAGAAACACAGATTCAGAGGTATTAAATGTTTCCCGTTTGATTCAGAGGTATTAAATGTTTCCCGTTTTAGCACTTAAAGAGGCACATCTGAAACAAGCCAATAGAGTTGTCACGCTGGTGAAAATTTTAAAAAAGTCATCGACCTTTATTTGTAGCGGTAACAGACCTGTAATCCCAACAGAAGGATTATAAATTCCATATACCCTGGACTACCTAGTAAGATCCTGTCTCAAAATAACAAAACAAAATAACTTAGCAACAGAATCTAGAATATGAGAAAGTTCTTGACTCTTGTGGGTACACGGATCTTGATTGTAGCTCAACCCAACGTTCACCCCCCAAATGGTTTGGACGGCATTCTCGAGTCACTCGAGTCACTCAAGTCACTATCTTGTGACCACTTCCTCTTTTAAATTTTCTTTCACATTTTAAGATTGAAGTAAAAATAGATACAAAATAAAACTTGCTAAATTTACCATGTTTGCACTTACAAGTGGCGTCAAGGTGGGCTTGTGTGTGGAGGACCACCAGTCTCCAGCTCCAGAACGCCTCGCTCTCTGCAAGCAGATCAATCGCCAATTCATGTGTTTATTTTGAGGCATAACCAGTTGGCCATGTTTTCAACCTATTGAAAGATGCCTCTTGAGTTTTTACACGGTTCCAGTGTTTTCTTCTCACTTATTTGGCCTCTGATTTAGTTTTATAGCCCATTGCTGCAATACTGTCTGGCCCCAAACAACGTAAGGGAACCAAGGATGTTTAGTCATCTCACAACTCCAGGTTACAGTTCATCGTGGCAAGAGAGTTACCAGCAGGGACTGAGGGAACTGGTCACGTCGTATCCAAGGTCAAGAGCAGAGGGGAAAGACCAGTGCCTGCCTGCTGGGGGTCTTTATTCACTTACCCAGGGGATGGTCCAGGTCTCTAAGGACTGGATCATTTGCATTAATTATGCAACCAAGACAGTCTTTCATAGGCTTCCCAAGAGGCCTGTCTGTTGCAGATATATACAGTTCCAAGTGACTTAGGGAATAAACAGACTTACTTTCTTACTATTTGGGTTACCAATAGACCAACTTGGCAGGAGAGTTCATACCACCACCAGGATCTGAGGGAAATAGACACACTATATCCACAGGGATTGCTGAGAGAGGGGCGAACCTCCTTATCTGTCAGTCTTGAGTGTCAGGTGGACAGAGAGACTTGCCATCACACCTTCTGAGGTAGGTCGTGTTGTTAACCTTCTTCTGTTACTGTTGATATGATTTTTCCCACACTGAGTAAAGGGGACCAGCTGCTTCCTTACACTCCCACTCCAGCTTCTCCAGATTGCCTCTTTCTTCACAGTCCTGCTTGGATTTCTGATGTTGCCCGACTATCCCAGTCAGTGGCCACGCCTCAGGTCGAAGCCACTTCACACTGCTCTATGATGTTATCTCAAGACAGCGTTCTCAGCTGCAGAGAGTTCTCGGCTGTTGGAGAGAAGAAACTGGTTTGTGGGGTGCTTGGAGGAGAAGGATGGATACCGGTCTGCTGCCACCCAAAGAACAATTCGACATTGATTTCCGTGAGCAGCACCTCCAATGATCTGTGGTCTAAAGACGGGCATCCTTAGGTTCTCAGACACTCAGAAAGTCAACAAGGAGGGTTTGCTCTGTGTCGGACACTGCCCTGGAAGTGAGAGTGGGAAGACAAGCCTGTGCTTCCTCAGGCCACAGAAGGGTCAGAAGGTCATGACGGTGGTGATAGACTCCGAGGACGGTTGTTTTTATTTAATCAATGGACAGATGGGAGTGTTTTGCCCACCATCCCCTGTTCCTTGTTGCTGTGATTAAATACCCTGACAAACGCAAGCGAAGGGAGAAAGGGTTTATTCTAGCTCACGATTCAAGGGACAGTCGGGTTACGGATGACATCTAGTCGGGTAGAAATCAGAGAGGTTGGTAAACATCCTACAATGAAGGAGACGGGCTCCATAGCAAAGGATTGTGTCTCCAAATTATTACTTGTGCTGGGTTTGGCCCAAGGCAGCAGGCTTATCCCTGGCTGGGCTGGGATTTAGGGCCGAGATCCAGCAACGATAGGAGCAGGAAAGGAGAAAGCAAACGAAAGAGACTGCAGGGCCAGGTGGATTTTCAGGCTGCAGACACTGGCAGAAAGGCCGTGATGTTGCCCCATTGCCACCGTCATACGTAAGGCAGTAAGAGATGCCAGTCTGCCTGCCACGGGTCTGAGAATGATTCTGTGATTCATTGTTGGCAGAGAGAGGGATCGGTGAGACTGAAAGTGATCTTTCAGTATTTCTTTCACTGATGGAAGGACACTGAAGACTTCTTATGCATATTTATATCTCTAAAATGTACAGCCCAGGATTCTAGAGTTGTTCAATTAGCGCATATTAATTGACTGACTGATTGATGATGTCCTTAATTGTCCGTGCCATTCACATCCATCTAGGCTCGGCTCGGCCAAGACAAACTTGGACAGGTTCCGACTTATTGAGGAATTAAATCTCCCAGCGAGGGCCCTAGCGATCGTATCACCACCGGGTTTGGACTCAGCTCTACATTTAAATGGAAATAAAACGATCGCCCCCCCCCACCTCCCTGTGGGTAGCACGTATTATAATCTGCTTACCCGTGGCTGGGACCTCATGAGAAATGAAGGGATGGGCAGTCACTGCGGCGAGGAGTCTTGGAACAGCTCCTTTTATCCCCCACAGAGCATCCCGCAGGCCTCTGGAGAAATGACATGCGCCTTCATTTGAATTAGTGGTTAATTTTCAATCAGCTATTTTACATATGTAGCTGATGCTTCCTCCCTCCCCGGGCTGCTTCCTCCCCTTGTGCATTCCTGTGTCTAACTCTGGAAGCTAAATATTGAAATGAGCTATTGTGGAAGTTGGTTGCTGGAGTGTAAATAGCGAGCGTGGTTGACAACCTGACTTCTCACATGGTACCGCGTGTTCTTGACACGCAGCCTTAATTTCTGCTTCAAGTTCAAGGTGGCGTGAGTGGATGGAAGACATTTTTACCTCCTTTCAAGGTGGCTATGGGATAAAGGGGACCCACAGGAGTCAGAAAGACTTCAAGTCCCAGAACAAATTACTCGTGAGTGGGAGGAGTGAAGGAAGTCTCTGGATAGAAATTTCTGTGAGTAAACAGCCGCGTGCTACCTGGTCACACCCTTGCTCTGGGTCCTTGGCTGTGAAACTCCTTTGGGACTTTCATTCCTCCTTTCCTGATGCTACTTTCATTCTGCTAACCAGTCCAGACTAGCCAGGATGTCATCAGGGACGCGGAGCAAGGCAGAGTGTCTCTTGTCATAGAGGCTGCTACGGTCCTACATGTGATGAGACTATATCCAGAGCAGAGGTTCTGGCTGATACAGTTCCTTGTTGCTGCAATGACATCTCTTACAGCAGGGACTTTGCTGTGGTGTACCCCCACAGACTCATGTGCTCGGGACCTGGTCCCCACCTGGTGGTACTGTTTTGGAAGATTATAGAAGCTTTGGAAATGGAACCTCACTGGAAGAAGTGGATCGCTGGGGCTGGGTCTTGAAATTTGATAGCCTGACTCTATTTCCTGTCTTCTCGCTCCTTTGTAAATGCAGACGCTTGCGACCACGCCTTGCTCGCCATGAAGGACCGTACCTCCCTTAAGTTGCTTCTTGCCAGGTATTTGGTCACGAGAGGAAGAAAAGTAATTAATACAACGTGTCTTAAAAGACATTGAGGCGAAAGTTAAATCTGTTTCTGAGCTGAAATCAGAACTTCAGGTAACTTCCAGCACTTTAGCAAAACCACAGTCTCTTATACGGGAATAAAATTTGCGTTGCGAGTCGTGATTGACTGAATTGGGACTCTGTACTGTGAAAGGGGAAAAAAACCAACAGCAGGGCATATTTTTCTCATTGCGAAGTAAATATAAAATATTTATTTTTCTCTTCAGAACATTTGGATTCACCTAGAACCATCAGTCCTTTAGGTATATTTATCTTGAAAAGAAAAGAAATCTCACCCAAATGTGTACAGGAGGAGAAAGTGTCTACTTTCACTGTGGAATTAGAGGGGGATTCACAGAGAGACCCCACCTCCTGGATGCTAAGTGCTGGAGAAGAAGAATGCTTCTAGATGTATAAAGAAAACCAGCAGGACTGAAAATTGTTCTGTAGTGAATAGCCAGCAAAGATTCATAGTCCAAAGCCTTGCCCACAGTCACTGCCCATTCTGGATTTGCAAGCAGGCTGTTCATTACAGTGTTCAGGAATCAAATTCTGCTGTAGTTGCTCTTTTTTGCTGCCATGAGAAAACACGCACACAGAGCCAACTTAAGCGAGGAAGGGGGATTTACTAGGATTACGGTTCCAGAGACTATGTCTGGGATGATGGAAATCCCATCGCTGAAGGCATGGCTGGGGCAGAAGCAGGCGGCTGGTTTAGGTCACTGCAGACATCAGCAAGCAGAGAGAGCAAGAACACACTGAGAGGACATAAGGCCTGCCCTTGCAATATGCCTCTTCCAGCAAGGCTCCGCCTCTTCAAGGTGCCATAACCTTCTCCAACATCAGTATCGGTCAAGGATGCACACACATGAGCCGTGGAGGTAACCTGCACTCTATCTATGGCTGTCGTCAAAGTCACTTGTTATACCAGGAAGAAGTAAATGCAATACCGGTTGTCATGGATTGAAATGTGACGTGTCCCCCACAAGGCTCATGTGTTCGAATCTTTAGTTGTTTGGAAAGGTCATGGCACCTTTAGGAGGTGGAGCCTTGCTGGAGTAAGGCAGCCACAGGGGGTGGGCCTTGAAGTTGGTCAGCCCACCGGGCTTCAGCGAGTGAGTCTGCTCTTGCAGCTTGCAGTTCTCAGCCTCCACGATGGGTGTGACTAAACCTCCTCCAGTGTTCGCCACCCGCTCTGCCTTTTCTGCCCTAATGGACGGTATCTCCCCTCTGGAACTGTAAGCTGAATAAATCTCCCCTTCTCCCTGAAGTTGTAGAGAAGAGTAATGGATACACTGGTCGTGGAGTTGTTTACCTCTAATGCAGCACTTGGCAGATTGAGACAGGAGAATCACAATTTCAAGGCTAACCCAAGCTACGTCATGGGGTAATTATTCAAAAAGTATTTGTGTGTGTGTGTGTGTGTGTGTGTGTGTGTGTGTGTATTCAATTTCAATTATTTGGGAGATATATGCATATATGGTCCTAACTCTGAAAGGAATTCTCTACTCCCCTTTCAAGTCACATGATCACATCTGACTTCAAGTGGGCATCAAAGTCAGTCTTCGATGTGCCCAGAGAGTAGGGGACACAGCCTGTGAGGTTGGTCCTAATAGCCATCTTGGGGGATGTGGATGAAGAGGAAGGCATGAAGGGAACAGGGGAGGTGCAAGACCAGTTCCCGAGGAGGGTTGCTGAAGTGCTGATAGAATCCATGTGATTCGGAACTGCCCGAAAGTTTTTTTTTTTTTTAATTTAAGCATTTAGCCCAAGGAATAATACATTTTTATTTGTTTGTTGATAATCAGAGATTAAAATTCAGTTGAGCAGCTCAGGATACCTTCTACACTAGGACTCTCTAGAGGAACAGAGCAGATTGATTATATATGTAAAGGGAATCTATTAGATCGGTTCATAAGATAAGGTCCTAGTAGTCCAACGATAGCTGCCCGTAGCTGCTCAGTTCTGGGGCTGAATAGCTCAATAGTTCCTATCTGGTGCTGAAGGCTGAGGGAATCTGGAGACTCTCTGAACTGCGGTCACATAGTAGGGTCAATGTTCTGATGTCAATGAAGAATGGCTGGCAACATGAGATTGCCAGCATTGAGAGAGAGAGAGAGAGAGAGAGAGAGAGAGAGAGAGAGAAACAGAGAGAGAGCGCTTTTCTTTTGTACTTTGTACACCTACATTTGGGGTGAGTCATTGTATTTCAAATAGCTCCATCCAGATAACCCCTTTGGGTGGTCTGGTGGCTGATATATTAGTAATCTCAGGTCCAATGAAATTGACAACCAAGGTTAACTATCACACCCTCACAGAGTAATCTTCAATATCAACTTTACTAGCATTGGATTCACTTAAGAAGCACACTTCTGGGTATAATTTTGAGGATGTGTCCAGAAGTTTTAACTGAGGAAGGAAGATCTACCCTGAATGTGGACAGGCTGTTCAATGTATGAGGTTCTGGTCTAAAGTAAACACGCAGAAGGAGCAAGCCAGGAAAGCTGGAGTTGCCTTTCTCTGCTTTAGGTCTCTTACGGTAGGCACAAGTTCTTGCAGCGTGTTGCATGCAACTTTCTGTCCCGTGTTTGCCCCACCAGGAAGGATTGCATCTCCTGAACTGTGAGCCAAAGTAAACCTTTCCTCCCTTTGCTGCCGTCAACACAGAGACTTGCAGATAACTTGGGTGGGTTCCCAACAAGAGCTTTTAGGAGGAAAGATCACACCACAGCTAATCTTGGAGAGGCACCTCCCTTTCCTCATCCTACAATAGCAAGGACGAGGCACCAGCCAATGTGAGGGAAGCGGTTTGCACAGAAGCACGCTTGACCTCCTAGCACACCCACGCACACTAGGAGGCCTGCTCACCCAGAACCCTACGTGTTGTGTCCAGGTGGGCGAATGCAGAGTCAGCAAGTTGATGCATGCTTCGCAGTGTCGGCTCTGTATCAGAACAACCCGAGGATCGTGGCACAATTCCAAGGGTCCCGGGGGGTCACAATGGGAGGCTCTCCTCTGGAGAATACCTTCCACACAACCAGAGGTGTCCCTTGCAGAGCAATCAAAGTAATGAGATGAACCCACTTCCCATGTCTGCAGAAGCAAAGGATCAGAGGCCAGGTGGACCAAAGCCCCAGAACTCTTTCCTCACAGTTCTGGAGCCTGGATGGCTGAAATCAGGGAGCCCAAAAGGCCGTTCCGTGCTCCCTGTGGATAAGCTGGGATGACTCACTTCTCGCCTTTGCCATATTCCCCTGTCTCCAGGGTGTCTTTGATGAGTCCTAATATCTTAGCAATCCCCCCATAGTCACATACCTCCACCTCTTCGTATCATCTCATCTGGGCAGCTGTCCAGGCCTCTCACTTAATGACCCATGTGATCACATTCAGAGCTCGTCCAGATGCGGAGCAATTGCTCCCCTTCAGATATTTGACTGAACTAAGTCTCGGACTCAGTAGCTCTGGAGACAGACGACGATGAAGAATATCTTGTGAAGAGCCACCAGTCAAGCCAACCCCTGAGGAAATTTCAGAAGGGAGAGCTGTTCACAGGGGCCGAGCCCCAAAGTAGAAATTTAAGATATGACGAAGCTTTGGCTAGCGGCTGATACACAGGGGTCAAGACGGGAGGGTCAGAATACACAGGTCAGAAAGCAGCGGCTAAAAGTGGAAGCATCTGAGAGGAAATTTCATTGGTTAGTGATTCAGAGAGACAGTTTAAATTCGAATCTGGCCAAGTTGAACTCACTGCTGAGAAAAGAAATCCATCATCTGTCTATCCATGTATGCATATGTGCATGTGTATATGCACGTATGTTTGTATATATGTATCATCTCTTATTTATCTATCATCTACTGATCAATGATCTCTCTATCATTTATCTATACCTAGCAATCTATCTAGCACCACTTATATATCCTCTATATCTCTCTATAACTAGATATCTGTATCTATCATCATTTATCTATAATCTATTATCTATTTCTTTATATTTATATGTGTATATGTCATCTATATTTATCATCTTATTATCTAGCTATCACCTATTTATCATCTATCTGTCATCTATCTACTTTTCTATCTTATCTATCCACCTATCATCTATCCTTTCAACCATCTATATACTATCTATCCTCATCTATCTATCTATCCATCATCCATCCATCTATCCATTCATCCATCTATCATCTATCCTCTCATCTATCTATCTATTATTCTCTTATCTATCCATTCATCCATCCATCCATCCGTCTATCCATCCATCTAGTCTATCTCACTCCAGAGAAACAGAACAGAGCCTAACGTCTCTACTGGGGGGGGGGGTGGCTACAAGTCCAAATCCTGACCTTGATCTTTCAGGCTCAATCATAAGCAAGTTTGGTGCTTTGCCTGTCAATGTGGCAGATCTCTTGGGGAAACAGCTTCCTCATCTGGTCTGGGTACACAGCCTGTGAGTCACCAGTCTCTTAGGAGAGTCAAAGTCGGGAGCCAAGGCTGACCATGCTCCTGGGCCCAAGAACCTCTATTCTGTAGGGACATCTGGGGGTGGGGCTGAGGGGCAACTGGGTAGTAGGACTGAGGGGCAAGTGGGTGATGGGGCTCAGGGGCAGGTGGGTGGTGGGTTTGAGGAGCAGCTAGATGGTGGGATTCGGAGGCAGCTGGGTGGTGGGGCTCAGATGAGATACGGTTCAGACAGCTTTGCTACGATCTCCCTGGAGATAGTTTCCCCTCATGGCCTGGACCTTTCCACCCCATCCCGTGCCTCAGGACCCTCTGTCCTTAATCAGGCCCCCAGATGCAGCAAACAGCAAGATCCTTCTGCTGACCTTTGCCTGGTGTTGTTATGCAGGGCAACATTGAAGAACCGGGACATTCTCCTTTTGTCTCGTCTTGATTATCTGCCATGGTAAGTAAAAAAAAAAAAAAAAAGCATCATTATTTGGCTGTTGTTCTGGATATCCGCCAACTCTCAGCATTTACCAGACAGAGCTCGTAACATCCAGTTTTCAATCAAACATGTGAGGCATGTGCAGATGCATGTATGAGATACTAGAGAAGAGAAAGGGGAAGAGGATGAAAAAGGAAAATGGAAACATCATAAGGACCCGCGTCTCCAGCAGGCAGGTAGAGTCTTCAAAGCAGCTGCTACTAATGTGTTCAAGGACGTGAAAATACTCTCCCAATGAGCGAACAGATGGAGAATTGTGACCCCCAAACAGATGCTATGCTAAAGAGCCCATGTGAACACATACACTGAAAAAAAATCAAATCACTGACAGAAAACTGTCATTGGATTGATTTGGCTGTAGATTGAAAAGAGGAGACTAACCTGTCAGTTTGAAGTTGGATTGGTGGAAATTACCAGTTAATGAAATAATCTAGTCTAAAGAATAACTATGGAATCCTTCAGAGAGTCATGGGATCAAGAATGTTCATGGGTGGGGGGGGGTCAGGAATACATACATGCAGGAGCCCCACAGAAAAGCAGGCAAAGAATGGAACATAAATATTTAAAGAAATAATGATTGACATATTTGGACTTTGCGTGCCCTGCGCAATGTCCAACACACTATTGACCCCACAAAGTCTAGCGTTTGGTTAAAGGCACTAGGATCCTTGGCGGCAAAGAATTGACAGCCACAGTAGTGTTCCTATGCTTAAGGGGAACACAGGAAAGGGTTCTGGGAAATGCCACTGGGTCCTTGTACGTCATCGGAGAGGAGGACCCAGAGGAGAGTTTGGCATGCTCATTAAAGGATGCTCCAGGGATGGGAGGAGGAGGCACTTGGGGGATGGGGAGGGAAGGGGAAGAGGAGGGGGGCACAAGGAGGTGGGGGGTGGAGGGAGGGAAGGGACCGGTGTACCTGTTAAGTTTGTATGAGTGGAAATAAAAAATAAATAAATATTAAAAAAATAATGATTGAAAGTCATGAATGATGTTGACTTAGACATCTACATGTCCCACATGTCAGTAGCAATGCAAAGAAAAAGCATTGGTCCCATGTAGCAACCAAGCAGATAAAATCTAGAGACTAGGGCTGGAGAGGTGGCTCAGGAGTTAAGCCTCTGCCTTGCAGGGTCCTGAGTTCGGATCCCAGATCCCACATATAGACGCGGGGCGGAAGCGGGGGCGGCCTGCGTTTCTGGTCCTAGTAGGGCGGAGCCTGTGAATCCCGGGGCAGAGTAAACAAGGAGGAGGTGGAGGCGTCCATGGTGGGTCCCGAATTCGTCCGTGGTTCTACACACACATACATACACACACACACATACATATACACACACATACACACTCCATACATACACACACACACACACATACACACGCACAATTGAATAAATAAAAAAATTAAAAAAAAAATCTAGAGACCAAATTCAAGGGCCAGTGAGACTGACCAGCAGGTGAAGGCACTTGCCACCAAGTCTGGCAACCTGAGTTCCGGCTCCGGAACCTACTTTGTGGCTCCCATGAGTTGCTTTTTGACGTGCACAGGCATATAAGTGCATGACCCCCCCCACACACACACCATACATGAGATAAGCAAATGTTAAAAAATGAAATGCAATTGAAAAGCAGGCAGGAAAACGATGCCTTGTAGACAGGGAACGGGACACAAATCGCAGCTGGTTTCTTGTCAGAAACAACAGAGGAGAGAAAATGCTTCCTTGCAGACAAGTCAGTGGCTAACAGTTAGACATCGCGTGGTTACAGAGCTAGGGAGCCTGTCTCCTCCTCATCACGGTCCTGCTAGGACAAATGGGTGGTCTCTCGGGGCAGACAAGATACTAGGCTCAAGAATGGAACAGAGTAATCCAGCCTGTTTCTAAGTAAATCAGAGAGATGTTGCCTAGGAGACCAGAAGGGACAACAGCTTAGGAGCCTGCAGTGCTTGAGGAAAAGCCAGACAGACATCAAAGATGACGTCTGACCCAGATGTTCCCCAAGTTTTCTGACCTCCTGATACCGTCCTTTCTTGACACTTAAGTAGAATTGCTGAGTCGGCAAATGGTTCCGCGGGTGAAGGTGGCTGTGGCCACGTCTGACCACCTGAGCTGACGCCCTAGATCCCAGTTACTTTACGCAGTCTTCTTGCCTTCATACACAATGTGGCACGTGCACACACACGCAATCACACACATGTACAAGATAGATAAATGTGATCATTATTTTTAGTTGCTTAAGTTCCGGCTTGTTCCAGAGGTCTTGATAGACGTGTCATGGTGACTTGGGTGTGTGTGTGTGTGTGTGTGTGTGTGTGTGTGTGTGTTGCTAGAGATCTATCCCAGGGCCTGGCCCGTGCCAAGCAGGAACTTTACCACTGAGATTCACTCGCAGTTCACAGCGACTTCTTACTTGAAAGCTCTGCTCTGTCTGTCAGTATTTGTCATGGTTTAAATGTGAATTGTCCCCCACAAGCTTATGTGTTTAAGCACTTTATCCCCGGCTGGTGGCGCTGTGTGGTGGGGTTACAGGAGCTTCAGGAGGTGGAGTCTTGCTGGAGGAAGTACGTCACAGGAGGGGGGTTTGATTGATGATCCAACCCGCCCACTTCCTGTCTTCTCTCTCACTTGTTCTGCTTCCTGAGCTGACTACAGGGTATCAGCCAGCCTCCTGCTCCTGTCGCCATGCCTACAGGGTATCAGCCAGCCTCCTGCTCCTGTTGCCATGCCTACAGCGTATCAGCCAGCCTCCTCTGTCTGTTGCAGCTTGCCTGCATGCTTCCAATAAATTAGCAACCAATTATCTTAGAGGACCAAGGAGGGGTTATTCTAGCTTATGATTTTTGGTTCTAGCTCATAGTCCAGCTTGGCAGGGGAGTTCGTACCACATCAGGGGCCGAGGAAACTCACCATACCATATCCACAGAAACTGCTGAGAGGAGCAAACCTCAGACTGCAAGTCTGTCAAAGTACTGCACTAGCTCCTTCCCTTTTATCCTCCCCGCTCCCTGGGGAATGGTCCCACCTGCCATGAGCTGGGTCTTCTCACACTAATTAGGAAATGTCCTGCGGGCTTGCCTTAATTATTAATTCTTCATAAATGTGCTCAGAGCTCAACCTTCTGTTGTCAAGTGGACACCCATGTCTAACTTGCACATCCACCACTGATGGACCCAATCCCCTCTGGACCCATAAGCCCAAATAATAAACCCTTTTCCTCTAAGTTGCTTGGGTCAGAGTGCGTGTCCCTTCAACACAAGAGTCACTGGGCTCTGTCTCATCTCTGATTGACAGCTGCTTTCTATACTGTTTTCTCTCCATTTCGGGGGTGGAATCAATTACTTCTCGTTTATTCCCCCAAAGTGCCACTGACTCAGGGCTACTGCACGGCAGAGATAATAGAGAGAAATTCTATGCCAATCCTGCACAGCTGAATAACAGATCATAGTTCTGGAAAGTCATCCATCAATCTAATTGACAAAGGAATTTCTTGGTGTCTTTGTTCTTTCCTGAGCAGTCCAGGGCTTGGACTGCAACAAACTCTAGATTCTTCTTGCTTTTCTCCTCTCTAGATTCCATGAGGCTTCCTCCTGCCTTTGCCTAGAGCTTCCAGAGACATGCCCCAAATTACTTCGCAGCATGGAATGAGCTAATACTTGGTTGCACATCACTTCCTCTCAAGGCCAAGTCTTGAGCTTGCTGTCTAATGATCATAACCAAGCCCAGCACGTCAGTTTTGTTTCCCCAAATAAGAGAATCCCTCCATCTGTCAGTGGTGTTTTCCGAGATATGGACCCAGGGTTACAAATCGGTCGAGGTTCCAAAGAAGTTGATGATCTATTAGGAGCTCTGAGGAGAGCTGAATGAAGGGTCTCTCCCCACGCGTGTGGGAGGAAATCAGGGGAGGCTCTGGGGAGCCTGGCAGCTGTGCTGCTAGCTGCAGAATTATTGCCCCCCAAGACTAAAAGAGGGTGCTCTAAGCAAGAGTGGGAATTATGGGGGTTGGGGGCTAGCAGGAGAGAAAAGGGACCTTCCCTTGGCCCCACGCTGGGGTGACATACCCTGAACCCACATTCCTTGGGTGTCTCTGTTTTCAACTGTTTGCTTTGAAAACAAAATGTCCAAGACTGGGGATACAGCTAAAGAGTACAGCATTTGTCTGACATGTTGAATGTCTTAGGTTCAATTCCAGTCATGCAATTAATTAATTATTAATTATTATCCAGGCCCATAAGTTGTTAGAATGAATAAACATCCCCAACATATCTAGATTCATCTTAAGTTAATGCTTTGTATCAATAAACTTTCACACACACACAGAGGCATACATTCACACATACACATAGGTATACATTCACACATATGCATATTATATATGTACACACATATACATGTACATGCATGCATATATATGTATGCAAACATATTATACATTTACACACGTGCACATAGATATGCACGTAGATGCATGCACACATACTATATATGTTGTCTCTCTCTTTTTCTCTCTCTCTCCAATTTTGCATACATACTCCACATTCAAATTTTGTCTGTTGTTCTAATAAAGTTCTCTATAACAATGTTTTCAAGCTCCTGGGTACAATAAGATTTGCATTGCATTTGGTTATAATATCTCCTTAGTCTCTTTTAATCTGAAATAGTACTTTTGCTTTTTATGGTGCTCACATCTTTTGGAGAGCACGGGCCATTTGTTTTGTAGAATGATCTTCCATTCGAGTTTGCCGGATTGTTTCTTTGTGGTTCAGCTGACACTATACATTCTTGGCAGTCACACGGCATACAGCACGTTCTGTTCTCGCATTCTTACCGACGTTTGAGAACCACAACCAGCTAGCTCAAACTGCAGCTAGCTTTTGACATAACATTTAACATTTTTATGCTACAAAAACAATCACTAAGTTTTTACTACTGCAAGTATATATGTTAGATACGTTGCACATGGCGTTTCTTCTGCATGTCATACCAGCAGTATTATTATCACGATAGTCTCAAAAATAAGGAGACTCTGGGTCGGTTGGTGGCTCCATAGGAAGGCACTGGCTGCATAAATCTGTCAACAGTTCAATCCCTGGAACCTGTATAAAAGAGAGAAGGAAAAAAGCAACTTTACCACATGTCCTCTGACTTCCACTCACATGCTGTGACCCATACATCCAACACACACACACACGCACACACACACATGCATGCACGCACACATGCACACACACGAATGTTAGATAAATTTTTAAAAATGAAGGAAACTCAGGGCTGGAGAGCTGGTTCAGGGATGAAGACTTTGCCTTCCAAGGAAGGACCTGAGTTTGGATCTTGGTTTCCACAGGAAAATGCCAGGCAGAAATGGTGGCTACCTGCACTTCTGCCCCCGGTGGGTGGAGCCTGGGAAATGCCAGTAGAAGCAATCCAGAATGACTGCCTGAAGTTACCCTTAGTCCTCCACAGGGACACATAGCCCCCCTCCCCCACGTATACACATGCAAAAATGTAAAAAAGAAAAGAAAAAGGAAACTCAGAGAAGGCAAGTGTATTATTCAGGGTCTCTGGAAGAACAGAATTGCTAGAACGAAATATACATTAATAACTTTATTACATCAACTTACAATAAAAATAGTGTCCTTCAGAGTAGCTGCCCGAAACTGCTTCATTCTTGACTGGAACGTCTCACTCACAAAGTCAAAGGGCCCTGAGAAGGTCTCGAGCCTCTATCTCACTGGAGGGTCGAAGACGCTGGGCTCCTACGTCAGCAATGAACAGCAGGGAGGCCTGGAGACCAGGCTCCGAAGGCCGCGGGAACGGCGGCAAGGTCCAAAGGATGGAGCTCCGGAGTCAGCCAAGGATGCAGGCCGCAGCGGCAGCAGCAACAAAGAAGGTAACGAAACTTGAAAAGGTCAACATCGCTCACTGGAAGAGTGGGCAGCAAGTCGTAGCAGGATCAGGGAAGGGCAAGTCCCTCCTCCTTACACCTCCTGTTATCCGTGCACCCCTGGAAAGCACCGCCCACTGTGGGCTGGGTCTTCCACATCAATCAATCAAGTACCTGCACACTCGTTCAGGGGCCATTCCAACCATCAACCCTCCACAGCTGCGATGCAAACAGTCTGCAGCGGTCAAGCCGACGGTAGAATCTACCCATAAGAGCAAGTCACTTTCTCCAAAAATAACTAACAATCAGCAAAGAGAAAGTTGGGCAAAACTCTCAAGGCCGTGCGCCCAAGCCAGGCTAGGCGTCCCAGAAGTCTGTCCAAGAGCGAGACGGGAGGGCAGGCAGAGGCTGATCCACACTGGGAGAGGAGTGGAAGGAGGACGAAGGGCACAGCACGCCCAGGGCTCCTGTTCTGGCCGCCAGTGCAGTGTCCTTGGTGGGCGGAGTCAGTGTCCAGGAGGGCCGAGTCTATCTAAATGCGTCGTTAGAGTGTTTGACAAGCTACTCGCCAATACTGTGGGTGAGAACTGGCTTCAGAGAGCAACAGACCAAAAAGACCAGATGATCTGTTAGAACAACCAGTGAAAGAAACCCAATGTGGCTTGTGGGCGCCGCGTAAAGAGTGGCCTGGGGACGCAGTCTAGACAAGGGAAGTGCCTTCCATCGAGACCATCCTGCGTAGGAATCAGATGTCTACGGTAAGAGAACTGCATGGATCAATCTGGAGCTGCTGTGGTCAGGCAAGATGGTAGGAGAAGCAGGGTTCTGAGGAAGAGGAAATTGACCAAAGATATCATGGTCCCAAGGACTTGAGGACAACGGAAGGTTGGGGACCAGAGACATAGATAAGCTGTCAGGGACTTAGATGTCAGAAACCTGGCAGTACAATACTTGCGGCTGCCTCACATCTACAGTGGGTCAGGAATGGCTGCATTGAGCTTAGGATCTGGTTTCTCAGAGGAATGTGGCCTGCATAGGGTCATGGCCACTGGGCTTAGGCCAAGAAGTCACTTTAACAAGAGCAATTGTTCTAAGACATCTATTGTTTACACCTATCCAATAGCGAGGGAAGTAGATTATCCATCCCATACACGCTTATGTTTACCCCGCAAATAGGTGGTTCTGTGCACTGGGGACTCCTCAGCAAGTAAAGAAGACAAATATTACCACATCCACATTCACGCAGCTTGCATGCTACAGGGAAAGAGAAAAACACCATGTCAAGTATGTTTCATGTAAAGCTTAAGTGGAAAAAAAAAAAAATCACACCTCTTACCCCGGGATAAGAGGTCACTTATTCTGGAAGCAAATGTGAGTGACTACGGATCGGGAAAAATGCAGGTTCAGGTTGCCCTGAATTCTATATACTCCACTGTGGTAACAGTTTTTGGAGGTTTCATAAGCACAGGATAAAGAAAACCATAAAAGAAGACACCTTTCAAGTACGTCGATGGGAGCATCAGGTAGAAGGTTCCAGCAAACAAGGAATCCTCTGCTCCAGGCCTTAGATGGTGTCTGTGGACACGCCTAGCTCTCTGGTTGGTGGGAGTTGGTGGTCTGCTAAGTTAATACATCTCAAACGCTTTCACCTGATAGTCGTAGGCTAGGCACAGAGGAAGGACAAAGGGTGACTTTCGAGGTGGGGTGGGGTTAAGACCCATTTTAATTAGGTTCTGAAGCTGCGATATTCCAGTCCTTGCCACAGCCACTGACAGTCTAACCAGTTGCTCGTCCCGGTCAGTCTCGTTACAAGCGGTCACGGTGGAAACAGAACAAGGTGGGATGTGACTGTCGGAGGGGCGCTCCAATGGACCTCGTCTCAAAGACGACCTCTGAACAGAATTTTCCATGAAGATGCTGGGCAGCTTAACCAAGAGAAACTGACATGGGACAGAGACGCCAAGACCTAGATCTAACTTCTGTCTCTCCCGGGCTTGCACACGCGTCCTTCCACTGTGTCCTCCAGTGGCCTCCTGCGCGCTGTCTGTCTCGTCTTCTCATAAGGATGTCAGTGTGATTGAGTTAGGGCCCCATGACTTCACTCAGTCCTGATCGCGTCTCCCCTGGGAGGGCGGTCTCCTAATGCTCGCGTTGGCGGCTGGAACATCAGGCTGTGAGATTCGAGGGAGCACAGTTTGCATTATTAGGTATCTATTAGTATACCTAATAAGGATACTCTTGGTTATCCCTAACATTCAGTGTATATATCTGCGAATGACTAGATAAAAGGGAGAGAGAGAGAGAGACAGAGACAGACAGAGAGAGAGAAAGAGAGACAGAGAGTGACAGAGACAGAGAGAGACAGAAAGAGAGAGAGACACAGAGACAGAGAGACAAAGAGAGATAGAGTCAGACTGAGACAGGGAGACAGAGACAGAGAGATACAAAGAGATAGAGAGACACAAAGAGACAGAGAGACAGACAGAGATAGAGTGACAGAGACAGAGAGACAGAGAGACAGAAAGAGGGAAAGAGAGACAGAGAGACAGAGATAGACAGAGATAGAGTGACAGAGACACACAAAGAGAAACAGAGAGACAGAGAGAGAGAGAGGCAGATAGAGTGACAGAGACAGAGAGACAGAAAGAGGGAAAGAGAGACAGAGAGACAGAGATAGACAGAGATAGAGTGACAGAGACACACAAAGAGACACAGAGAGACAGAGAGAGAGAGGCAGATAGAGAGAGATAGGCAGAGAGATGCAAAGAGAGAGAGAGACAGAGGCAGAGAGACACAGAGAAAGACACAGAGAGAGAGAGAGAGAGAGAACAGAGTGGGAAAAACAGCTTCCTGACCCTCAGCCCCCCTTGACAAGGTTTGAACGTAAGTCTGCCCCACGGGAAGTCATGGCGACTTTAGGAGGTGCAGCCTTCCTGGAGGAGGGCGCCCTCACGGGGGCGGGTCCTGAGGCTGGACAGCCCCCTTGCTGCTGCTAGCCCACCGCTCCTGCAGCTTCCGTGCTCTGGGCCTCCTCGGCGGATGTGGCCAAGCGGCCTGCAGCATCTGCCAGCCAGCCACGCCTCTTCCGCCAAGATGGACGGTATCTCCCCTCTGGCACTGTAAACTGAATAAATCTCCCTTTCTCCCCTTCCGTCGTCTGAGTGCTGTCCCACACAGGAAGAGTACCTGTGGCCCCGCCATAGGCTTCCAATGCTGGGCATTGCCCGAGAGTTGCAGGAACGAGAAACCCAGGAAGCGGGCTGCCAGGACCTCAAGATGTGAAATTTATTCATCCATCCAGGGCTTGGGGCAGTGGCAGAGGTCAGAGGGGGGGTAGGGGGAGCATCTTGTCTAAAAGAGCCCAAGCGCCCTGCTTGGTTGACTCTCGGGTTTCGTGCTCTGCAGTCACGGGTGGTTTGCAGAACAGCTCAGCAAAGCTCACTGGCCACAGGTCAGAGGCTCGTTGGTTACAGAGGGATGGCTGTAGACAGAGGCCGGGAAGTGAGATTGCACCACGACCAGGGGTTGCCGGTGTGTGCGGCTGGGAGCAGAGTCCCACTAAAGGACTCCTTTCAGCCCCTTCCACAATGCTTTCTGGAAAACATAAGCAAGAATTAGGACTTTCCTTAAGTTTTAACTGGCCTTTCAAGCTGTAAGGAAATTGATGATTGCTGTCTAGAGGTTAAAAAGCTAAGGGCAGGGGGGTTAGGTGCATGACATTGTTACATCCAGGCTAAGTTAGCTTAAAAAATGACAAAGGATAGACTGGGGAGGTGGCTCGGAGGTTAAGACTCTGCCTCGAAAGCAGAAAACCTTTCAAATCCCAGATCCCATGTAAAATGTCAGGCAGAAATGGCGGTGGCCTGCACTTCCTGCCTTCGAAGGCTGAGCCTGGGAAACCCCAGAATGAAGCCAAAAGGAGATAGAATAATCCAGGATGATCCTGGAAGTTACCCTTGGACCTCCACAAGCACACATGGTGCGATCTCTCTCTCTCTCTCTCTCTCACACACACACACACAAATAAAATAAAAATGACAAAGGAGGTAGCATGTAGGACTCTGTAGGGTCCAGCAGTGAGATTGTGGGCATATTGACTTTGGCTTTGGCAGGCAGTATTTATGGTGGGCAGCACATTTATGGAGGTCATATTTAATTGAGTTGGACTCAAGGCATTCACTGAGTTCCCCAGATGGTTCATGAAGCCTTCGCCAAAGTCTCCTCCCATTGGCAAAGACTGGCTGCAGTTTATGAAGTTTAATAACGTACACATCATTATAATCCGTGTAATATTTTAAACCTCCAGGTGGCATTTGCATTCAAATGTTACGACGGAGAGCTCTTTTGCAAGTGCTAAAGGCATGTGATTGGAGAATCCAGGATAAATAGGTAGATAGATGGCAAATTAGAAAGACAATGGAGATAGATGATGATATAGATAGATAGATAGATAGATAGATAGATAGATAGATAGATAGATAGATAGATAGATGAATGGATGGATAGATGGATAGAGAGATAGATAGATGATTGATGGATAGGTGGATGGATGGATAGATGGATAGATGGATAGATAGATAGATAGATAGATAGGTGATGGATGGATGGATAGATAGATAGATAGATGATTGATGGATAGGTGGATGGATGGATAGATGGATAGATAGATAGATAGATAGATAGATAGATAGATAGATAGATGATGGATGGATAGATGGATGATAGATAGATGATAGATAGATAGATAGATAGATAGATAGATGAATGGATGGATAGATGGATAGAGAGATAGATAGATGATTGATGGATAGGTGGATGGATGGATAGATGGATAGATGGATAGATAGATAGATAGTCGATAGATAGGTGCTGGATGGATGGATAGATAGATAGATAGATGATTGATGGATAGTGGATGGATGGATAGATGGAGATAGATAGATAGATATGATAGATAGATGGATAGATAGATGAGGATGGATAGATGGATGATAGCTGATGGATAGATGGATGATAGATAGATAGATAGAGATAGATAGATAGATAGATAGATAGATAGATAGATAGATAGATAGGTGATAGACAGATAGTTCACAACCTTCATTTATCTACAGTCTTCCCTCCATGGTGTGGGGTCTGCTCTTAAACACCCCCTCCAAAGCTCATGAGTGCATGACCCCAGTGCAGCGGTGCTGGGCATTGGGAAGGGGACTGGATCATGAGGTTCTGTTTCCATGAATGGGCGAGTTCACCTGTGAGCCTCTAGCTCGCTGCATTCCTCAGGAGGGGCCCGTGTGAAGCTGTCACTCTCTCTGCTTCTCGTCCTTAGATGAGCCATTTTGCTTCACCGTGGGTTCCTTCACAACACAGGCCAGACACAGTGACGCCAAGGGACGGCAGGACAGATGCCTCAGAAACCAGGAGCCCACACAACCTTTCCTCCTTTAGGTTGCTTTCCACTGGCATTTTGTCACAGAAACAGAAGTTGACTACCTTGTGTGGATTTGGCTATTCTTGGTCAACCATGGTCTAAAAGTATTCAACGGAAAATTCCAGAAAGAAACACTCTATCAGCTTCAAATGATACCCCACTCTTGGCAACATGATGAGATCTCACCCCATCCTTCGCGGGATGCGATCAGGTTTTTACAGTGTAACCAGGCTCTGCGTGCTCCTCAGCCGTGTGTCACTCAGTCATCACCGTGAATGATCACCGTCTCATGGGGCTGGTATTCAGGTAAGGCTTTTGTTGCTCTCAAATGGCCTCGAAGCACAAAAGTGTGATTCTGGCAATCTAGATATGCCAGACAGAATCCTTAAAGTCCTTCATTGAAGTGAGAAGATAAATATATATATATATAGTGATCTGCTAAAGAAAGAAAAGATTATATACTGAGGATGCTACAATTGAACTAAAAATGAATCTTCATAAAATTATGAGGAAGCGGAAGGAAATGCAGTTTAATTTGTTGCTGCATTTCAGACTACAAAGTTTTCATTGCAATGCAAGGTGAATGCCTAGTTAAGATGGGAACACTTTAAACTTGAGGGGAGAAGATAAAAACAGACAGTATATTCTTTGTCTGTATATCTGTATGTGTATGTATGTGTATTTGTGTGTGTGTGTGTGTGTGTGTGTGTGTGTGTGTGTGTGTGTGTGTGTACAAGAAGGCATTTGAGTGCGTGTGTATGTGGAGGCCCAAGGGTGGCATTGGAAACCATCCTGGATTGCTTTTCTACCTTATTGCTTTTTCTCTAAGGTTTCCCAGGCTCTTCTGCCAGGACTAGAATTACAGATCACCACCCTATCTATCCAGCATGTTTACATGGAATCTGGGGATCTGAATTCAGGTCCTTTTGCCTGTCGGTCATTCCAAGCCCTGGAAGGCAGAGTCTGGGAATATCCAGAACAAGCTAATTAACCAGATGAGCCCTAATGGTGTGGTTCTGGGTTTAATTAGAGCGCCAGGCTCACAGCGGCAAGGTGGAAGAACGATGGAGGAGGATGTGTTGGCCCTCCAGGCACACACCTTACATGCACGTAGGTACATACACCTCCACATACACCTTACACATCCAGCTGGGAAGTAGATCCCCAAATGAGTTGGGGTGTGGAGCATTTCCACGGAAGACCAGGGCTGAATGAAGACTATGGCTGTTGCTACTCTAGAATCTTCAACAAAATGGCTTTCTTCCTCAATGAGAGATTAGAATGTGATTTTCTCACTGTATTTGGTTCATGAAGTGGAGAGATGGACTACTGGGTTACGTTATATCGCATCCACCATAGCTAAGCCGCTGCGGTCATACATTAAATGCCAGCAAGACGCAGGACATTATCTTGGAGGATACCTAGTGGGTGAAATGGGAAAGCAGGGGGTAGATGATAAAGAGATTTGCAACTGGTTGAGAGAAATTGCCTGTGAATGGCACAAAATGCCACTGCAGCTTCCAGGGATGGTTCTTGAAACCACAGAGAGAGGCTCATAGCTCATCTCACTGCGTGACAAACAATCTGACCGGAAGGGAACTTAAAGGAGAAAGAATTTATCGTTCTGCTTTACGGTATGGGAGGTGATACTGTTAAAAAGGGGTGGTGGGAAAGGCGTAGTGGAAGCCTGGGGAGGTATGGCGACTGCCTCCTATTACATCGGATTTAAGGAGAGAGAGAGAAGAGAGAGAGAGAGAGAGAGAGAGAGAGAGAGAGAGAGAGAGAGAGAGAAGAGACAGAGAAAGACAGAGAAAGAGACAGAGAAAGACAGAGAAAGAGACAGAGAAAGACAGAGAGACACACAGACAGACACACAGAGAGAGACAGAAAGAGAAGAGAAAAAGAGATGGAGAAAAACAGAGACAGAAAAAGAGAGAGAGAGAGAGAATAAGGCAGATCCAGGCTATAAGCCTCAAAGTCCCCTCACCAATTAATATACTTCCTCCAGAAAGGCTCTATCTTCTTTTTTTAAATTTTATTTATTTATCTTTTTTCCCACTCATACAAACTTAATAGGTACTGCAGTCACTTCCCTCCCTCCACCCCTCCCAGTCCCCCTTGTTCCCTCCCCTTTTCCCCTTCCTTTCACTCCCCTCCCTCCCTTTCTCCCAGTGCTCCCCTCTTCTTCCCCCCAATCCTTGGAGCATCCTTTAGTGTGAATGTCAAACTTCCCTCTGCATCCTCCACTCTAATGAAGTGTAGGACTTAGTAGTGTTGCCTAGAGCCCTTTCTTGTGCTCCGCTTTAGTATAGGAACACTATTGTGACTGTTAATCCCTTGCCTCTAAGGATCCTAGTGCCTGTGAGGCATGCTAGAGACTTTGGAAGGTCATTGATATGTCAGTCGTTAAGCAGGTCATGCAAAGTCCTATTATGGTTACTTCGACCCTAACTTGTGTGGAGTATCTTGCTTATCGTTGCTCCTCAAATTTCCCTGAGCTCAGAAAGGCTGTATCTTCTGAAGCTTCCATAATCTTCCCCCCAAATGTCATCAGTTGGAGGCCAGGCGTTCAAACACATGAACCTTTGATGGACATTTCCATTCAAACCACAATAGAAGGCTTGTTCATGACGTTTGCATGTGACCTAAAGCTTTAAGGAGATATGCTTGGGTAAAAGACAAATCCCAAATCATTTGCATCTGTATCTGATGAGTTTAATATAATGAAGGTGCAAAGTCTTCCAGGTCGGGCGTGGGCAAGCACATCTATACGAGCTCACAGGGTCTTTAGACTGGAGAGAGATCAATACCTTGCCCACGGGGCCATGTGGCTGTGGGAGAGATTGATGCAGCCTCGGGAGGTATTGCTGTTACTTGGGGAAAGACGTTAATCAGACCACATTTGTTTCTTCCAAGCCATGATGAGGATACTGACAAAAGGAAATAAAGGTGTTTAGCTAAGACAAAGGCAGAGCCACACTTGAGTTTCAGAAGTCCTGGTTTGTGCTTGATTCATTCACTCAGAATTTGCTATGTGATTGGTATGTAGCCGGGGCTGGTAGAGGTCTCGGTGCTGGGAATCAAACTCAGGTCATCAGACTTTGGAGCAAGTGCCTTTACCCACTGAGTTGTTATGTGGTCCACTTCAGTTCTTCTTAAAGACATTTTATGTTTACATTCAAGAAGTTTGAAAAGCAGTGGTCCAGTAAGGAAGAAAGAAGGCGAAGATGAGTGAGAAGAAGAATTGCCCATACATTCCTCAAAACACACTAATCAATTTAATTTTGTTAGAATTTTTAAAAATTTATTTATTTATTCAATTGTGCATATGTGCATGCGTGTGTGCGTGCATGTGTGTGTGTGCATGTGTGTGTGTATAGAACCACGGACAAATTCGGGAACCACCATGGACACCTCCACCTCCTCCGCCCCGGGATTCACAGGCTCCGCCCTACCAGGACCAGAAACGCAGGCCGGCCTGCTTCTGCCTGGCGTCTATACGTGGGGTCTAGGATCCGAACTCGGGACCTTCCGCCTGCAAGGCAGAGGCTTAACCCCTGAGCCACCTCTCCAGCCCCTTATGTTAGAATTTTGAGATCCTGAGGGGCTGATTTTGGTCTCTAACAATTCAGTGGGGTGGGGCACTGCAGCAGGTGCGTGATCACCTGATCTGCCAGTATCTCAAGTCAGTTGTTATGCAGATTTGGGGAAGGGCTTTTAAGATTTGGGATACATATTACAGATTCATTTCACCCCAGTTACATTTGCACTAGCATGAAGCTCACTTTGCTCTTAGTTAACAGTATGTTGCAATCGCGTCAATTTCACAGACAAAAATTAGGTGTTGCAATCTAATTTACTTTCCTTAGCTAAGTACTGAGACTGACTGGGTATTAGATGCATACTAACTTCAGATGCTCACGCTTAGCTTTCCAGTGGTTTTAAAGAATATTCCTTAGTAACTTGAATATACTCTCATCTCAAAAGTAGGAATATTGTTTCATAATTTTTCATGCATCTCTGTGACAATTGGCTTTTCCTCATAGTCTTTTCTCTTCTGTATTGTTGATTTTTTTTTCAAAGCAGAAGGGCCTGGTGATCTGAGGTCATTCTCTAGAAACCCACATGGTAGAAAGAGAGAAACGACTTCTGATGTGGATGGTATAAAATGAAATTTTCTGCATGTTATAAAGTACTGGAAAAATAAAATGTGTATGCAAAAAACTAATAAAACATGAAAAAATAAGAAGCACAGATATAAAAAATATTAGCACCAAATGTTCCCAATAGAATATTAATATGTTTAACATTTTAATGCCTCAAGCAAATCTATTAAAGTATAAAAATGTAATAAATGCATGCAGAAAGGACTAACAGAGAAAACTCAAAAACCAGTTTTCGGTCCTAGCAAAATAAATCTTAAAAATAAACATCAGTGATGAAATTTCATTTATCACATGATAAATATATATTAACATACATGGTTACACTTCCTATGTGTTGATTAAAGTACACACAGATGCCAGCAAGCAATTTGCTAACGTGATATGTGTCAAGAACTTTAAAATTGTCATATTCTTTGTCCTGGTAAGTCCGCTTTGGAAATGGATTGAAGTAGCTAGAGACCTGGTTCCGGTATAGCACATCATCTTAGGATGACTTGTAAAGACTATAGGCCGTCCACGTGCCAACTCTAAGAAGATCATTTGAGAAGTGTGTTCTCCTCATGGAGAGAAAAAACCACAATGCTTGTTGTGGAGACCAAAAACCAATATAGCTCAGAAAATTATCAGGGCAATGTTTCTAAGAAAAAACAGAGGATACTTCTGGAAAGCAGGGTGAAAGAAAACCATAAAGAAATAAGACTTTCATTTGGAACAGCCAACCTTGAATGAATCAGAATTTCCAAAAGAGAGGATCGTTAAATTAGTGGGCAAAGTATCAATTAAGGCGAATGCAAAGACGTTTCCAGAACTAAAAGATTTTTGTTCAAAGATACAGAACCCAGTCAAAGTATCAAAGTAACACAGGGAGGCTGAAGAAGGAACTTGAAAATCCAGAACATTCTAGAAAGACTCTAAATGATTCCAGACAGGATAATTGTGTCTCAGACAAATGATTGAAATGCAAATGACAGCAGACTGTCTCAGTAGCAGTCCTGGAAGCCAGAAGATGAAAATAAGTAAAAAAAAAAAAAAAAATCTAAGTTGAGGGAAAACGATTTTTAACCTGAAATTCTATGTTCAGTTAAACTATCAATCAAGCAGAAGATAAAGGCTTTTTCCTTCCTTTGTTTTTCATCCACAACGTCTCGATCGTACCTAATTTGTCATTGTTCAAAAATTTCTATGAAACCACGAGAAAATGCTTTGCGCCAAACAAGCAGAAGATGTCCTGTGCTGTAGAAAAGATCTGAAGTCCGAGCTGTAGAAAAGATATCCGAGCAGAGACAACAGGGGGTTTAGCTTCAGAGAGAGCTCCTGAGACCCTCATGGGAGAACAGATAAACCTTGCTGTTTTGCATCTCTTCCTGTTGAGGGTTTTCTGGAATATATATATATATATATAGTTATGGCAACTACAAAGCACACACACTCCATGATACTCTGGTTGGATCAGGAGAGCCTCCCCGATATCCCCCTGAGTGAGAAGAGAGGGTCTCATCTGTAGGGAGGCAAAAAGGGAGACCCAGACCCATCAACACTCTCAGCCACACAGGGTACAAGGGACTGAATGGAGAAGCCAATCCTATTATAAGTCAAAGCCGTCTGCCTGCCCCCGTTCTCTGGAGCTAAATGGGTCTATCCAGCAACAAGGTGACCGACCCCTCAGGCAAAAGAAGACAGCTGCTCCCACCGGACTGAGAGGATCTGAAAGAAAGGGGAGCAAGTCACAGAAGCCTAAGCCTGCTCGCAAGGTAAGATTAGAGCTTGACCCTGCGCCAGAGGAAATGCAATCAGAAAGTGCACGGGGGTCTCCAGTGCACCGTTTACATCTTGAATTAGATGTTACATACTCGCTATGTCATTTTTCATCCCTCCCTGTGTCTGGAAAATTCCATCATGTCTTAAGGCGTGCATTATGCCACAGGACCGAGAAACTGTGTGGGACGGGTTGTCTTAGGTTCAAAGGACGGATGTAAGAAACGTGAAGAGAGTTCTTTGAGGGCTGGGGTTAAAAAACTACTTTTCATGAAAAATGAACACGAAGTTTAAAAGTAAACCAAACACAAGTGGCGTGGCCACAAGGGGGTGAGGGATGGCGGGGGCATCTGTAAACACTGGCTGGAAGCAGGAAACGGGCTGTTTTTAAAGGGTTTTCTGTCTTCGGGCTGCAGAGTGACAGCCCCTGCTGTAGTCAGGGTTACTACGCTGGGTTGCCGGGTGAGATCTTGAAATTACCTGCCCTACGCCTGTGGGCACAGCTTTCTGTCGTGTGAGTGTGTATATGTGTGTTTGCATGTGTGTACGCGTGTGCATGTGTGTTCATGTCTGTTTATGTGTGTTGGTGTGCATGGGTTGCATGTGTGTGTCTGAACTTACATGTGTGCATGTATGTATGCATGTGTCTGTGTGTGTGTCTCTGTGTGTCTGTGTGTGCCTCTGTGTGTCTGTGTGTGTCTATGTGTCTGTGTGTGTCCGTGTGTGTCCGTCCGTGTGTGTGTGTGTGTTGAAGGGAGCATGTGCTCAGACACAAGTGGGAGCATGTGTGTGCTTGTGTATGTGCGTTTGTATGTGTGCGTATGTGTGTCTATGTATGTGCGTACACGTGTATATTGGTATGTGTGTTTGTATGCATTCACGAGTAAATGTGTGTGTGTGTGTGTGTGTGTGTGTGTGTGTGTGTGTGTTTTGTGGGGGGCAGTCAGAGCCCAGATGCACTCAGAGGCTCCAACATCAACAAGTGGGTGAACATGTGCATGCGTGTGTACATTTATGCGTACATATGAGTATCTGTGTCTGTGTATGGAGAGGAGCAGGTAGAGTCCAGATGTGCCCAGAGGTTCCAACATAAGCAAGTGGGTGATGTCTGATTGACAGTCTTCAGTCTTCCGGTAGCACTGAGGACTGAACAAGCAGTCCCCCCCCACACGTGTGGTAGGCAAGTGCCCTCTGCTGAGAATCCGCCCTGGGCATAACCCAGGTAACCATCCCCTGCTTTAAAATGCCCCTTCCCAAGCCCAGCCACGGAGCTGGGCTTTGCGCTGCTTGCTCTGCCCCGTCACTGACACTGTCTCCCAGATGTGCCCAGCGAAGCACACTGTCCGGCATCAGTAGGTGGGGCTGGGAGCCAGGTGACTCGGCCAGCTGCAAGTGTGGGAGGCAGCAGCATGCAGTCCCCAGGCGTGGCCACCAGGGTCCCTGTGTGCCCTGTGGGGGTCAGGAACATGGTGCCTAAGTGAGACTTCTGCTGAGGTGCCGAGACAGGAGCTGGAGGGAGACCACGGATCAGGTCCCGGAGCAAACACCGAGGACCAGAAAGTCACACACAGTGTGTCACTTGCGCCTCCTCTGCCTGTCGCATGTCTGCCCACAGGGAATTTAATTAGTGCTCCAATTGGAAGGGAAGAAAATAATGCTTATTCAATACATAGTCAAAGAGACCTTTGCTTGACATCATTATGAGATTAAGATTAATGTCTTTCATACCTTTCCATATGGATTCTATGAACGAGTAAATTAAGACGACTTAAAGTGGCATGCCTGAATGGAACCCAAATTATTATTGAGAAAAGATAATTTCGTGGGCCATTTTTTTTCACCAAACAATGAAGTCTAAATATGGTATTTATGCTCAGTCATGAACAGAAGAGTGCTTTCAATTGCTCCGTGATGGAAGGCCGATTGTTTGGAAGGGCTTATTTAATATCGGTCTGACATCGTTTAATCTAATGTGATAAGCTGAATTTAAATTTCATTTATGGAAATTAATGGGGTCATGACCCCTCAGTAATATTCTGTAGCCATGGTGCATGTTTGTCAGGAAAGAGCAAGACAGGCTCTCTCCGGCTGCGTCTTCATGAAATCAGATGTTTGGCCATTCATCCAAGGTCCTTGTAGGAGAATAGCACCGTATGAAATGGTGTCACAAGGAGTCTTTCAGCATTCGGGTTTGACTCTGTACGTCTGACCCCAGAAGCTAAGATAAACCAGATGGAAATGGAAGAAGATACCTAAGGACAGGTCATGGAAGACTATCTGTAAACATTCTCCCAGCCCAAAGGAGACATAGGCTGACCCGGGAAAAGGGCCAAGGAGAATGAATTACACAGCAGTCTGGAGGGCTGAGCCGTGGATGGAACTGGGATTTAGTGGGTCCATGGGGTGACTCAAGAGATAAATCCACAGACACAGAGCTCGTGGCAGCTGCTTCTTCTAGGCGTGGTCTGGGCTGAGACATCTTCTCTTTCAGCTTTGCTCTTACAAACTAACCTGGTACCAGGCACGCCCCTCCAGGACTCTTAGGGGTCTGCTTAGTCCCTTGTTACTGGGGTGCTGTAAATTTCTCTAAGTTTCTTTCCAGGATTGTGTGCACGTGTGTGTGTGTGTGTGTGTGTTTGTATACACGTGTGTATTGTGTACAGTGTGTCACGTGTGCATATGTGCTTATGTCATGTGTATTGTGCGCATGTGTGTGAATCGTGTGCCTGTGGGCATGCATGTATTTGCGTAGTATTTATGTATCATGTGCATGTATGCGTGTATTGTATATCGAGTGTGTGCATGTCTGTGTGTGTGTGTCATTGTCTTCCATACACCCTCCCCACCTTCCTTCGGAGACGGGGTCTGTCACTGAACGGGAAGCTCGCTGATTTGGTTTTAAGGGCCAGTGAGCCGCAGGGTCACTATCTCTGCTTCCCCAATATTGGAATTACAGCATCTGCCCACCACGCTTGGCTTTTTGCCTGGGATGTGGCCATGAACTCAGATCCTCCTGTCTGTGAGGCAAACACATCACTTACTGAATCACGGTCCCCTCCCCCTTTCTGGGGTCTTTTGGTAAAAAACTTGGGCCCTCCTCGGAAAAGCTGCTGTTCAAATGCCGCTTGGGACCAGAAGCCAAGCCCACTGGAGTTTTAAACTGAAGACTCCCCAACACTGCTGTCTCGAGGCTCAGCTGCGACACCCAGACCCTGCGTGGAAACATGCGGCGGCTGGCAGCGTGACCTTCGCTTGGGCGGCTCAGAGCGCTGTCTGACCTCGCAGGAACCCGGCCCTTCCCGTTCCTTCTCATCCTTCTCACCCCTGACTTGGTTGGGCTTACGAGCTGAGCTTATTGAATCCAGTTTCATATCCACCCTCTGTCACCTGTCATCAGTTCTCCGAAAGGTACGGCTCATAACCTCGCTGCTGCAGACAGAAGACATGTCCCCGAGCAAGAATGCCACAAAGAACCCTTGTGCAAAGCCCAAAGCGAACGTCTCCTGCCTGTGAACGCAGACAAATAGGGCGGTTCCCCTTTACTTCCCAGAAAAAACAGAACCGGGGGGGGGGGGGAGGGACAATTCCATCAGATTGTTTTCATTAGTTAAAATAATAACACTAATTAGCCCACATGCATCTTGCTTGTAAAAGCAAGACTTAAGGGAGATGCCAAGATCCTGAATAGCATGCTGGACCTAATCCAGAGGGAAGGTGGGGCGTTGTGCTGGGGACCTCGATTTCTAGGCCTCTGGGGTGTAAGGACATGATGATGGGATCTCCATACTGAGGGAGGCAGGGAGGGCGAGGAGGGCAAAGCACTCACGCTGCGAAGGACACACGCGGGCTTCAGACCTGGCCCTACTATGGCTGCTGAGCCCTGGGTAGCCATTGGACCTCTCTGAACCTTAATCCTTCACCCATTTGTAAACTAAGGCCTGGATCCTGACATAATAGAGCCGTTGCCTTGCTTGTGAGGCACAGTGCCTACTAATCGCTGGCACTTAGTAGGTGTGTTGTGTTATTGCCATTATCGTCACCTGCTGATTAGTATTACATTTGTCTTTTTGGTAAAAACTAGGTGAGGTGTGAAAGTGTGGTCAATAAATTGCTGTATTTGTTTTAGAATAGTTTGTGTATGTGAAAAATAAAAAAATTAAAATGTGGATTTGTGTGCACATATACACATCCGTATCAATGACAGATAGTGTTATTATCTTGATAGGAACTAGAATCACTTAGGAAATATGCCCCTGGGCGCACCTGTAAGGGGTTATATAGGTTAAGGTCCGTCCCTGAGAATGCCTGTGACTGATTGTTTCTTAAGCTGGTCGATGTGGGAGGACTCATTGTTTCATGGGTGAGGCCACGCCCCGGCACGGCGAGACCACGCCCCAGCACGGCGAGACCACGCCCCGGAATGGCAAGACCACGCCCCGGCACAGTGAGACCACGCCCCAGCAGGCAAGACCACGCCCTGGCACGGCAAGACCACGCCCCGGAATGGCGAGACCACGCCCCGGAACGGCGAGACCACGCCCCAGCACAGCAAGACCACGCCCCGGAACGGCGAGACCACGCCCCGGCACAGGCTCTTGGGCTGTGGAAATAGAGCAAGCAGGCTGCGCACAGCACATCCTTCTTTGCGCTCTGCTTCCCGACTCCGGATGCGTGGGGAGCAGGTGGCTCCTGCCACGCTGACTTCTCCGCCATGATGAGCCTGTACCTTTAGCTGTGCATCAGAATAAAACCTTTCTCCGTGAAGCTGCTTCTGTCTAGGTGAAACCTGTTATCTTTTTTTTGGGGGGGGGGTTCTTGTGTCCTGGAGTCAAAGACTGAAACCAGAACACATGGAGAGATTAAAGCAGGGTTACTGAGGATGAGAGAAAAGGGAAGAAACTCTCAGAAGCTCCATCTAAGAGAGCCAAGGGGGCCATTATTAGGACAGACGAGCGAGTGTAAGGTCAGGGAGAATGAGGAGAGGGCCACCATGATCACCAGGTGGAGGAGAGAGTCGTCCCCACCTCAGCACATAGCGGGAGAACGAGGGAAGAGAGGGACCAGGAGTTACTAAGGAAGTGAGGTAGTAAAAGATTGGAGGTGCATGTATATGTGTGTGTGGGGGGTCCCATAGAACCTGATATTCCTGTCGAGAACACACCTGGAGGGCCTGTGCCGCTGACTTCTACCTCCCCAGAGGTCTACGCCACCCAGCAATAACCACACCACACGGGGCTTACTGATCGACATGCTCCAGGGCTCAGGTCTCAAGCTGGGACTGGGGCGCATTGCCAGAGCTGAGGGGTGCCGGAGGATCAACGTCTTCAGGGTAGCAGGGTGCACTTTGGCTGGAGCTGCATCAGGGAGTTCAGCTGCCAACCGGACAGAGTCTCGGGATGCTCTGTCCCTGCCGAACTGAGGTCCCGGTTCTCGGCCTGTCCCTTAAATACTGTTTTATTCCACATTACATCATCGGGGTACAGGTCTGTTTACAGTTACAACACAGTTGTTTTGCCTCATTTTGATATTACACATTTTCATTTCTTATGTCCTCCACAGTTCGTATCACACCACACAGCTAGGCTGACACAGAGACCCACTTATCTATCACAGTATAGGCTGACACAGCGGCCCACTTACCTATCACACACAATTACATACAGTTGTTTTCACATTCTTTTAATACTACACATACGCTTTCTCATTTACCAGCCTTTCCACATTCATTTCTTCCTCACTGAAACTTTCCTCATGGTCTTCACAATTCCTAACTATGCTAGCTGTCCAGTAGAAATAACTCTATACAAGATATTTTATCATAGCCATCAGAACAGAAAAATGAATTTACTTTTTGTTACTTGGAGCCAGGAAAGGCTCGTGTAACATAACGTAGAATTCTATAATTAGCAACGTGGTTATGAAAATGGTCCAAAAACGTGTGCTCCCCTGAGATAACACTACTTAAGAAGCACCCACAGTTGGAGTTTGCGCATGGGAGGCGCGAGATTCAGAGCTGCCCCCAAGCATGTGACCGTCCGCTATGGACAAAGATGAAGCCTTGGTAGCAGGAGGCTCAGCCGCAAAGCGCGTGCTGTGCAGGCAGGAGGATCCAAGCTCGATGCCCAGGACTCACATCGAACAATCTGGGTGCGGTGGGCATGTGCATTTGTATGCACATGTGTGTATGGATGTGTGCGGACACGTGTGTTTGTATGCACACGTGTGTGTGGACATGTGCCTGTGTGTGTGTGGACATGTGTGTGTATGTGGACATGTGCTTGTGTGTGTGTATGTGTGTGTGACGTGTGTATGGACATGTGTCTGTGTGTGTGTGTGTGTGTATGCATGGGTATGTGTGTGTATGGACATATGCCTGTGTGTATGTATGCATGGACATGTGTGTGTGTGTGTGTCCATGTGTCCATGTGTGTGTCCGTGTGTGTGTCCATGTGTGTGTGTGTGTGTGGTGTGTGTATGACATGTGTATGGACATGTGTGTGTCTGTGTGTGTGTGTGTGTATGCATGGACATGTGTGTGTATGGACATATGTCTCTGTATGTGTATGCATGGAGGTGTGTGGGCATGTGTGCTCCCGTGTGTATGTGTGTGTGTGTGTACATGGACATGTGTGTGAGTGTGTGTATGCATGGACGTGTGTCCGTGTGTCTGCACGGACATGTGTGTGGGGGCATGTGTGTGTGCTCATGTGTGTGTGCTTGTGTGTGTGTGTGTCTGCATGGACATGTGGGGGGGCATGTGTGTGTGCTCGAGTGTGTGCTCGTGTGTGTGTGTGTGTGTGTGTGTGTGTGTGTGTGTGTGTGTGACCATGCACCCATGATGCGGGAAGAGGTTGGCGTCTGGCATCTTCTGTAACTCTCTTCCTTATCTGTTGAGCCAGGGTCTCCCTGAACCAGGAACTCACCGTTCAGCTATGCCAATGAGTTTCGGGGACCCACCTGCTCCCATCCTCCAGCATTATGGTTACAACCTGGTTTGTTTATCTAATGCGAACCCTGGAGATTCGAATCCAAGTCCCAGGGCTCGACTAGCAGGCATTCTCGCAGTAGTCCACCGCCCGGCCCCTCCTCCTCGCTGCACACTCAGGCAGCAGTCAAGCAGTCACTCCTCCCGCGCCCTGGGCTGCGGGCCTCTCGTCCTCTCTCTTTCTACTCCTGGCATAGGGTCAACTGGAAAAGCCCTTGACTTTTCTGTCCCAGGATTTCCCCAGAGCTCAGGAGTAATACTTGACGGCTCCACTTGCCTAATCAAAATTTGCTTAAAACTGCAGCCCACGTCTCTCTCTCCAGTTCCCACACCACCATCCACCCTCCCCTTCTACCCTGACACACCCCACAGCTCACACTTAAGGGGAGAGCTGGGGGCCCGGCGGGGGCTCAGAGCCCCTTCTAGACATCAGTATCCGCTCTGCTTGGCGTTGAGCAAGCTCTTGATCATCACTACATCACTATCACACCTGCTGGAAACCGCAGGGGGCAGCCAATATCCTTCCCTGCCTGCCTTCCTCTGCACGCCGCTTGAAGTTCCACGGGAGGTGTATGACCCGAATCCCAATAAACAAGTTGGGGTCCAACTAACATTTCCTGAAGTGGCTGCAGGCAGCCTGAGCTCCAAGAGCGCGCGTGAACTTCGCAGCGGTCCGGCCCGTCCAATTACACACGGCCAACCTTTCCTTATGGTTCGTTACCTGAGTGACTCCCTTCAGATTTCAGTTTTTCACATTCATTAGCCATTCGATTGTGAGTAACATGAACCCATCTGAGCTCATTTAGACCCCAGACAGTATTTATTGGAAACTTTCAGGCTATGAGAAGAAAAGGAAATGATGTCTAGCTTTTAATAAACATGCAGAATGTATTTATTCAAGAGACCTCTGCATTGTGAGCGATCTGGATGCTTTTGCATTATCTTCAGACCACCGTGACTCCACAGTACTTTTTTCCTGATGGTCTAACTTTGAACACTGAATTCTTTTGAATACTTAAATTATGCCAAATTTTTGCCCTTTGAAAGTGGATTTGAATTTTTTTTTTTAGAAATTATTTGGAATCATATCTAGTGAAAGAACTTTATCAAGTTGAATCATACTTTCTTCGGTAATTTCTCAGTTTCTTTTGTGGTAGAGATGAGGGGGGGGGCACACAGACAGACAGACAGACAGACAGACTTGATCTTCCCTTATAATTGTTGAGATTCTTCTTAGAGTCCATTCCCTGGTGAGCTGAGAATGGACCGGCCGATGCTGATTAGTAATTAGTTGAATTTCTCATCACCCCAAAGAGAGACAACATCAGCCAAAGAGAATATCAGTGTCAATTTTCAGGGTCCATAGGAAATGGACCAATGAGTATCAGAGAAGGAAGCTGTTAAGGGAAAATAATACAGGTTTTACTTATAGAAAAGAAACCGATTTATTGTTTATTTATGAAATAGGGTCTTGCTAGAAACCCAGGTTAGCCTTAAACTTATAATCCTCTCCTCCGTGCTGGGATGATGAACGTTCTGAGATTCTCTATTTCGCCTGCAGGACAGGGACGCTACAAAGAAAGCCAGCAGTTTGAGGGAGTCGGAGGTTTATGTAACTTTCTTGAGAGTATAGCAAAGGTAGAGTGTTATAGTTAGGCACAGATGTCAACTTGACTGTTGAGGGTTTGAGCTCTGGGCATGTTTGTGGAGAATTGGTTGAGTTAAGCCCAAAGCGACCCTACAAGAGATTATTTAGCTGATGGGGAAGGTCCAGCCCATGGTGGGTGGGACTAGGCCCTGAACAGATGAATAAAATACCGAGAGCCGGTTGAGGAAGTGGGCGTCCTTGTGTACACTTGGTCAGACATGCTGGTCTAGCAAGTAAGGATCGTCCCTCTCTCAGCCGTTATGTGGTAATGGTGTGGCCAGTGCCCTCGGCCCTATTGTTGGTGTGAGCTCTCCCGTCAAGCTGGACTGAGAACTGTAACCAGAAATTGTAAGAGACAATAAACCGCTTGTTCCTTTAAGCCGTTTGATGGTCATTTATCAGCAACCATGCAGGCGGACTGCAACCCAGAGCTTTGGCGTCAGGAGAACCCGAGTTCAGATCCCGGCTTTCTCTAAGTTCCTCTGTAGTTCACAAAGCCAGGAAAGAGGAGGGGGAGGAATGTCACCTCTCCTATGGACTGTACTGAAAATCGCTTGTCTCCTCCTTTCAGAGCTTTGGACACTTTTGCAGGGAATGAGTTGGTAGTGTATCTTTGCATCTTCGGAGATGAACGCGGGCACCAACCTGCTTAGAAACCTTTGCTTAAGCCAAACACGGAACTGAACAAGTGTTCTTGGCGTGCTGATCGGGCAGGCACGTAACGACCACTCGCCACGGGAAGCTGAAGATCCCGCGCAGTCCCAGGTCCATAAGAACACGTCAAAAATGCCCCAGGCTGTGGCGATCAGGAAAGAAATGACTTCCAGCGGCGCGGCCGACGCTCCAGGCCTGCCCAGCACGCTGGCTTCCTCTGCTGCTGCGGCTGATTTCCCGACGGCTCTGCCCACCCCTGTTGTGAGACTGCCGTGTTAGAGCTCCAGTCTCCCAGGCGGGCACGACAGATTCAGGGGACCCAGTGGGGGCTTTTCTATAGCCCTCAGCATGTTCCTGCAGACAGGATGCTAAGAGACCCAGCTGATTGATGCTGGGGTCTATTCTCATTTACTTTTTTAAATTTAATTTTATTTCCTCTGTGTGTGTGTGTGTGTGTGTGTGTGTGTGTCCCTATGGAGGGACAAGGGTGACAAGCAATCCTGGATTGCTTCTTCCTCTTTTTTGCTCCCCTCTGGGATTTCCCAGGCTTCGCCTACCAGGGCCAGAAGTGCAGGCCTCCACCATTTCCTCCTGGCGTTTTTTTATGTAGGACCTGGGATCTGAACTCAGGACCTTTTGCCTGAAAGGCAGAGTCTTAACCCCTGAGCCATGTCTCTAGCCCTATTCTCAAGTTTTCTGTAGTAACTGGACCTCAACATTTGCACTTTTAAGATCATTCTCTTGGCCCAAATTTGTCCTTAGAACCTGTTTGCATGCACACACACACACACACACACACACACAGTGTTGCTTCTCTTGTTGTCTTGGCCAAATGCCTGGCTATAGAAGGAGGAAGGTTTTTCTTGGTAAGAGGAGACACAGCAGCTGGAATGACAGGTAGCAGATCACATTCCATCCAGTCAGGAAGTAGACAGGAAGTAGGACCTGCTTATAGCAAACGCCTTGGGCTTTGCCCTAGTGACCCACTTCCTTGAGTGGACTCTGCTCTCTGAAGGTTCCAGTCCAGCACCGCCCAAGCTGGGGTCCAAGGGTCCAAACACAGGCGCCTATGGGGGCGTCTTATATGTAAACCACAGCACACCCATTTTGACTAACCTGCTCCAGATAGAGATGAAGTCAAGATCCACTCACAGAATTGGGGGACCTTTGTAGGCAGTTTTAGAGCAGAAGGTCTTCAAAGGTCATCCCCAATACCCCGAAAGAACACACCCTAAAACCCCCAACTTCCCCCGACCCTCTGTTCATGAAAGGATGTGGAATCACTTCTCCTTTACAGATATCCCCACCTCGAGGTCAGGCACAAGATCGACCGGGTTGGGCCTCGATGTGAACAGACCAACGGGATGTGGAGGACCAAAAGCTCCAATCAGGTTTGCAGAAAGTGGAGCTAACCAATGAGGAAAAGCTGCTTTTCCAGAGCCTGCCTCGAGGTCAAGACCTAGCAGCTGTCTCATGGGATTCCATATCTAGAGTCTGTGACTTCCTTTTCTATCTTTCCCTCCCTCAGGGATTCCATGCCTGGAGTTCATGAGTTCTCTAGGGCTCTCTTGCCCCTCATGGATTCACATCTGTTCTTTTTTTTTTTTTTTTCCTCTTATACATTCGGCCTTCATCCTCTATATGTGTTTTGGTTTCAGTGTTCAGCTTCTGAACACATACAGACCCCAGAGAGATCCCCTATCACTTCCCCAACTTCTAGTCCCTAGCTGCTGCTGCTCCCCTCTTCCAGCAGACATTTGAGGCAGTTTTGATGGTTCAGGCATCGGTAAGAATTTGGTGATCCAAATTTAAGGGCCTGCCCAGAAATGCCCTGGGGGCCTCCTATGGACCAGGGTCGGGTCTTCTCCCTATCTCACAGGTCCTCTGGGATGGAAAGAACCATTTCCTCTTTATACGTTTAAGGTACTGGAAACCCCCAGTGCTCCCAGATGTATTGAGGGTGGGGGGAGTGTGAGATCTGAGCACACAGTTCTCCAAACGGGAGCAGTGGAGCAGGTGTGAGGTCGGCGTGGCTTCTCAGCCCTGTACCACCGGGTAGCCTGTGATGGTTTGGAATTCTGCAGACACCGTGCACGACTCTCTCATCTCCACATTCAGCACTTTCACTACATCTGGGCTTCGTCCTGTTGGGGGGTCTTTTTTAAGATGACAATGCAGTGACAAGAGAGGCAAGAAAAGACCTGTCCCCCTCCACGTTGTCTGACTTCTGTGGATTTGGATAGTCTGCATGGCAAACACAGGTGTGTGATCCTTACCCATTTTTTTTTTTTTTAGGTCTCTCTTCCTTCAGAAATAACGTCGAGGGCTGGAGCGATGGCTCGGAGGTTAAAGCCTTAGTCTTGAAAGCCAAAAGACTTGCACTTCCTGCCCTAGAAGGTGGAGCCTGGGAAAGCAATAAGGAGGTAGAAGCCGTCCGCGATGATTCCTGGTGACACACCTACACACACCTGCACATACCCACACGCCCACACCTACACAGGCAGGAAACAAAGAAGAAACTTTGAGGTCACAGGCATCTCATTAAAATAAAGATGGTGTGTGTATGTTGTGTGTATCTTTGTGTATGCTTGTGTATGTATGCCTGTACATCTGTGCCCAGGTGTATGTGTCTGTCTGTATCTGTGTATGTCTGTGCGTGTCTGTGTGTGTGTGTGTGTCTGTGTGTGCGTGTGTATTTTGTCTCTATATATCTGTGTGTGTACATGTCTGTGTCTATGTGTCTTTCTCTGTGTGCATGTTTGTGCATATTTATGTGTCTGTCTGTCTCTGTGTGTATGTGCCAGTATGTAGACATATACACTGTGTGCATATCTGTGTGTGTATCTGTGTTTATGTGTGTACACACATGTTCATAACCAATAATATACCACTGGACACCAATATTCGAGAGCTGTCTCGCTTCTGTAGAAACCAAAGATTTAGCTGGTTGAGCAAAAGAATTTAATTCATCAGACTTTGCTCTGCCTTTGTGTGTGTGTGTGTGTGTGTGTGTGTGTGTGTGTGTCCTGAAACAGGGGCAGCAACTAGCCCACCACCGTCCTCCCCACACGACCCTGGGTTCAGATCCTGCATCTTGCCGTCAATACCTTTTGTTTACACAGGGACGCGTGGTCGAGTTCGGGGGTCATCTCCATTCAGCAGATGTTTTTGTCTGGATAACCGTGGAGCACAGGCCGACTGGGGTGTTTATCCGCGAGAAGACCTTTGCTGTGACCCACGATGGAGGGAACGCCCTCTGGAAGACGATTTCTAAAACCACGTATCAGTGAACACACAATGAAGTGCTTCACAAATTCCCTCCGCTGTGCTATTGAAGGCGCTCGTTTGAAAGGCCCATAATCATCTCTGGGGTGTCTTCTTGAAAAGCTCTGGAGATTTTATTATGAGCGGCTTGTTTGTTCCCTCAGAAAAAAAAAAAAAAAGAAAAGAAAAGAAAAGAAAGAAAGAGCCCGCATTCAAGGGTCTATGAAAAACCTGTGCTTCCATCCATTCAAATCGGGGGCTCGGGCGCTCTCCCAACCCGATGTCAGTCTTCATGAAACGCTCATCAGACGCCTGGCAGTTGAAGGAACCATCTGGAAAGGCTGAATGTGACTCACACCGCCCATGTTGCCTTCCTGTCGACAACGACACCCTCATCTCCCTCCCTCTTATCACCGGTCCCAGAACCCAAAGAAAACGAGAAAAGCAGCAACCACTCCCACCCACTAGGTTTTCGTTTCTATGTCTTCTTGTTTTTTTCCTTTATTTTTTAATATTTTCATTGGTATGTGTGAATGGTGGGGCACATGTGTGTGTGTGTGTGTGTGTGTGTGTGTGTGTGTGGAGCCCTGAGGCTGATAGTAGGAATCATTCTCCACACTATTCTTTTGAGACAGGGTCTCTAATCAAACCCAGGGTTAGTTTGCTCTGGGGAATTCCAGTCTCTTCCTCCCATAGCTAGGATTAGAGGCCGCCACACCCAACCGCCATTTTATGTGGGATGGGGAGATCTGAACTCTGGTCCTTTTGCTTCTGTGACGGGTGCTTTTTCTCCATGAAACTATTTTCCCAATGTATTTTGTTCCTTTTCAGGTCCAAGTGTCCAATCGCTGTTTCCTCTGGCATCGATCCAGATTCCCACACGGGAGCTAATCAATCATTGGAGGGTCCGTCTCTCTCCGCTCCTGTTTCCCAGTCATAGGCCGCAGCAAGGCACCTCCTCTCCTCTGAGGAGACAAGGTCCCACCCATGACGTGCACGTGATGGGCTTCGGGCCTTCTCTGGCCAGTGAGTGACAGATGGGGGGGTCAGATGACCCCCAGTCCCCAGGATGCAGCGGAGAGTTTGCAGCTGACCCCGGCATTCTCAGCAGGAGCTCAGGACTGGACTTTCGCACGCAAGGCAGGGCCTTCAAGTGCTTCTGTTGCGCAGCTAATGCTGCCCGCCCTGGGTGTAGTTAGCAGACTGGAAACAGAAGCACCATCTGGAAGCTTCTCAGAAATGCAGAATCAAAGCTTCACCTCACGTACTAAAGCAAAATCTGCTTTCTTAAAATTGGCCAATAGATTGTACATAGTACTGTTTCTCTCTCTCTCTCTCTCTCTCTCTGGCACATGTGTGTGTTCATGTGGGTGTGTGCCTGTGGAAATCAGAAGTGAATGTCAGGTATCTTCCTAGTCGCTCTCTGGTGCAGTGTCTACATGTTACTGATAAATACAACTTAGGGAACCAGGAGTTAATTTCACCTACAATTCTGGTTACGGCTCTTAGGCAGGAAAGTTCATACCCAACACCAGGAGCCGAAGGCACCGGCCGCACCGTGTCTGCAGGAATCGTTGAGAGGGGCAAACTTTCTACTTGCCAGACGGCCTGAATGTCAAAAGTTCTGAACCAGCCCCCGCATCTTACTGCCTGCTAGGAAACAGTCCCACCCGCCATGGGCTGCAGCTTCCCTCTTCCAGTAAAACATCTTCTGAAATTAAATAACACCTATCTATCTATCTATCTATCTATCTATCTATCTATCTATCTATCTGCCACATATTATCATATGTATGAATATCATATATAAAAATACCACGGGGCTGGAGAGGTGGCTCAGGGGTTAAGCCTCTGCCTTGCAGGCGGAAGGTCCTGAGTTCGGATCCCAGACCCCACATATAGACGCTGGGCAGAAGCGGGGGCGGCCTGCGTTTCTGGTCCTGGTAGGGCGGAGCCTGTGAATCCCGGGGCAGAAGGAGGTGGAGGCGTCCATGGTGGTTCGCGAATTCGTCCGTGGTTCTACACACACACACACACACACACACACACACACACACACACACACGCACACACAATTGAATAAATAAATTTTTAAAAATGTATACCACATTGCACCAAGATCCTTGGAGGCAAGGGATTGACAGCCACAGTAGTGTTCCTATGCTTAAGGGGAACACGAGAAAGGGTTCAGGGAAATGCCACTGGGTCCTTGTACATCATCGGAGAGGAGGACCCAGAGGAGAGTTAGGCACACACTATAAAGGACTCTCTGGGAATTGGGGGGGAGGCACTGGGAGATGGGGAGGGAGGGAGGGGGAGCAAGGGGTTTGGGGGGAGGAGGAGGGAGGGAGGGAACTGGTCTACCTATTAAGTTTGTATGAGCGGAAATAATAATAAAAAATGTTAAAAATAAAAAAAATGTATACCACATATCTGGAGAGAGAGAGAGAGATTTTTAATAGCTGCACATGGTTCATTCTCCTTGGGACACTAAGGTCTGTGGCTAATCAAGTCGCTTTTACATAAACCACAGCATGTGTTCAGAACCTGCCCACCTCCCTCCAACAATAGGGAACCCCAAGATTAGGCAGCTGACCTGTTCCCGGGGCCCCACAGAGCCCTGGAAAGCCGGGAGGTAAATGTCCTCCACACCCAAATGGAGAAGCAGCACAGGGCCTCCCGGACCCTCTTGGGAGTGGGGGTGGGGGATTCTAATTCCAGCCAAGGGGTCCTTACACTCGAGGAGCTGAAACAATCAAAGGATCCTTAACAACGGGAGAGCAGTGAAAACGTGGTATAACTTGATGGTCTCTGGACACAACCTTTCCCCACCCACAGCCCCATATCCCAGCAGCTCCCACTGGAACGCAGCAGCAGCTGAGGCCAGGATGCGCTTTGCTTTCTCTCCGAGACCCTCCCTGCGCTGTCCACGGTGGGTCACTCCCGGTCCAGTGTGGCTTTCTACTCTCTCCCCTGTTCCGGTGCGTTCTCACTTTAGGGCTACGCTCCGGTTCTTTTGGCCCCAATTCTAATAAACTTGCATTTCTTAAGTCCCCCCTGGTGTCTAATGTCACTCTTACCTGTTGCTTGTGAGACAATACCCCAGGGCCAGGCAATTAAAGGGAGATGCATTCGGCTTACGGTTCCAGAGGGGAGATGCAGTCTTTCATGGCTGGCGGCGGAAGCTGGAGGAGGCTACGTCACTGCAGACATCTCAGCTGCAAGACTCCTGCTGCAGGAGCAACAAAACTGCAAAAGAAAATCAACAAACCACAATCTAGAACTTCAGAGACTCTGTATCAACCACCTAGAACTAGGCCAGACTAATCTCTCCCCATCCTGAAGCTCAGGGACATTTGCGGAAGAGGGGGCGGTAAGATTGTAAGAGCAAAAGGATGGGAGGAGCAATGATTTGCAAGATACTCGACACAAGTTAGGGCCGAAGCAATCATAATTGGACATTGCATGCCCGGCGCAATGTCCAACACACTATTGACCTCACAAAGTCTAGCATCTGCTAAAGGCACCAAGATCCTTGGAGGCAAGGGATTGGCAGCCACAGTAGTGTTCCTATACCTTAAGGGGAACACAGGGAAGGGGTTCAGGGAAATGCCACTGGGTCCTTGTACGTCATCGGAGAGGAGGCCAGAGGAGAGTCAGGCATGTACAAGAAAGGACTCTCTGGGAATTGGGGCAGGAGGCACTGGGGGATGGGGATGGAGGGATGAGGGAGGGAGAAGCAGGGGGTTCGGGGGGGAGGAGGAGGGGGGGAACTGGTGTACCTATTAAGTTTGTATGAGCTGAAATAATAATAAAAAATGTATAAAAAAAAAAAGACTCCTGCTGCAAAAGCAGACTTCTCCAGGAGGTAGGGTGGGACTGATGCACCTCAAGGCCCACCCTCTGTGACCGCCTTCCTCCAGCAAGACTCCACCTCTCAAGGTGCCAAGACCTTCGCAAACACTGGAGACTGTGGGGGATAGTTTCTCTATCAGTGGGCTTCCTCGTGGCCAGCACACGTGATCAGAGTCGCTCTGTCAATCACCTTCCCTCCTTAAACCTGAACACAATACCTTCTACTGGTCCCTGTGACTGAAACCCACTGTATTCACGCCAGAGTTCAAGCCCTTTAGCCCGAGCCCTGGCGTCAACAGTGGGGTGCAGATCTTCACTCTGCGCCCCAGGCCACCGTGGGAAGCTTCTTTTTCTGACTCTTTCTACCATTGACCAGAGGGGGTGAGGCTGGGCCATGCTCGGTAATTCACATGTTCCTAGAGGGTCCATGTGAAGAAGACACCAGAAATAGAAAAGGGCCAGAAGCGGCCGGTCCCTGTTCACAAAGACCTTCCCGTGCAAGCAAAGAGGCAGCGCACAGACACGCGTCACCGCAACATAGCGAACGTCATAGCTTGGCTCAGCCAGAGCCTAACTGTATCTGGAAAGGGGGGGGAATTTTGCTGAGGACCCACCTTCCTTCCTTCCTTCCTTCCTTCCTTCCCTCCTTCCCTCCTTCCTCCTTCCTTCCTCCCTCCCTCCGTTCCTCCCTCCGTCCCTCCCTCCCTCCCTCTCTCCTTCCTTCCTCCTTCCTTCCTTCCTCCTTCCTTCCTCTTTCCTTCCTTCCTTCCTTCCTTCCTCCTTCCTTCCTCTTTTCTTCCTTCCTTCCTTCCCTCCCTCCCTCCCTTCCCCTCCTTCCTTCCTTCCTCCTTCCTTCCTCCTTCCTTCCTTCCTTCCCTCCTTCCCTCCTTCCTTCCTTCTTCCTTCCTTCTTCCCTCCTTCCTTCCCTCCTTCCCTCCTTCCTTCTTCCTTCCTTCCTTCCTTCCTTACTTCCTTCCCTCCTTCCCTCCTTCCCTCCTCCCTCCTCCTTCCTTCCTCCTCCGCCTTCCCTCCTCCTTCCTTCCTTTCCTTCCTTCCTTCCTCCCTCCCCCCTCCCTCCCTTCCTTCCTTCCTCCTTCCTCCTTCCTCCTCCTTCCTTCCTCCTCCTCCTTCCGTCCTTCCTTCCTTCCTTCCTTCCTCCTTCCTCCCTTCCTTCCTCCCCCTTCCTTCCTTCCTTTCTCCCTCCCTCCCTCCTCCTCCCTCCTCCTCCCTCCTTTCTTTCCCTTCCCTTCCCTCCTTCCTTTTTTCTTTTCTTCCCTTTCTTTCCCTCCTTCCTTCCCTTCAGCCCTCCCTCCCTCCTTTCTTCCTGCTTTCCTTCCTTCCCTCCTTTCTTCCCTCCTTTCCTCCCTCCCTCCATTCCTTCTTTTTACTTATTTTAGAAAAGAAAGAAAGAGAATGTCAGGGAATAACTTTCCAAATCTCCTTCTTTCCTTCCACTGTAAGAGCTTCAGATACGGAATTCAGATCACCACCCTTACCTGCTGGGCCACCTTGCCTGTCCCTTATTATTTATTTCTCATCTCTCTGCTTATTTTTAGCTTGAGATCGCATCTCACATGGTCCCCCAGGCTGGCCTCAAGTACAGGACAGCACTGGCAGCACAGGGCCTCAGTTCCCCTGCCAGGAGCTGGGTCTGCAGGTCTGAGTCGCCACGCCCAGCTCCAAAGAGCGTCCGGCTCTGCTGTCCTGTTTCTGTCTACATTGTCTTCTGTCATCCCTCACAGGCCCTGGACACTCGGTGTCAAGTTCTCGCAGAGTCAGAACCGCAGCTAGTTGTTCGGAGAGAGCTGCAGATAAGCCGGCTTTTCACTAACCGCCTCTGGAGCATCGAAGGACACAGCGCAGAGATGCAGAGCGGCCCCCACAGGGCAGCGTCTGGGACATCCAGCCGCGTCTTCATCGGTCTGCAGGGCTCCCCAAGCGGCCATCACGCCCCATCCACAGAACCCGCCCCCCTTACCCACACACAGCGCAGACTCTGCCTCCAAACCCGCTGGATGGCTTCAGGATCTGAAAACGAGGAAATTGCATCTCAAGATCAGATTAAATAAAGCAAGCTCTCATCAACTCCTCTTTCCCCCAAACAATCCCCCCCAGGGGGTGGCTCTGGGGCATTTGTCATGAACAGAGTGGGGGTCATTAAGGCTTGGAAAAAACATCTAATTATAGGTTTGAAGTCACAGAGCCTAGAAGCCACTGCAGGACGTGCTGAGTTTAGTTACTTCTGAACGCACTTTATTGCTTCGCTTCCTGAATTGTTCTTGGTACTTAAAAGGAGGTGGAGTTGGTTTGTTTATTTATTTGTTTAATCTATCTATCTATTTATTTATTTATTATTTTTGGTATCATCTCCAAAGTGGCAGCAGAAGGTGGCATCTTTGGACAGAAATAGAAGTTCCGAAGTGTCCTGCATGCACTCTTAAACAGAGTGGAGTGGAAATGCAAGTCTTATCAGCTAGCTCAACTGACCTCAAAGTTCCTATGAGAATGAACACTACCACCTGCATTTATCTGATAATCCCATTCCTCTCTTCCAGCTCCTGCCAGACACAAGGGAGTTGAATGATGGGACTTCTTTCAATTACTGGGAAAATGGGGAATTTTGGTCAGCAGAAAAGAAAAAAAAATTGCCAACTATGACTTTGGTTCTGTCTTTATTTCTGGGGGAAAATAGACAAATATATTCTTTTGGTTTATGATTTAAGAAAAAGTAGTTCTGGGGCTGGAGAGGTGGCGCAGGGGTTAAGCTTCTGCCTTGCAGGCGGAAGGTCCTGAGTTCGGATCCTAGACCCCACATATAGATGCCAGGCGGAAGCGGGGGCGGCCTGCGTTTCTGGTCCTGGTAGGGCGGAGCCTGTGAATCCCGGGGCAGAGTAAACAAGGAGGAGGTGGAGGCGGCCATGGTGGTTCCCGAATTCGTCCATGGTTCTACACACACACACACACACACACACACACACACACACACACACACACGTGCACACGCATACACGCACAATTGAATAAATAATAAATTTTAAAAATTAAAAAAAAAAGATGTGCTGAGGAGACAGCTCAGTGGGTGAAAGCGCTGGCTGTACACACATGAGGGCCTGAGCTGGACTCCCCAGCACCCGCATAAAAAGCCAGGCATGGCTGCGAGTGGGAAGTTGAGCTTGTTGGCCAGCCCACCCGAACAGGAGTAGCAAGCTACGGGTTCAGTGAAATCCCGCATAGGGCAATAAAATGGAGAGGGACAGAGGGAGATGCCCAACTCCCTCCACTGCTGGGCTCCTCAGGCGTGCTTGTGGGCATGCGCCCTGCACATTCACATGGATGCGAGAGAGAGAGAGAGAGAGAAAGAGAGAGAGAGAGAGAGAGACAGAGACACAGAGACAGAGACACAGAGACAGAGACACAGAGACATAGAGACCAGAGAGAGAGAGAGGAAACAAAAACCCCGCACATTCACATGGGTAACAGAGACAGAGAGACAGAGAGACAGAAAGAGACCCCTGCACATTCACATGGATGTGAGAGAAAGACAGAGAGAGAGACAGAGAGAGAGAGAGAGAGAAGGGATAGAAATTGGAAAGGAAGAAATTAAAAAAGCATCCCTGTTTGCAGATGGTATGAGAAATCCATATGGCTCCAGCGAGAAACCAACAGATGATTTCTTTTGACAGCTGGCATGGTTAGGAATTTGCAGTCCCGTGGGAAACACCCCCCACGGTCCTCCAAGTCTTTACCAACTCACTTCCCTACAAACTCCCGGACGCCCAGCTATAAAGGACGGTCGTTCCACCCATCCTGCCTCTTCTACCCTAACTTCCCTGCTCCCTGGGGCTCACTTGGCCTACCACGTGCTCCTGGCGACTCTCTTCCCTTTCTATCCGACCTTAGGCATTTCTTTTTTTTAAATTTTTTTATTTACTATTTATTCAATTGTGCATGTATGCGTGCACGCGCATATCTGTGTGTGTGCGTGTGCGTGTGCGTGTGTGTGTGTGTGTGTGTGTGTGTGTGTGTGTAGAACCACCATGGCCACCTCCTCCTCCTCCTTGTTCACTCTGCCCCGGGATTCACAGGCTCCGCCCTACCAGGACCAGAAACGCAGGCCGCCCTGCTTCGGCCGGCGTCTATACAAGGGGTCTAGGATCCGAACTCAGGACTTTCCGCCTGCAAGGCAGAAGCTTAACCCCTGAGCCACTGCTCCAGCCCCCTTAGGCATTTCTTTGGCTCCAATGCTCTCCCATCTCACGGCTGTAACTCTTCCTTGCCCTTCTCAGCCGAGCCTCGAAGAGTTTCCTCTCTTTTCTCTTTTCTCTCATTTTCTCTTCTCTTTAACCTCTCCACGTGTTCTGGATTCACCCTTTGACTCCCAAACACGAGAACCCGAGAAGAACTCTGTTTTGTTACGGGATTTCTGTCCAGGTTCTTGCATTCCAGGCTCAAACACAGACACGACTGATGGTTAAGTAAAATGTCTTGAAAAGTAGGGAAGGAAATGCCTGATTGCTGGGAGAATCACAGGGAGCAGGAAGTCATCTCTGGTTGCCCCAAAGCTCTGGACCCCAGGCACTTACCCCTTTTATTAATTTTGGGGGGAATCAAAAATAGGGACTTTTCATTGGTTTCCTCTCTGACCTCCGATTGGGGGTTTCTGGTGGTGCCAGGTTTGAAAGTCTTCCTGGACGGTGGACTTTGTGGAGGATCCCCCTCCCGCCTCCTCCCTCCCCTCCCCCCTCCCCCCATGGGGTGCCTGCATGCTGGTTTCGGTCTAGGCTCATGTCAGCTCTCCCAGTGTATGTATGACGCCCACATATGCTTGTGACTGTGGTTAATTTCCTCTGGTCTCCTTCTCTAAACTAAGGTCCACCACCTTTCAAAACTACTTGAATTCATAAACACTTTCAGTGAAGTGGCAGGCCATAAAATCAACACACAAAACTCGGTAGCCTTCCTATAGAACAATTTGATTTTTTTTAAGGTGAGAATAGAGTTGGGCGTCCTCCTCTATCATACACATAGACCCCTGACAAATGACAAATAATCTAAAATACGTTTTTCTTTTTTTATGATTTTTAAAAAATTTATTCAATTGTGCATGTGTGCGAGTGTGTGCGTGTGTGTGTGTGTGTGTGTGTGTGTGTGTGTATGTGTGTGTGTGTAGAACCACGGGCAAATTCGGGAACCACCATGGACACCTCCACCTTCTCCTTGTTTACTCTGCCCTGAGATTCACAGGCTCCACCCTACCAGGACCAGAAATGCAGGCCGCCCCCACTTCCACCTTGTGTCTATACGTGGGATCTAGGATCCGAACTCAGGACCCTCCGCCTTCAAGGCAGAGGCTTAACCCCTGAGCCACCTCTCCAGCCCCTAAAATACATTTTTCAAATAATGTTATTTTCAATAGCTTTATTTCCTTTGTTGTAAGATGGACCATCTGATTGGCCTTTCTTTTCAAAATACTGTTGGTCGTTTCTGTCTTCATTCTTTGGGAAGTCGATATGAATGTCTGATCCCTAATCCGTCTTTGGGTTCTGGAATGCTCAGTGATAGATTGCTATTCCAGACCTCTCTTTGGGATTCTGATTAGTAAATCTTAATTGGGAGGCATTGCCAACTTTATAAAATGAAACTTTTTTTTAATCCCATTTTGATCCTGCGCTTTTAACCCTGTCCGTTTTTCCCAGTTTCAAATATTAGAATTAGACGAGAGCTACAATTCTATGTTTATTTCTCTAGTGCTGGACTTTATTTTCCTATATGGCAGCTAGAGTCAGGTGCCAACCTGACATCTGAGATGCGAACCCTTAGCACATCTATGGGGAATTGTCTGTAGGAGATGGTCTTCACACCGTGAGATGGATGTGTGAAGAAGACCCAACCCATCCGAGGTGGGACCATTTCCCACCTGGGCAGACGGATGAGAGGGAGACAGTTGGTTTGCCTTCTTGCAGGCTGGGATGTTTGCCAGCAAGCATTGTCCATGGTCCCTCTGTTCTTGTCCTGGGGGTGACACTTAGGCAGCTTTAGAGCCCCCGTGCTGGGGTGGTCTCTGAAAGGACTTGGAAGGTCATCCCTAGGACTGGATGACCCTGAAAGAACACATCCTAAAGTCACCAACTCCCCCCAACCCTCTGTTCACTGAAGGATTTCGAGATCAGTTCTCCATTGTAGATAAGCCCTACGGTGAGGCGGGCACAAGATCAACTGGATGAACAGACCAATGAAACGTATAGGACCAAAAGCTCCAATCAGGTTTGCAGAAACGACAGCTAACCAATGAGAAAAAGCCATTTTTTTCTGTGACCTATGAATACACCTGACCCGGGCAGCCATCTTTGGCGCCAGCCGCTCACGGCGCTCCACATCTGGGATCCGTGAGTTCTATTCCAGCTCCGTGCCCCTCTTGGATTCCATGAGTTCTCCAGGGCTCTCTTGCCCCTCACGGATTCACGTCTGTTCTTCCTCTCTCTAATAAACTCTGCCTTAATCCCTACGCGTGCTCTGGTTTCAATCTTCAACTCCTGAAGACAAGAATCTAGACAGACACAGACCCTAGGGGGACCCCGGCATCCTTTGGCCAGCACAGGCAGGAGACTAACCCTGCGACCCTTATCAGTAGGACCCGTTTCCCTCGGCCCCTGGTAATTCCCTCCACAATGAACAGCAACCTGAGGTCTTAAGCTGGAATAAAAAATCCTCTGTTCCCCTAAATTGTTTGGGTTAAGCACTCCCTGCAGCGGTGGACTATGACATCAAGAGACGCCAGCAGGGTCTGTTCAGGAGAGGGAGGGTGTGAGGGTCTTTGGGACCTTATTTCTTTCGCCATTTCTAAACAACACCCACTTTCAGTTGCGACCCCGGCTGCCTGACCTTGGGTCTGCACCTCATAGCTTCTGGTCCCACCAGCCCTCCGCTCTATTGACATTTTCTCCAGCCACTAGCTTCCGATGCTCCCGAATTCAAGTCCTGCAGCCTTTCTTGTCTTGGTAGCTCGGAGCAGGAGAGACGCCACTGGACTCCAACCAGACAGCTCGGGAATAGTCAGAAGCAAAGATGGCTGTGAATACCGTCTGATAAACCCATTTTTTTTTTTTAATCAAAGGAGAGCAATTTTTGTCTCAAAGAGAGCTCTTCACATCACTTGGCTTCAAGGTGCTTGCTGATTAATTACTTACATTTACATAACGTTAATCTCCTCTCTAGCCATTTAGCGGGCTTCCAGCTGGTTTGTATGTGTTCCCCGGCTCTGACAGAACACCCTTTGCTCTTAAAAGAACCGAATTGCTTTAGGGACGCATAGATCTTGAATCACGTGCGAACAAAGAAACGGAATCAAGGTTTCAGGCGAGGCTGTAAGGAATATTTATGTCTTCTGTGTATTGGGAAGATTTTTGAATGCCGTGTCTGATGTATGCAGGTTTGAGATATTCAAGTAGAAACACGCCTTTCCTTCGGTTTGGAACATTTCCTCCCCTCCCCCCCACCACCCTCCTTTCTTTCCTAGAATCCTGCCCTTTCATCCAAGTTCCCCTTCGATAGCACCCCTTCTGGAAGATCCCTGGAAGCTTCCTTCTCAACAGACACCTCTCTTTTGATTCCACGTCTCAGGTGGAATTACTGCTTCAGATTTCATCCATCCATCCATCCATTCACCCATCCACCATTTCCTGAGTTCTTCCCGTGGTAAACCCTGCTTATCAGTTGTTTCTCTGACACAAACGAGAGCTATGAATGCAGCAGATGCTGAGTCTACGAGAAGCAGTAAGTAGAACCACAGAGATGAGGAAACCTCAGGGTGCCCTTGCGATTCCGTCCTCCCACTTCATCCTCTCAGGCGCCATCTTTCTCCCTCACGACTGTAGCAGTCTCCCACCTGGTCTACCTGCTTTCATGCAGCATCGAGCAGAAGGGGCCACTTCATGGTTTCTCCAGGAACTACTTTCTGGCAACACAGGTCACAACTTCGGCTGAGTAGCTGAGAGTACAGGGGAAGACTTGGTGCTGGTTAGATATATACAGATATCAACTTGGCAATGGCAGGCTGAGCTCTGGGCACATCCTTAAAGAACGGATAGTCATGGAAGGGCCTAAGCAAGTCTGCAGGAGGATTATCGAGTTGATGTGGGGAGACCCTCCATGGTGGGTGGGGAGGGAGCTGGTTCAGTCCTTTGGCATGCTTCCCCATGCTTGGACAGACTCACAGTCCGTCAAGTGAGGTTTGCCCCTCTCTCCGCAACTCCTGTGGATAAAGTGTAGCCAATTCTTTCTGCTGCTGGCATTGGTAGGAACTGTCCTGCCAAGCCGGACTATGCTCTGTTATAAAAAAAAAGTCATTAAAAAAAAAGAAAGAAAACCCTCTTGTCCCCCCTAGCTTTTTGCCGGTGAATTTATCGACAATGTGCAGGCAGTGTGTTGATAATGTCATGTCTCTAAATAGCTTTTATCACCGTTCGTGTCAGGCACTGGAATGAAATGTGCACCAAGTGGATTGCATAGACAAAGCCCGTCCTTGAGACTGCTTTTAGAGGGTGTGGCAGTTACTTGCAGCTGTCAATCCGATCCTTAGGTATGGGCCTCTAGAACGACCTAGGAGAAATCATTTAGTAAAAGTCCTCTGAGCAAGCCGGGAAAAGCTGTCTGCACCGCATGATTGATATGTAAGACCCATGTCATAATGGGCGGGACCATTGCCTGGGCAGGGGTGTTTGGTAGGTTTTTTGGCAGACTGGCAAGAGACGACACAGCGTCAATTCTTGCCCCTCTCACTACCCTTGACTGTAGATATGATATAGCTGGTTCCCTCAAGACCTGGTAGAGCTCTCTGGCCACAATGGACTGCAAGCTGAAGATGGAAATCAATGGAATGGCCGTGCGTGGATTAAGTGTTTGTCAAAGTAACAGACTCTGAAACGAAGAAAGAGGGAGATGCAGTCAAACAAAACCAGTGTCTCAAGAGTGACTGTGTCCGAGGCTGCTGAAGGAAGCTCTTGCTGTACTATGATCTTACATGAACCATTGAAGGCTTAGTCCCTGGGGTGCTGTCATTGTGAGGTGGTGGCCCAGTGGTAGACCTTCAAGTCTCTATTGGGCAGATCTCCAAAGAGCATTGTGGGGTTTCACTGCCTTCCTTTCCTTTTGCTCCCTGACACAGAGATTAGCAACTTTTTCTGACAAGGGCGTCCACCGTGACAAGCTGCCTCGCGATCCGTCCAAGATGGGTTATACGTGCATAACTACATATATCATAGGCTAGCATCTCTAAAGCTGTGTGTCCATCAAAACCTTTCTCTTTTGAAGCTGATTTCCGGAGGCATTCCATTACATCGAGGGAAAGCTGACTCGTGGTTCTGGTGAATAGAGGAACGTGGTTCACTCCAGATAGAGAGGGCGGTGCAGGAAGGGAGAGCTAGACCAGAGCTGAGAGAACAGGTGAGCCTGGAGGGGCACGGCCACGCGGAGCCTTTCATCCTACGCAAAATATATGTACCTCTTATGGTATAGGGAACTGGAATTGTTTTTATTCATTTGGTGGTATGTGTGTATATGTATACGTATGTGTAAATATATATGGGTGTGTATGGGGGAGTGCATCTGTATATATTTTGTATATATGTGTATGTAGTTATATGTGTGTATATGTGTTTGTGTATGTGTGCATGTGTGTGTGTGTGTCTGGTTGGTCATACATGCCGTGGCATGTGTGTGGAGGTCAGAGGACAACTTTTGGAAGTTGATGCTCTCCTTCCATCATGAGGATCCAAGAATTGAACTCAGGTCATGAGGTTTGGCCCTCGTGACAGCCAGGAGCTGAAAATGCAAAGACAGCTTTCGGTTGCTTTACTTTAAAACTTCTAAAAAAAAAAATTGGAAAGTATAGAATGTTCCCTCCCTAATGATATTAACCCCAAATTTAAAATCGACTTCATTTTTATACGGAGAGGCATGTTTTGAAGTTGCCGACTACATTGGATCTTTCTGTTTATTGATGCATCTTAAAAACCAAGTGTCAGTCTGTGATCCTGGTGGCCCTGTTCTCACAAGGTAGCTCAGGCTGGTCTTGAACCTACGGCCACCTTCCTGCCCCAGTCTCCCAAGCGCTCGCACCACCCCGCATACTAAAAACTGTAGTTTTCTGGTTCTGTCTCTGTCCTCTTTTATCCTTCCCATTCCTCCTGCTGAAAGACCTGTCAAAGCTCCGTTCCCCTGCCTTGGAATTTAGATTAATAAATGAAAAGATTATTTCCACTGGGACTGTTGATTTGCAGGAGGCCTTGACTCCTGGCGTCTCCAGAGGACGCTACTTTGGCTAATGGAAATTTATGAGCATCCGAAACACACAGATGCGACGGCCCCACAGCCCGGGGTCAAAGGGGACCCATAGCTGTGGGCAGTGGGCACTGGCTCAAATCACATCAGCCTTGACCTTAAGGACAGCGGAGATGTAGGGCTTTTAAAGAGATGCCAGAGCAAATCTGCCCAGCTGCAAGGGCTGCTCCGCCAGAAGCCCACGGGGTCTCTCTTCCCTGCCTTCCGTCAGTGCCTTTCCCCATCAGAACAGGGGCAGACCACTAAACATGATAATCCAGATTCCAGGTCTTCATGCCACTGAGTGCAAGGTCTTGCTGGACCTCCACAGTGGACATTGAGATGTGAACCCAAAGTCTTGCTGGAGTTTGAATGTTCTCACTACAAAAAGTATGTGTCTAAGATGATTGATATGCTAATTACACTAATTATTACACATTGTACACATATGTCAGAATTACATAGTACTGCATAAATATTAGCAATTTTTATGTCAATCAAAATCAGAAAAAGTAAAAGATCTATCTGTGTCTCAATGCTGCTTTTTTTTTTATTCAATTGTGTGTGTGTGCACGTGTGTGTGTGTGTGTGTGTGTGTGTGTATGTGTGTGTGTAGAACCATGAGTGAATTCAGGAACCACCATGAACCGCCTCCACTTCCTCCTTGTTTACTCTGCCCAGGGATTCACAGGCTCCGCCCTACCAGGACCAGAAGCGCAGGCCGCCCCTGTTTCCGCTGGTGTCTATACGTGGGGTCTAGGATCCGAACTCAGGACCCTCCGTCTGCAAGGCAGAGGCTTAACCCCTGAGCCACCTCTCCAGCCCCTCCATGCTTCTGTTTTAATGTTTATTCTGTTTTCAAGTATTTAACTTGGCTTCCTTTGACAGGACCTTACAATTAAAATATTTTAGATTTTTTAAAAAATAAAGTACTTTGGATCATTAAAATGTTGGAACTGAACTTATTAATGACCATGAATACTTTAAAACCGTTCTAGGGGAATTTTTTAATGTTGAACTTTGAGAATTTTTAGAATTGAATGCATTCTATATCATATGATATAGAATGTCATTTGAATGTCATATCTGTGGGAACAAGAATTGAAAGGTTATGGTTTTAAAGTAATGTGCTTTTGTACCAAGTTGACAAGGGGTGGAATGTACTAGCTAGATACAGTTGTCAACTCAACAATCGAAGGCTGAGCTTTGGCTACATCCGCGAAGAACTGTCAGCTAGTCTGCAGGGTCTCTAATGTCCATGGTGGTGGGTGGGACCATTCCCGGGGTAGATGAGATGGAGGTTCCTGGTTTATTTTGGCATACTCTGGCAAACGTGCAGTCTGCCAAGTGAGGGTTGCCCCTCAGCAGTTTTCTTGGCTCTTTATGTTGATATAAACTCTCCTGCCCGGCTGGACTTTGAACTGTAATGGAGAATCCTAAGAAAGCATAAAGCCCCCTCTTTCTCCTAAGAGTTTGGTTTTGACTTATCGACAACATGCAGACACACTTCAGCAACCTCCCACTGCTCCACGTGATATTAACACTCGGTTCTCAGCAGGAACTCTTCAGAAGACCAGCATATTCCACGGAGCGCGTGGCGAGTCAGGTTCTTTCTCCATCAATCTGTTTCCCGTCGGCCTGAGGTTCTTGTGCTCAGTTCGCGGTGGAAATCAAGAAGAACCAAGCCACGTCATCCGAATGACGTTTCATTTGATTTGTGCTTGAGGAGAGGGAGTTGGCAGTCAGGCAGTTACTTGGTTAGTTCTTGGCATCCTTAGATCGAGGACGAAAGCTTACAGAGAGGACAGGGGCAGGGCACACACCTCAAGTTCAAGTCTCGGTGCTGGAGTTAGTGCCTGACATGGTGGTCTGCACGTGTGCCTTGGGTGGTCTGCTGTACTTGGCTAGTGAAACATGGCGTGGCTGCTGTACTGCCACGTCATGAAGGTCGTCTGCCAGTGGAGGTCGGCTATAATGCCCCGGGGGTAGAGGGGGGGCTGTTAGTAGCTCCAGAGCCTGGCAATTGGTAGAAACCTTCTTTAGAAAATAGTTTGTGTTATACAGAAATGTGGGTGTGGAATCAAGACTCTTCCTGCTGTCTCAATAGAAGCCTCAGGTGGGAGTTTCCCGATGGGTAAAGGTCTGCCTTCCTAAACACACGAGCACGCCCACCTTCTGAGAAACACCTACTGGATTGCGCCTGGGCCGGAGGCAGAATACCCGTGAGCCACTAGTGACGAAACAATCTGACCTGTCCAGAGCGTGAAGTGGTTTCTTGCTGTTTCGGGGGTTGATCGTTGGGTTGGGTTGATTTGCCTGTTTGGAAACGTGGTCCCAGGCTTGTTTTGAGATCTCTGTGGAGGACAGGATGGCCTTGAATTTCTGACTTCCTTCTCCCATTTCCTCAGTGTTGGGATCACAGGGTGTGCCGCCACGCCAGCTTCCCGTGGTGCGGAGGGCCGAACCCCGGGCTTTTGTGTTTGCTTGGCGAACGCTCTGCCAACCAAGACATCGCCGGCCCAATAGGAGGTGGCTTTTACCAAGTCAAACAACGTCATGAGTGCCAACCCCCCCCCGCGGGCTCATGTGTCTGCATCTTTAGCTGATGCTCATGTCTTCGGAAGGTTGTGGCATCTTTAGGAGGCAGAATCTTGCTGGAGAAAGACACGTCACAGGAGGGGGGACCTTGAGATTGGATAGCTTGGTCCTGCTTCTTCTAAGTTTGCTCTTGCTCTCTCTGCTTGCATGATGGCCGCAGGGACCCCACCCGTCTCCAGCTTCTGCCTCCAGCCTGCCTTCTGCTATTCAGTTCCCCTTGAAATGGACGATCTCCTCCTCTGGAGCCATAAACCAAATCAATCTCTCTTTTCCCTTAAGTCATCTCTGAATAGAAAGAGAAACTGCAATAATACTCCATGGATAAGTCGAAGTTCTAGATAAAGAAGCTGCCTCAGGCCTGGGAAGCCCAAATGAAACCATATCATCCATCCCACCCACCTCTCCAAGTGCTGGTTCTTGGATCTCTTCCTAACACAAATCAAAGGTTTCCTCAATATCCCTTATGATTCAGTGTAGAGAAAACAACTTGAAGTCTGTTTACAAATGCTCCTAATGATAAGCTGCGGGGACATAAATCTGCTCCGTATATTATGGATGTGCCACAAGTATCTACAGTGACTCATAGGAAGTGACTAATGCTTGGCCAATGTTCCAGAGTTATTACACGAAAAAATCCTGGAGATGGATGGCGAGGAGATTTGGAGATGAGTTATGTGAGCACGGCTCTCAGAACTGGTCCCCACTAGATCCAAGCTTGGATGTACATCAAAAAGTCCCAACTGTGCTGGAGACGGCCAGAAGTCAGGCGGATGAATTCACTGAGTCGGAGCTGCTAGCTAGTTTTGTGACCCAAGTCTCCCAGGGCTGGTTTCACGTCCTCGCAAACCCCCGCAGAGGCGAGGATGGAGACCACACCCAAGGGCTCAGCCACAGGACTCTTTGTCCTGCCGCCATCTCTGCAGCTGAGCTCCCGGCATGCCAGCAGAATGAGCCCCCAGCATGCCACGCTTAGCTTCTGATACGATGCCACCGTCATCGAATCAGCCAGCCAGCGGGCAGAGAGCTGATCACTTTGCGCCCTGTGTGGAGTGGCACATGACTGACTCCCCCTCGCTGGAATAAACATTCATTCTCAGTTTTTCCTACTGCTTAGCAACCATCTACCACCATCCATGACTTCGCGGATCTTTCTCTTCACCACGGTGAGATTCCAGGCAACACTGCTTTCCGCACGGCAACTCGCATCCCGTCGAGGAAGACAGTGGATTGGTGCCCAAGGGATGCACCGGTTTTTACCATTCGCCTCCTACCTCCAAACTGGCTGGACTTAATGAATGGTGGGATGGAGCCTGGGAGTGTGAGTGTGAGTGGGCATTGTGCACAGGGAGGTCAGCAGGGTGTCCACTGACATTTACTTTTCCACGACGAGAAAACAGAAGTCCAGGGGCACTTGATTTTTCTTATGGTGCTGGGTTCTACATTACCCAAGGAAGGACTTCCAATATGGTAGGCCAGTAAGTACTTACTTCCTCAAGATTTCCTGAGTTCTTCATATCGTCAGGCACAAAGGCAAAAGAAGGGAGTAAGTAATCCTATCACTATAGGAACTGGAAAGAATACGCATAGAACCCCTAGAAATGCTCATAAGGTGTTAAAATGTAAAATAGCCAAAAGATTTGAAAAGACTTCCCAAAAGAAAACATTTTTAAATGGGCATAAAAAAGGTGTTCTGTCTCTTTAGTCACGCAGTCTATATTAATGCTGCAAAGTGGTTTTGCTACACAAACCGCTGAAACGGCATGAAAAAAGCACAGATAAAAGTATTGATGACAGGCAAAAGTGAAGAAAATAATCGACTGTGGACTGCTTAGTCCTAAATAGGACATAGAAATCCTCCCCCAATCCCAGTGCTCAGGGAACATTGCGGAAGAGAGGGCTGAAAGAGCGTAAGAACATGAGGGTGGCCAGAGTGCAACCAGACAGTATCTTCTGGACATGACGGGCTGCACATGAGCTCACTGCAGCTGTGTGCATTAGCACAAGACCTGCCTGTCAACATTTACCACGGAGGGGAGGACTTCATGAGGCGCCACTGGGGGGAGGGGTTAACGCTGGCTGTGGGAAAAGGAGCTACTTTCTTTAGTGGTGTAGCTATTGATATATCACCCATGCTCCAACGTAGTCCAAGCATACACCAATGCGGATAATTCTAATGAATCTCAGTGGGACACACACACACACACACACACACACACACACACACACACAGATGGGAAAATAGGAGGGAAACTAGTGCCTGGTTAAGAAGCAGTCTTTCAGTAGGAGAAGGAGAAGGAACTGGGAGAAATAGGGTGAGGGTGTCATAGATTCGTTGCGTTCATGGGTGAAACTCTCAAAGAAGAAAAAAATTAAAGTGTGGAAGAGAAGGGTGCATCACTCTTAGAAACACTGGTAGGTCCTTACACTTGAATATATATTTACTATATACTGACTATATGATTCAGAATTTTACTCCAGGTAATCACTCAAGTAAAATTACATGTCTGTGAGAAAAACCATACACAGCCATCCAAGACGCTTTTATCATAGCAGCCTAAATCCCAAATGTCCACTAACGAGTCAATACATCAACAAAGGAAGCACCATAGCACAATGAAACGCCATTCAGTAACATGTGGGAACTTCTGAAACGTACATGAATGGATCTCAAAACCACCTTGCCCCAAACACAAGAGTATACACTATCAGGTCTTCCCTGGAAGATTCTAGAGAGGCAGAGTCAATCAAATGGATTTCTGTCAGATCAACAGCTGATGGAGGGAATGTTGGAGAACTTCGTGGGACAAGGTGGATGGCCGTGGGTAATGGTGTCACTTACACGCCGTGGAACCATTCACTAGAATATGTCAATTTTATGATATGTACCGTCATAGCTACTGATTTTAAAATTTAAAGAAATAGAGGTAGGGAGATAGCTTAGTTAAAGCCTTTGACTTGCAAACAAAAGAATCTACGTTTGGATTCCCAGATTCCACACACACAAAAAATTCCGGGCAGTTATGATGATGGTTTGCAATTCTGGCCCTGGAAGGCAGAGCCTGGGAAACCCCAGAGCAATGAGAGATAGAAGAGCAGCAGGATGATTCTTAATGTCACTGTTGGACCTCTACAGGCATGCACTCAAGTGCTCTCTTGTACACACACACACACACACACACACACACACACACACATGCAAATAATAATAATTTGTGCTTCTGTCCCTTAATTTTACATTTTGGGAATATGTTGGTTAACAGATAACAAAGGAATGTGGGTCACATCTTACGAGGGCCCAGGTTTGTGATAAACCCGCAGAAGTCATAAACACAGCCGGGTTCCTCTTGGATTTGAATGTAGTGACTGTACCACTATCACTACAGGATGTGGATTTCTCGTTTTAATTAATTAATGGGCTCTCTTTGCATCTTGATAGATCGGAGCGTTTCTTCAGTATAAGAATGGGAAGGAAGAAAAAAAGTGGGAAGAAAGATACAGATTGTTGTTATAGAGACAAACGAGTGAAATAGAGCAGATGTTAAATGTCATTTTTTTGTGACTGCCCAGGGTTTGAATCCCCTGCTGGTGTTTTTGGGAAACTCTCCCATCTTATAGGTACAGAAGTCAAAGCCTGACATGGAAATTCTCCAGCCTGCTTTATGGTTAGGACGTGACCTGGACGGCTCCCGAGAGCTGTACCCCAGCCAGGCGTGGCCCTGAAGGGCGTGGCCTCTAAAGGTAGGCGTCAGAAGATTGTACCACAAGAGCTTTCTCAGGTCAGGGCAGTAGCGAGAGGCAGAAGAGACACCAAGTCTCTTGTCAGTATGGAGAGAGATACCAGCTGTGCTTCTGCGTCCAGCTGTCTCTGGTCTCTTATAGAGACTGTCCTCCCCGGGCAGCTTTATCTGCTCCAGACCCTCTGGCTCTGAGCTGACTTTCTTCAAATTCCACCGATTCCACAAGACACAAAACACATGCGTCAAGTGCATTTTCGCCTAAATTCTGTTCCACATGCTTTTCATTCACTGCACCTAAAACTCTGGCTGTCCAAGAGGCACCTGGTGAAGTCTCCTAAGGAAGGTAATGCCCGGTCTATCCACCCCTTTCCAAAAATAAAATAAAGAAAATGGAGAAAGGTAAGAGAGAGGGTCTAGGTAAGAGTTATTAGGGCTGCTGTTTGCCAGATAAATTCACGACCAAAGAACTTAGGAGAACAAGGGTAGGGGATGGTATTCTCAGCATTCGTGGTTACACTTCATAGTCAAGCTTGGCAAGAAAACTTTCAACGCCAGGAGCTGAGGAAACCGGTCACACCATAGCCACAGGATTTCCAAGAGAGGAGCAAATCTCACTGGTCAGATGGCAAGGCTACCAAAGTATGAAGAAGAATGCCAAACTACCTAACGACCCTCTTCTCTTTTCCTTCCACTCAGGGGATGGTCCTGCCCATTACGGACGAGTCTTCACACATCAATCACTCTCTCTCAGGCCTGCTCAGGGCTTACTTTAACTGTTAACTCATTGCAGATGTGCTCAGAGCTCAGCCTTCTATCGTCAAGTGGTACCTAGCTACCACAAACAGCAAGCGTCTCGGTATTGGATTGAACAAGGAATCTCAAAGCACAAGGTTTAACCTGGAGCAGTCAGGAGGAGACAGCTAAAGGAGGATCTTGTGTGTTGAACTTTATGCCAGAGCTGATGGGATTGCCATTAAATAGTTTCACAAAGAGGATGGCACAGTCTCATTGGCATCTGAGAGAGATCTCACTGGGAGCTGGGTGGGGGATGGTTGCACTGGGATGTAACTGGAAGGAGTTGGGGTTCTTAGTAAGGTCTCCCTGAGTTCATGAGACGTGACTAGGATCTGGGCAGATCAAGGACACAAGCTTAAGAGACAAATTATGAAGCACTGCGTAAAGTAGAGGATCTAGAAAAAGCCCTAATTTACCCAATCTGTTACCCAATGTATCAGAGGACGGCCCCACTCTGGAGAAAAGATGATAATGTCTTGAATCAAATCAAGATTATCTATGACGGATCCAGATGTGATTGTCTAACATTATCTGGACAGATGCATGGGGTGCAGTCTAGATGAGTGGACTGTGCAAGTGAAAAACTAGAGGGAGGTAGTTGCCAAGTTGACAGATGGCTTTGCATCCTGGGGCTTTTTCCTTATGGACAGAAAACATTGTTACATCTTTATTTGATTTTTATGTCGTGTGTATGTGTGTGCACGCGCGTGTGTGTATGAGAATACTTGAGTATATGTGTCTGTGGAGACCCAAGAGTAACACTGGGAATCAACTTGGATTGCTCTACCTCCTAATTGCTTTGCTCTGGAGTTTCCCAGGCTTTGCCTTTCAGGGCCAAAATTTCAGGCCGTTGCCATATCTGCCTGACATTTTTATGTGGGATTTGGGGAACTGAACTGCAGTCCTTTTGCTTGCGAGGCAAAAGCTTTCACCCCTGAGCCGCCTCCCCAGCCTCATGGTTATATCTTTAACGCATCCTCTTTTAAATCACATAAAAGAGGGACTATTGCAAGAGGTTGCAGATGCCACGGTTGTTCTGTCCAACTGACTGGAAACGTATTCCTGATTCCTTCCTGAACCCACAGCTTTAAGAATAGAACTGTTAACCTCGCTGATCTTCCACGGAGAGGTAGAGGATTGAACTTCATCCCGTGGTTGGTGGGATGTCGTTAAACAGTTCTCCCGCAGAGGGATGGAGTATTCTCATTTGCATCCTAAATAGATCACGCTGGGAGTTACATGGAGAAGAGGCGGTTGGGACATAATTGGAAGCAGCATAAAGGCAAGTTCTTGTCATGGTTCTGCAGGGGTCTTGTGACTTGTCCGCACAGGACGCAACAGAATTGGTGATGGGTCAAAGATGCAGTGGAATTGGTGATGTCTCGGCTCTTAGTCTAAGCGCAGAGACCTTGGTGCGTCCCTGAACTTATTTGAAATTCCTCCAGTTCTATGTAGATAGCCCTGAACTACCCTGCTGGAGGATGAGACATGGGGTCTCAGCCAATAGCCAGTCGGCCGCGTCTCAGAAGCACAGCGATCCACTTGAGTCCAAAAAGACCACATGGGGGGACGACTCAACTCAGAAGCATCATTCAGTCAACTCTAGCCTAAATCACCAACCCACAGGCTCCAAAGCTAAATAAATGGTGGCTGTTTTGTTCCAAGTGAAAGTTGATACGTAGGTAAAGTGGGATACTTGTTAGGAATCTCTCTTTCTTTTATTAATCATTCCAGTGAATGTCCAACTAAACGGGTACATTGACGAAGGACATTTCTTTTCATGTCTGTCGTAGCACCTGTCCTCTCAGAGTGGAAGCGTCATTTCTGATGGCTCGTGTCTACTGGAAAAGGAAGAAGGCACAGGATATAAAAGTTTGCATGCTGGAAATCCAAGACTACTGACTCACAAACTAGAATTCAGAGAAAGTAAGAATCAATCATTTTACATCACGCGATTCTTGAAAAGTTTAAGCATGTGTATTGGAAAAATCTTCACTTATTATATATAGAATAATTCTAACATTGGAATATTAATTTTTGCCCAACCATCTTAATATTCTTCATCATTTTATGATTGATTTTTAGACGTCCATTCACAATAGCTACAAATGACTAACTTATTCCCTTCTCATGCTTATTTCTTATTTTATAATAAATAATAAGTCTCCAGAACCCTGTGTGGTAAGAGAACAGCCACAAATGTGGATAAAAGTCATGGTTAATTAAGAATGGTCAGAAGGAAATTTCCAGAGTAGCAACAACTTTTGGGAGGTCGTGTGTTACACCCTTAACTGCACACTTAGAACGGGAGTATTTTCTTGCAATTAGATTACTGCTTTAGTTGGCTGATTAAAGAGAAAGGAATCCTGTTGCGTCGGTCACTGATGTAACTTTTCGAGGATGGCTACAGAAGACTGGTGTGTAAACAAGAGAGATGCACTGTTGCCTTATGGTTCTAGCAGCTGGAAGCCCGGAATTAAGGGTTGCTTCCTTCCGGAGGTGGTGGGGTTAAGCCGGTCCCATCCTCTCTCTGGCCTCTGGTGAGGTGCGAGCTGATGATCCTTAGCTGTTTGGTTGGTCAGTGTATCGTCCAGGCTCAGTCTTCTTCATGCTTGTATGAGGTTCCCCCTGGGGACAGGCCCGTCTGTTCACGCGGTGTTTTATTTTAAGGAAGCCGGTCATCTTGAGTTGCGGCCCACACTTCTCCGGGGTGACTTTACTGCTTACGTGCACAGCAACCTAACGTCTCGATCGGAGGTACGGGGTGGGAAGGGGGGGTACCTCCGCTCTGAGTGCAACCTGTGGGCTTGTATTTCTGCTTCCAATTTGGCCAGTATCTCTATGATACTATCATCCCCCTCCTCCAATACCCCTCTTCCATAATTCCATATTTGCTCTTCCTGTTTGGCAATTATTTCTCTGTGTGTGTGTGTGTGTGTGTGTGTACGTGTGTGTGTGTGACAAATACTCAATTTTTAAATTTTATTTAAATCTTTTTGTGTTCCATACAGCTAATATAACTGAACTTACAATATTTTCACATCTCAATCCCTGATCCCACCTCCCCCACCCCCATTACAACTCTTCTTGTCTCCTGCCAGACTTTTCACACTGCAGGCCACTGGTTTGCATCTGGTTTGGGGCCATCCGTGGTAATTCCCCACCCGCCCCCACCTCCACCGTTAAGATCTGTCCTCTATCTTCACTCTCTGGGTCGTCGACACGTTTCTTACTTGAGCTTTTATTTTTGTTTCGAACTCTTGCTTTGGGATGTGATTTTGATGCTTTTATTTATAATCTCGTTCACAAGGTGGGTATTTTTATGAGTTCATCATCTACCAATGCATTGTTCTTTTCCAACTAGCTTTTATTTTGTGTATACTTGTGGTGCACACGTATACATACAAGTGTGCTCACCTGTGCGTGTTGTGTGTGCTTTATGTGTGAACATGTGCATGCAGGCGTGCTCCCCCGTGCATATGTGTTGTGTGTGTGTGCTTTATGTGTGAACATGCACACACCAGCGTGCTCACCTGCGTGGAGGTCAGAGGTGACGTTACAGCATCCTCCTTCATGTCCCTGAGACAGGGTTTCTCCTAGGACCTGGAGCCCACTGATTAGAGCAGCCAGACTTGGCAGCACCCCGAGGACCCTCCTGCCTCACCTCCCTGGGGCAGGAGTCATACACCCCCCCACCTTGACCAGCTTTTTGGGAGGGTGCTGGGATCCAAGTCAGGTCCTCAGCTGATTGAGAAAATATTTCGCCAACTGAGGGACCGTCCAGCTCCCCACATCTCCCTAAAGATGCCTGGTAGAATCTCGGTTTGTCGTTTTGGTGTAAGAACCGGCCAGGGAGTGTCGGCCGCTCACACCTCAGCCCCTGCTGCGCGCCGTGCTGCCTTCTCCTGGCTCTTTCTGGGAGCTGCGTGAATTCCTCGGTACTGGGCCCAGCAGAAAGCCCAGACAGACTTCGACCCAGCGGAATCACCTTCTAATCTCCCCCTGGCTCTGTGAACACATGAAAGAGAAATAATGAAAGGAGCATGGTGCTTTAATCTCATAAGTCATCTTGCTATACTTCTGAGGCCCTTTTTCATTCTTCGGCTGCTCACACGCATGCGTACGATTAGTCATGTCCGTATCATCTCCCCACTCCCCACGATCCTTGGCATTTTTATTCACTGTCATATTTACATACAGGTGTCGACTTGACAGTTTGATGGTTTGAGCTCTGGGCACATTTGTAGAGAACTGGTAGTGGAGTTAAGCCCGGAGTGAGTCTGCAGGAGATCGTCTGGTTGATGGGGAAGGCCCAGCCCTAGTGCACTAGTCCTCGGGCAGATGAATTAAGACAGAAGCAACTGGTTGAGAATGTTGGCGTCCTTTGATCCATTTGGTGGTGTGCTTGGGAAGGTCACGGCACCTTTAGGAGGTGGAGCCTTTCTGGAGGAGGCAGCCGCAGGGGTGGGCCTTGAGGTGGATTAGTCCCACCTACTTCCGAGAGACACCAGCTTTGGCAATGTCATCAGCCTCCAAGAAGCCTGCAGTGACTTAGCCCCGCCTCCAGCTTCTACGGGCCAGCCAGGCCTTTTCCTCCACGAAAGACTGTATCTCCCCTCTGGAACCATAAACTGAATAAGTCTCCTTTTCTCCTTTAAGTTGCTTGACTTTGGGTCCTCTCTCACGGCAACGGAAAGAGCGACCAGGATGTGTGGCCAGACATCTGACCCACCAAGTCGGGGGCTGCTCTCTCGGCAATCCTGTAGATGAATGATGTGGTGGCCAGTTCCTTCGGCGCCTGCATTGGTGTGGGCTCTCCTGCCCAGCTGGTTAAGAACTATAACTGGACTATTGTAAAGAAGATAAAAGCCCTTGTTCCTTCAAGCCCTTAAGTAGGTAAATTGTTACGGTCACACATCGATATCTCTGAAATGAGTTTGCACCTTGTAATCCCCGGGATCGTTCAGCTGCTAACAAGAGGGTCTCATTGCGGGTGCACACAGGGGCTTGGCCAGAGCTCTTCTCAGTGCTGTTGCTTTGGGAGAACTACGTGTGTGGTGATTGCTCCAGGCATCAGTTCAATTGACTTATAAATGTGCTCGGAATGAACGCGGTGATTTGGCGCTGAAACAAAATGGTACTCGGGACCCAGGAAAATCTGGAAACGGTGCCACAGTCCATCTATGTGGTACTGATGAAGAAAACAGTCACTGTTGGCACAGGCAAGATGTGTTAGTGGGCAAAGATGCTCATGCAGGCCTAGGGACCCGAGTTCCAAATCAGAACCCACATAAAAGTGGGAGGAGAGAACCAACTCTACGAACTGACCTCCCCATGTATACCATGGCATGCAAACGCACTTCCTGTCACACATACACGCGCACACACATGCATGCATACGCATACACATGCATGCATATGCACACACACACGTGCATGTACACCCACACACCACAACAGTACTAAAGAAAGCAAAGCAAAGGAAAAAAGGGAAGAATGAAAAGAAAAGGAGTCATGGTCGAAAAGATAACTGATCTCAGTACTTTCTTACAAAGCAATAATCAAATGCCCTCCAGGGCCTGAGAAAGGAGGTACCTGAAAAACAGTGAGTTTCTGTTACTTTTTATTATTAAGTCCCCACGACAGCACAATGTGATGGCACACATCTGCAATCTCAGACCCCTCAGGCTGAGGCTGGAAGGTTACTGGAGGTCAAGGCCAAAATACCTGGGCCACATAACAAAACTGTGCCTCAAATAACTAAATACTCAGCAGACGGATGGCTCATCGCTGACCGTGCAGCACTCGAAGGCCGAAGCGACGTCAAGGCTTCAGAACAGGTTAGCGTCAAGCAGGAGTGAGGCTGAATGGTACACTCCAGCTGCACACAACAGCCAGCAAGGCGCCCAATTCCACTTTGCTAGAAGCTTCCTGCTGTCACATTGGATGGTGCAATTTACTGTATTGGACAGATAAAGAACTTTCTGTTTCCTCTTTTCCGTCTTCTCTCTCTCCTATCTGTGTCTTTTTCTCTCCTCTCTCTTCTCTGTGCCTCTGTCTGTCCCTCCTTCTCAATATATACTCTCTTCTTTCAGTCCAAGTCAAACTCTTTGCTCAGCTTGTCTGAGCCTGGTCCTTTCTTCCAGCCATGTGTATCTTTCAAGCTCTACCTTCTTAAACTCTCTTCCTATCTTCCTCTTTGTCTCTCTGCCCTGTCTTTATGTCTACCTGTAATACAATTAGAGAGATTCTATATTAAGCATAAAATAGACGTTCTCTATTTGTTTCCGAAGATATTGCTACTTTAGGGCAGAACAATTTGGAATGGAGATTTCCTTTCCTGGTTTCAAATGTTCTGCGTAAGTGTTTCAGAATCTCCCTGCTAACCTGTCTTTCTCTTCCTTGTGTGCCTTGAACTCCTATAACAGCAGCTATTCAGTTCCACCGTAAGGAAACATGGCCCGTTTCTACACACACACACACACACACACACACACACACACACACACACACACACGGGGAAAACTCCAGGCTGTCAGGACGGAGAAAGCAAGTTTGCCGCCCCTCCTCTGCCTCTCCAGAGACTCGGACACCGGGGAGTTTGTCGGAGCAAATCTCGTTTATCGAGGGTCATAAGACAGCTTAAATAGACAAAAGACCACAGGGCACGAAATGAGCAGCCAATTATGTCAAAGGTCAACACAGCATGCAAGCTTTACAGGTCAGACTCAACATATCCCTGTAAGGAAGGCAGGTCACCTCCTGAAAGCCAATTAGGGCTCTCTGTAATGTGATCAGGGTTACGCCCAGGACACTGGCTCTCAGCGCCATCTTTGGTCCCGTGTGCTCAGCTATGCCCTGGGGTAATTCCTGGGCGGGCCCAACAGTTGGGGACTGTCTTTGAAGCTTTGTGCCGATGTAAATGCAATTCAAAATGAAATGTTTTCTGCAAGTATTTATTTAGTGTGTGTGTGTGTGTGTGTGTGTGTGTGTGTGTGTGTGCGCGCGTGCATGTGCACTTATGCAGTAGGGAGGAGTCTGCACATGTATGCACAATCACACCCCCCCACAGAATAATGTGGAGGTCAGAGGGCAACTTACCGAAGTCGGTTCTGTCCTTCCACCATGTGGGTTCCGGGGATTGAACTCAGGTTGTCAGACTTGTACAATAAACACCTTGCTGCAGTTAGTCTTCCTTTCTACTGCTGTGAGACAAGAGTCGGACAGAACTAAAGGGAGAAAGGGAGATTGATTCGGCTAATGGCTGAGGAGGAGATCTAACCCGTCATGGCAGAAAAGGCGTGGCAGGCAGCAGATGCCAGAGGCCAGTTCGGGTCCCCCAGCCATCATGGAAGGCAGAGCAAGAAGCAAAGTAAAGCGGGAAGCAGGGCTGCGCTACCAAACCTGTGACGTGCCTCTTCCAGCAAGTCTGCACCCCCAAAAGCACACCCACCTTCCCAGACATTAACACTCCCTAAGGATTCCAACACAGAAGCCTGTGGGGGGTAGGTCACATTCACGGCACACCTTTACCCTCTGAACCTCCTCACCTGCCAAGGATGAGATGCTTTGAGAGGAACTGAAGATCTTCATTAGCCTTCCTTGTGGGGTCTCTCGCCTTTACTGCGGAAATGCCTTTTCTGCATTACTGCGCTTTAACTGTTTTCTCTCATTTAAATTTATTTGGGTGTTTGACATTCACAGGGAAGGGGCACTGGGAAAAAGGGAGGAGGGAAGGAAGGGGAAAAAGGGGCAGGGAGCAAAGGGACCAGGGGAAGGGTGGAGAGAGGGACTTACTAAGTTTGTATGAGTGGAAAAAAGAAATTTAAAAACATTTACTTGGGGTCCTCAAGACTTTCTCCCTACTGACCTCCGCAGATTGGCGAGGGTCCTGGAGGTCACCAAATCCCCCATAAATCATACAGTGTCGTCCTCCAGTGGTCACCACGTCCTCACACCCATGCGGCATTTTGCTTCTGAGTCCAGGTTAGTGCACTTCAGTCCCCACTAAGCCTTTTGCCCCTGGGCTGTCAGCTTGACTTTGCAGCAGTCTGGGGACCGTGAGAAGTGGCCTTGCCTTTCGGTGTGGTGAGCCTCCTTTCCGAGCAGCTAATTCACCCTGCAAAGTCTCTCTGCCTCGGCGTCCATTCATTTCCGTCGCGTTCATGGTGCTGAAGAGCCTGTCATGTTTCAGAAGAGCTGGATGTGCATATCTGTGCGCAGAGCCAAAGCCTTTCCCCGCGTCTGGCCTCTGTACCTCTAATGCTTTATTACCTGATCTTTCATCCCGAAGCCAGATTCCTCTCTGGGGATGACGCCCGTCTGCGGGGCAGTTACTCTGATGGAAATGTGCCTCGGAAAGCCGAGGGTTCACGTCTTATCGCTGGGCGCAGGCGTCCTTCTTCTGGTGGGATCTGCTTCCTCACTCCCCCCCCCTTTTCACAGTCCCGCTTGTCCTGCTTACATTAAATTTAAAAGGCATCTACAACCTGTAATGGCATTTAAATGTATGTAGGGAAGAAATCTCTGTAGGTGAACGTTCTATATCCTTGTAGCAAAAAAGGTAGGAAGTTGATGAGAATATTTTCAAAGTGCAGGCTTATTCTTCTTTCTCCTTCCCTTCCTCCTCCTCCTTCTCTTCTTTTCCTCTTCTATCTCCTCTTCCTCTTCTTCCTCCCCTCTTCTTCCTCTTCATCTTCCTTTTCCTCCTTCTTCCTTCTTCTCCTCCATTCCTCCTCTTCTTACTCCTTCCCTCCTCCTCTTCTCCTCCTAAAAATCTAGAACACATAAAACTTGTCTGCTTTGTTAACCTTTCTAAATTTACACAGGTCTGGGGGTGTAGTTCAAAGGTAGAGCCCAGCAAACCTGAGGTCTTAAATTTGATTCCCAGAAGCAGAAAAGAAATAAAATGACATAAATATCCCATTTCTCCAAAAAATGCCATTCTCTGCTGGCATATGATACTTAAAAATAAACTGGTGGCATGAAACTGTCAAATCTTCCCTGGCCTAATGGAAGGTTCTGGCTGACAAAACCATTCACCACTAACTGGTGCAAAGAAACAAACCGAACGACCCCCTGCCAACTGTGAGACACGTCAGAAGTTCCGATTTATTCCAAACTGTAAAACACTTGCCATTTATTCTCAGGAAACTGATTTCAATGTTAATAGAACTGTAGCATAATAGAGAGAGACATAAAGGAATAAAATAGGGAACAAATGAAAAAATACAAGGCCAACCAAACGCACAGTGAACAGATCTGTAGAGCCAGTCGACGTGCAGGGCACTGGGTTTTCCATGTCTCGTGGGGCAGGTTCCAAGGTTCCACGGATGCCCAGACAAAAAGTCTGTCCTCTGAGAGGCTGGAGGACCGAGGGAGAGGAGAGCCAGTCTCACGAAGGGATCCCCTATCAACTGTCACCCATCAATCATCTATTACTATCCATTCATCATCTCTCAATTATCTATTATTTATCTAGCATCTGTCATCCATCCTCTGTCACTTATCATGTGTCTTGTAGCATCATCATCTATCATCTACCTACCTATCATCTATTATCTACCAATCTATCATCTATCAATTATCTACTATCTATTATTTGTCGTGTATCATCATCTATCATCTACCTACTTATCATCTATTATCTACCAATCTATTATCTATGTTATCCTCTATCTATTATTTGTCATATATCATCATCTATCATCTACCTACCTATCATCTATTATCTACCAATCTATCATTTATCAATTATCTACTATCTATTATTTGTCGTGCATCATCATCTATCATCTACCTACTTATCATCTATTATCTACCAATCTATTATCTATGTTATCTACTATCTATTATTTGTCATGTATCATCATCTATCATCTACCTACCTATCATCTATTATCTACCAATCTATCATCTATCAATTATCTACTATCTATTATTTGTCTATATCATCATCGCCTATCATGTACCTACCTATCATTATCTATCTACTTATCTATTATCTATCATATGTCATCTATCATTTGTCACGTATCATCATCATTTATCATCTACTGATCATCTATCTACTTATCACCAATCCATCTATCATCTATAATCATCTATTTAGCATAAACCAATGCCTATCCATATATCTATCATCTATTATCCACCCTCCATCTATCATCTGTCTCTATGTCCCTTCCTATGAACTCCACATAAAAGCCTCAAAGCCAGACTAACAATCGATTTACCTCACTGCTCTACGTGAACAAGGGAGGATTCAGAGTAGAAATGTTGCTTTCAAAATGATACGTTTCCTTTTTTTCTGACAGCTCTGGGTTTTGAACCAGCAACCTCTTGAGTGGCAGGCGAGCATCCCACCAAGCAAGCAATGCTATTCTTTTTAAGTGCAACAGACAGGGAGGGAGACAGGATGGTCTATACCTATGAGCCATCACTTGGGGGTGGAAGAGGCGGGAGGAAGGGGAGTTAAAAGCCAACCTCAGCTACATAGTTAGATGCCAACAGATGCGAGGCCATGTCCAGCCCCTGTCAAAAGCTGGGGGACAGGTGGTTTAAGGATTTTCTTATGAGCTCAGCCATCCTTGGCTATCTTCACTTTCAGGAGGTAAATGTTAGTATCGGTGATGGGGTGTCCCCTGGCTGTCTCTGTGGGGAGCCGATCCGAGCAGTTACACTCCTAGGTTTTGTTACAGCAGTTAGGGGACTAGACAGGAAGCTGTCAGTGTCTGGTACAAGGAAAGGGGCTGGGCCAGAATTCCATCCTTGCTACATAGAAGTTTGAGGTCACTTGGCATCAGAGACTAAATAGAAGAAGAAGGAGGAAGAGGAAGAGGAGGAAGAGGAAAAGGGGGAAGAGGAAGAAGAGGAGGAGGAAGAGGAGAGGGAGGAAAGGGGAGGGAGAAGGGGGAGAAAGGAAGCAGAAGGGAAGGGGAGAGGAAGTGAAGAAAAAAGGGAACTTTGGTTTTATTCCAGTATTTAAGAATCTAGGAACTTGACAATATGCATTGTGCACTTCTCCAATAAATACATGTGATGTTGTTTTACTACATTGTTTTCTTTTAAAGATACGCGCTAGGGGCTGGAGAGGTGGCTCAGGGGTTAAGCCTTCGCCTTGCAGGCGGAAGGTCCCGAGTTCGGATCCCAGATCCCACGTATAGACGCCAGGTGGAATCGGGGGCGGCCTGCGCTTCTGGTCCTGGTAGGGCGGAGCCTGTGAATCCCGGGGCAGAAGGAGGTGGAGGCGTCCATGGTGGTTCGCGAATTCGTCCGTGGTTCTACACACACATACACACACACACAGACACGTGCGCGCACATACACACAGTTGAATAAATAATAATAATAAAAAAAAATTAAAGATACGCGCTAGAACACATACCAAAGTCCTTTAACATTTGTTTATTGTATGGAAATATAAAAAGATAATAAAAAATGGCAACAAAAAGAATGTAGAACTTCCCGTTGGTTAGAGAAGCGCAACAATTTTTTGCTTCACTCCCTGCCAAGCTCCTGCAAACCTGGCAGCTAAGCTGGTAGCTACGATTGCCAGCAAGCAGCAGAGCTCGGGCGGGGGCACCTACGCAGTGCCCTCCACGGAAAGGCTCTTACCAGCAGAGCCAGGGCACGTGATGCTTCAGGGACACGTTGCAATGGGAATGGGTCGTTTTTAGGACTTAGAGATGCAGGGCGAAGGAGAGACGCACCGCACAGCATGCCTGCACGGGGCACAAAAGCCCAGAGGTCAGGGAGTTGGAGGGTAGAAAGAGTGTGAGGAAGTGAGGGAGGAAGTTAGAGAAGGTGTGTGTGTGTGTGTGTGTGTGTGTGTGTGTGTGTGTGTGTGGTGTATGTGAGAGAGAGAGATAGTGAAAGTATTGGCAAGGAGAAACCAGAAGAGACAGAAACTGAAAGCTAGAGCGAAGAGATGAGAGCAGAGGAGAAGCACAGTAGGCCCCCCGGGCGCCAGCACACAACTCCAGACCAAGGGTCCGAGACACACATGGAGGTGTTCTAGGGGGGGGCTTAGCTGTCTGGGGATGCAGGCTCTTTCCCAAAGAATTAGGAGGTGGCCACTTTGTCTCAATGGTCCATTTAAAGGAGATATACAGAAAGCAGGGTCCCACCTCCCAGACGGAAGAGCTGCCGCTGGGATCTTTTTTTCTTAACCGTGCACACCATTTGGATAATGCATGGCACTAGAAACTAAGTCAAGGGTGGCTGAGCCTGCTTTGGGTATGAAAAATTAAACTTGTAATTAAAAACAGTTTGGAGGCAGCATGCCGGATGAGCACTAACTACACGCTTCTTTCTGAGGCTTACTTGCCTCTCGGGGATTTCTTTAGCATCAGCCGGCTCATGGGGATATCTGTGTTTTGCTTGTCTGAGAATGTTTCTACATCCCCTTGATTTTGAAAGACTATTTTCACTCTGAATAGATCTCTCACTTGGTGGCGCTTTATTTTCTGCTACTTGAAAGCTCATGCAGCCGTCTTACCTTTTGATAGTGTTGAGAAGTCAGTTGTTAGTCTAACCCTTGCTCTGGGGGGGGGATGTTTTCTTTCTGGTTTCTTTGGAAATGTTTTCTTTACCACTGGGTTTTTGAGAAAGAGAGAGAGAGAGAGAGAAACGTGTATGCACCTCTGTGTGCATGTAGAGGTCAGAGGACAACCTTTGGGGTTTATGCCCATCTTTCTCCTTGTCCAGTGTCACCCTGTATCTTTGCCACTGCTGGATAAGTCAGACTGGTCCATACATTCAGGAGAAACTCGGGTCTCTGCCTCTTGTTCCTTCCACTGGGTTTTCTTTGCCTAATATGTCTATATTCTTACTCTTCCTAAAGCTTGTGGATTTTTTTTTAAATTGTGCAAATGTTTTAGAATCAATTCCAGAAACTTCCCAAACCCTCTTTTGAAAGCATTAGTTGTGCTTGTACTTTATCGAGTTTAATCTTCCCAGTTGGGACTCCAATTACATCCTTCTACACTCATCCACCATATCGTCTATGACTCCTGCAACTTCATAATCTCCATCTTCTTTTTTTTTTACTCCCAGTGTTGTGGACTTTCCTCTAGAGCATATTCCCGGTTACCAACTCTCTCTTTAGCTGTGTCTGATGCACCGTTAATACATGCCATGAAATCTGAATTTTGGTGTTTGCATTTTTAATTTCTAAAATCTCTTATTTGCTCTATTTTAAATTTAGCTCTTTTCAATTACTATTTTTTAATTCTCTACCAGCTTTAATCCTTTCCAGTCTGGTAAGCTCAGCTGAGCTTGGTTGTGTCTCTGATTGTCAGAGTTAGGCACAGGTGTCAACTTGACAGTTGAGGGTTTGAGCTCTGGGCACATTTGTGGAGAATTAGTGGTTGGGTTAAGCCCAGAGCAAACCTGCAAGAGATTGTCTAGCTGATGGGGAAGGCCCAGCCTATAGTGGGTGGGACTAAGCCCTGGAATAAAATCCAGAGAGCTGGTTGAGGAAGCGGGCGTCCTTGTGTACACTTGGCCAGACATGCTGGTCTGGCAAGTAAGGATCGGCAAGTAAGGATCGTCCCTCTCTCGCATGTTGTATAGAGATTGTGTGGCCAGTTCCCTCAGCCCTGTTGTTGGTGTGAGCTTTCCTGTCAAGCTGGACTATGAACTGTAACTGGACAATCATAAGAGAAAATAAACTCCTTGTCCCCTTAACCCATTTGATGGTGATTTATCAGCAACCATGCAGGCGACTGCAACGTGGATTGTGTCCCCTAGGCTGCTCTTGAGCATTTCCATTCCCATAGCCCCCGAGTCCGTTTTGGCTATTTCTGCTACTGTTACCATCTCGATTGCTTCTTTTGCAAATGATCATATCGCTCGGTGTGTTTAGTTAACTCTGATTGTGTGATATCCAATGCGTTTAAAAAGAAATGGCTAAAATACCTTGAGAAATGAGGTGCTATAGTCTTTCTCCAGAGTTATGCCTCTGCTATACTTTCAGAAGTGCTAATCAGCACTTCAGGACCATATCAACACATGGGCACGAAAGCCATGAAGGGGTAACACACACCTACTTTTCCTTTGTTCCTGGGATTCTTGCTATATTTCAATGGCATGTGCTTATGTCTCCTGGGTCTGAATGCCTGGTGTGACAAATCATGGGAGCACAAGGAAACGGCATTCCTAACCCATGTCACTGCTGAGAGTATCAATTAGCTATGAATCATCTCAGGTGAGAACTGATGAAGGGCTTATCCAGACACAGCCAGTAGGCAAAGATGTACTGACATCTATATAAGGCAATGAGAAACATGTGATATCAAGGAGACATAACATTACAAAATAAGATTATAATTTCCCACCAGTTGATATCAAGGGAATGGAGACATTTGAATTTTCTGACAAAGAATTCAAAGTTATTGGATAAAGAAGGTCAGAAGAAAATACATAGAAATGAGGAAAACGACAAATGATCAGAATGAAAATTTTTAACATAAATTGAAATTATTTTCTAAAAATATCAAACATTTTGGAGCTTAAAAAAAAAAAGAATGATACACAAAAGTGCAGTGGAGACTACTCAAGATCTGCAAGTATGACTGTTTACAATAGCAAAGTTATGGAATAAACCCAAAGGTCCAACAGTTGACGAGTGGATAAGGAAAATGTGGTACATCTATACAATGGAGTACTACTCAGCCATCAAAAATGATGAATTAATGGAATTTGCTGGGAAATAGATGGAATTAGAAACAATTCTATTCAGTGAAGTATCCCAGACACAGAAAATTAAGCACCGTATGTACTCCCTAATAGGTGGCTCCTAGTACAAAACCCACTTAGAGACACTCAAAGATAAATCTCTGTAATAACTACAATAATTGCTAAGATTATGAACAGGAGGGATGGGGTAGGAGGGCCACACTAGAAACAAGGAGAGAGGGGACCATGTTACAGCAGAGAAAATAGGCCACCATCAAGGAATGCAAGTAAGTAATGAGACATCTGGTTAGGTTCACAGACTTTCCTTCCTGATCATTTACAACTGATGGGGTATGATCTTACCAGAAGGGGAGGGCATATAGTCTGGCAGATAGAAAGTAACCATTTTGCAAAGGGGTGATTGACCCCTCCCTCACTGCACTTTCCTACTTTCATTACATCTACCTTTGAATATACTCTTATAACAAGACTCTAATTTAACAGGTTTTCATCTCTGGCCAGGGGGTGACATCCAATACCCATCAGGGTGGAGCCAAGGGCATTACAGGAGCAGCAAAACTGAAAAAAAAAATCAACAAACCATAATCCAGAACATCAGAGACTCTATATCAACCACCTGGAACTAGCCCAGCCTAATCTCTCCCCATCTTGAAGCTCAAGGAAATTTGCGGAAGAGGGGGCGGTAAGATTGTAAGAGCACAAGGATGGGAGGAGCAATGATATGCAAGATACTCCACACAAGTTAGGGCCGAAGCAATCATATTTGGACTTTACATGCCCTGCGAAATGTCCAACACACTATTGACCTCAGAAAGTCTAGCATTTGCGAAAGATACTAGGATCCTTGGAGGCAAGGGATTGACAGCCACAGTAGTGTTCCTATGCTTAACAGGAACACAGGAAAGGGTTCTGGGAAATGCCACTGGGTCCTTGCACCTCATTGGAGAGGAGGACCCAGAGGAGAGTTTGGCATGCACATTAAAGGATGCTCCAGGGATGGGAGGGGGAGGCACTGGGGGATGGGGAGGGAAAGGGGGTGGGGGGCACAGGGGATAGGAGGTTGGAGGGAGGGGGAGGTGTACCTGTTAAGGTTTGTATGAGTGGAAATGAAAGAAAGAAAGAACGACAGAAAGAAAGCCCGACAAGCGCGCGCCGAAGAGAGAGACTCGCGCGCGCTCCGGCCGGTCAGCCCGCACGCACGCCCTGCCACGCCCGCAAGACAGCCAGAGCCCGACAGCCCGCCAGGACACGCACAGCACGACCGCCCGCCCTCCCGAAGAATCTAAGCACGCAGAATATCTGCACCATGAAAACAGGCTATTGGAAAGTGTCAAAGGAGACAGTCGTGGTAGTATTAGTGGTGGTGGTAACAGTGGTACTAGTAGTAGCAGCAGTAGTAACAGCAGGAACGGTAGTAGCAGCAAGAAGAATGAAAGAATAGAGACTGTGAGACTTATGGAATAGCATTAAAGGGGAAACGTTCAAGTTGAAGGACTTGAACAGGAAAAAAACAAAGTGATTGAAGGCTTACTTACAGAATTGCAACTCAGAACTTTTCTAATCTAGGGAATATAAATACCAAGGTATAGGAACTTTAAGGCTTCTAACCAGAATTGAACAAAATAAAACTACCAGAAGACATTATAATTAAGTTGTCAAAAAAATCAAAGCACGAAAGCCAGAAGAGAAAAGTGTCAAGCCACCCTTGAAGGGGATGCAGCGATGCTAGCAGGGGAAACACAGCGGGAGAGGGTGATGGGTAGAAAGTGCTAGAGGAAAAATATCTGCCAGCTGCGGAGATCGTGTTTGGCAAGGCTGTCCTTCAGAAGTGAAGCTAGCAAGAGCCCAGGGAGGTCATGCCACCAAACGTGCCCTCCAAGCAGAGCCGAGAGCTCTGTGGTCTGAAACACCAGGGTGTGAAATAGCAGCATGACGTGGGAAAGTGGAAGCAGGAGGCTTCATTTGTTCAGACTTGTTGCAGTCACTTGTGTCTTGCATTGAGGTTAAAAGAGAAGGTACGTTGGAAATAATAATTGCCGCAGTGGTTCATTACGGGTTGTACAATATAAAGAGACATGAACGGAGCTATCAAAGACGGAAGCTGTGGGGGAGGAGAGCTTTAGCTCGCCACAAAGCAGAAACCTATCACAGATGATGAGAAATGAGAAAGCAAGTGAAGAAGAGGAGGAAGAGGAAGAAGAAGAAGAAGAAGAAGAAGAAGAAGAAGAAGAAGAAGAGAGGAGGAGTAGGAGGGGATGAGGAAGGAGGTGAGGAGAGGCGGATGAGGAGGAGGATGAGTTCTTCTTCTACTCCACTCATCATTTCCTTCGGCATAGTTGGGATCCTCCTCTCTCCTCTGATGCGTCTGCGCCTCTTTCTTCCTTCTCCTCCTCGTCTGTCTGTTCCTCTTCCTCTACTACTCCCGCCTCGTCTCTTCTTCCCTTCCTCGCTCCGCTCTCCTCCTCCTCCTTTGTCCTCCTGTCCTCGTGAAACCACCATCCTTAATCTCAGAATGCCTAAAAATGGAAGGATGCATCAGAGCATCATTAAATTAGCTGTAGTAGCAGCAGCTCATATCCATTCATAACTACTTTGATTGACACTACTAGGTATGCATCCAAAAGACATATGCAATCACATAACGAAGAGGTAGCTGCTCTTCTATATTCATAGCTGTATTATTCACAAGAGCCAAAATATGGAATTAGTCTATGTATCCAGAGAGTACCTACAGATATATATATGCATATATGCACACGTATACACACATACATAAGTTATACATGCACAACAAACTCACAATATACACATACATACATTTATAGGCATGCAATATGCACACATACACACACATATATATGCACGAATACACATACATGCGCATACACGATGGAATACTATTCAACCATAAGTGATAAGGAGATCCTGTGGCTTGCAGCAAGAACAAGCATGGGAGGGCTCTCTGCTGGGTGAAATTAGCCAGAAAGTCAAATAGTGCCTGATCTCACTGACTGGCATCTGGAGCGGCTGAATGCGTAGAAGCAGAGGGTAGGAGGTGATTACAAAAGGTAGAGAGCAGTTGGGGAATTTCACATGGACAAGAACAATGAAGTCAAGCAGTCTAGTCTATAATCGCGCTGGTTATGATGATAACGGTGTTAATAACGGTGCACTACATTCTCGAGCAGCATGGAATAGACTCTGCATTCTCACCTTGATCGAGTGTGTTTGGTCATGCCTATGGTAACTGCCTTGATTCAATCATTCCAGAAGGCCGACACCTCGAAACAGCCCACTGTATCTGAGCACCGCATATAATTGCAACGTGTTACATTTGTTTGAATGAGGGCGGCCATGCGCTAATGGTCATTTCAGACTCTGAATCAGGGTGCTAAACGCAGTGGAGAGGAGCAAGAAGGATGATGTCCCCCTATGAGTCATGTTCCGTCACTGCTGAATGACATGATCCCTCAGTCACGTGAGATGATGATTTTTATCACAAGGTTAGACGTCTCACGCGGGTCTCGCCTGGCTGTGGTTGAGAGGTCAGGAGGAATGCACCCCCCAAAGCCTGGGGGACAGAGTGTGTCCTTCACTTTCACAGCATCTGAAGCCATCTGCCTTCCTTAGCTCCGGGTGCTTCCTCCATGACCAATACCTTAGCGATGACAGGTCACCCTCACGTGACTTCAGCTCTTCCTCCGTCATTGCTCCTCTTCCTGTGATTTCTGCTGCTCTCCTCCTCCACTCCCAAGGTCTCTTAAAATTATACTGATGAGAAGGCTGAGTGTGCTAACAAAACAGAAGAACCTAAGTTTGACTCTCCAGTTCTTTCATAAAAGCTGTAGGGGGCCGTGAGCCTGTGATCCATGAAGGTGGAGTCAGATAAATTACCCCGACCTAACTGGCCAGCCAGTCTAGTCAATCAACGGGCCAGGCCAAGCACAGTAGCATATCCCGTAATCCCAGCGCTCAGGAAGCAGAGACACACACAAGACTAGCCAAAAGCGTGAGGATGATCTATTTTATTCATTGAGTCCCACGCCAGTCAAGAATACATAGCAAGATCCTGTCTCAAGAAATAAAAACAGAAATATTTAATCAACAAGCTCTGGGCCGAGCAAGCTACTTTTGTTAAGGGAAGGTTTTTTTCTTTTTTTTTTCCTGTTTCCTCTACTTCTTACTCCGTTGGCTGGCAGTATCCTTCTTGCATTTCCTCTCCTTCCGTCCCTTCCTTTTCTTATCGCTTCGTTCTTTCCATTCCTTCACTTCTCGCCTCGGCGGATCTCCTTCCGCCTCCAGGATTCCTTCCTCCTTCCTGCACTCCTCCTCCTCCGGCCGGCCTGTCTCTGCTTCTGACTAATCCCTTTTCCCCCTAGGGCTTTCGTTTCTAGTCCCCCTCACCAGACGATGACAGACCCACTATGTTCGCTATTTGTCTGTATCATGTACATGTGCAATTAACACACACACACACACACACACACACTTACACTGACACACACACAAAAACTTTAAAAAATGATGCTCATGAGTCTTGAGTCACTTGTGCAATTATCATACTCTAATTTCTAAATGAAATTTCACAGCCCTTCATCCAATAGAAGTAAACCTTGGTATAATTTTGCTCTCTAGTCCCTAAATAACATAAAATTCAATTCACAGAATCACATTATTACTGGGAGAATCAATAATTTTTACGATAAATGAGTTTAACAAAAAGATTTAATTTAATCTCCAACTTTATGAGGGTAATTCGTGCTGGTTTTCCGCAACGATTACCACACTCATTTTAGGTTAACCACATGAATAATATCACTAAGCAGGTCCTAATGATTGATCTGTGTAATAAAAAAAAAAATATTCCTGTGTACCCCGTTCCTTGGAAGAGATTAAAGAACTTTGCTGACATTAGTCAAAGCCCCATGATTTGTACGAAGAAATTGCTCAGAGCAGACAGCTCTGGATCCCCAGGGGAGCGTCAGGCTGTGTGAAACCCCAGCAACACTCCTGATCAGGCCAGATAGGTATTAGCATCTTCTCATCTCCCCTCTCCCCTCCTGCGGGTCTCCAGGAGACAGACTGCTCTCTGCTCTTGCCGCTTGCTTGGGCTCTTCTGGTTCACCTCCCCGCCTATCCTCCCTCCCTCCTTACCCCCAGTCCTTACCCACTGTTGCAGTCTGCCTGCGTGGTTGCTGATAATGACCACAAATGACTTAAGGGAACAAGGGGGTTTGTTTTCTTATTGATAGTCCGGTTACAGTCTGTCCAGCTTAACAGGAGAGCTCACACCAGCACCAGGGCCGAGGGAACTGGCCACCCCATCTCCACATAGCAGCTGAGAGAGGGACGATCCTTACTTGCCAGACCAGCACGTCTGGCCAAGTGTACACAAGGATGCCCGCTTCCTCAACCAGCTCTCTGTATTTTATTCCAGGGCCTAGTCCCACCCACCATGGGCTGGGTCTTCCCCATCAGCTAGACCATCTCCTGCAGGTTTGCTCTGGGCTTAACTCAACCATTAATTCTCTACAAATGTGCCCAGAGCTCAAACCCTCAACAGTCAGGTTGACACCTGTGCCTGACCATGACACCACCATGGTAAGGATGGCTTTTTTCTCTGGGCGTGACATGATTGCCGTCTTGGAGGAGAAATTATCTTGATCCGCGTTGCAGTTTGACCGCACGTTGCCCTATAAATTCACGGCCACCAGAGCTGAGGGGAGCAAGGGGGGTTCAGGATTCTTTATGATTCTAGGTTGCAGTTCTCAGCCCGGTTTGGTAGAAGAGCTCATACCAACACAGGTGCTGAGGAAACTGATGACACCATACCACAGAGACTGCGGAGAGAGGGACGAACCCCATTCACCAGAGAGCCAAAGGATGCTGAAGAATATCAACTTACCACACCAGCTCATCCCATATTTCCCACTGCTCGGGAAATGGTCCTCTCCACTACGGGTTCGGTCTTCATCCATCAATCAGACAATCTCCTGCAGGCTTAGCGGATGGCTTAACTACTAACTCTTCACTAATGTGCCCAGAGTTCAGCCGCCAACTGTCAAGCTGGTACCTA
>JALPQD010000576.1:639126-660136 GCA_023101885.1 Typhlomys cinereus
GAATGGACGTGAAGGCAGGAAGAGGGGAGGCCGGAAGGTGTGACGGCCTGGCGAAGGACGGACGGCAGGAAGGCCGGATAGGATAGCAGGAATGCCGGCGGCAGGAGGCGACGGCAGGCGTTAGCAAGGAGAGAGAATGAGGAAAGGAATACCGAGGGAAGAGGAAGTCGAACCGTAAACCGAAAAACGCCGCAGGCCACGACCGCACACGAACGACAAGCCAGGCCGGAAGCAAGACCACGAAACGAAAGCCACCAGCCAGCACGAAGGAAGGCCGGAAGTCGGAAGTACGGAAGGAAGGAAGGAAGGGAAGGACGAGGCGGGCCCGGAAAGGGAGAAAGGAGCGATGAAGGGATCAAGGCACGGGGACAGGAAGGAAGAAATGGACGAAACGGTCACAAAAGCAGAGAAAGAAAAAAAGAGGGGAAAGAAAGTAATGAATGAAGGACGAAAGAAGGAAAACATTTGCATCTGAAGGACAGAAGCGAGGGCAGAATGACGGAATTAAGTAAGACGGCAAGTAATGTCCATTCTACGTATATCCTTCCTTCTGGTCATTCAAGTTACCTACAGTTCCTTACTTCATCCTTTCACTTAAGTAATTAATCAATTCTCTTCCTTACTTACTCCTTCCTTACTTCCTCCTTCCTTCCTTCCTTCCTTCCTTCCTCCTCCCTTCCTCCCTCCCGTCCCTCTCCCTCCTTTCCCTTCCTTCTCTTCCCTTCCCTCCTTCCATTTTTTCTTCCCTTTCTTTCCCTTCCCTTCCCTCCTTCCTTTTTTCTTTTCTTCCCTTTCTTTCCCTCCTTCCTCCCCTTCAGCCCTCCCTCCCTCCTTCCTTCCCTCCTTCCTTCCCTCCTTTCCTCCCTCCCTCCATTCCTTCTTTTTACTTATTTTAGAGAAAGAAAGAAAGAGAATGTCAGGGAATAACTTTCCAAATCTCCTTCTTTCCTTCCACTGTAAGAGCTTCAGATACAGAATTCAGATCACCACCCTTACCTGCTGGGCCTCCTTGCCTGTCCCTTATTATTTATTTCTCATCTCTCTGCTTATTTTTAGCTTGAGATCGCATCTCACATGGTCCCCCAGGCTGGCCTCAAGTACAGGACAGCACTGGCAGCACAGGGCCTCAGTTCCCCTGCCAGGAGCTGGGTCTGCAGGTCTGAGTCGCCACGCCCAGCTCCAAAGAGCGTCCGGCTCTGCTGTCCTGTTTCTGTCTATATTGTCTTCTGTCGTCCCTCACAGGCCCTGGACACTCGGTGTCAAGTTCTCGCAGAGTCAGAACCGCAGCTAGTTGTTCGGAGAGAGCTGCAGATAAGCCGGCTTTTCACTAACTGCCTCTGGAGCATCGAAGGACACAGCGCAGAGATGCAGAGCGGCCCCCACAGGGCAGCGTCTGGGACATCCAGCCGCGTCTTCATCGGTCTGCAGGGCTCCCCAAGCGGCCATCACGCCCCATCCACAGAACCCGCCCCCCTTACCCACACACAGCGCAGACTCTGCCTCCAAAACCCGCTGGATGGCTTCAGGATCTGAAAACGAGGAAATTGCATCTCAAGATCAGATTAATAAAGCAAGCTCTCATCAACTCCTCTTTCCCCCAAACAATCCCCCCCAGGGGTGGCTCTGGGGCATTTGTCATGAACAGAGTGGGGGTCATTAAGGCTTGGAAAAAACATCTAATTATAGGTTTGAAGTCACAGAGCCTAGAAGCCACTGCAGGACGTGCTGAGTTTAGTTACTTCTGAACGCACTTTATTGCTTCGCTTCCTGAATTGTTCTTGGTACTTAAAAGGAGGTGGAGTTGGTTTGTTTATTTATTTGTTTAATCTATCTATCTATTTATTTATTTATTATTTTTGGTATCATCTCCAAAGATGCCACCTTCTGCTGCCACTTTGGACAGAAATAGGAGTTCTGAAGTGTCCTGCATGCACTCTTAAACAGAGTGGAGTGGAAATGCAAGTCTTGTCAGCTAGCTCAACTGACCTCAAAGTTCCTCTGAGAATGAACACTACCACCTGCATTTATCTGATAATCCCATTCCTCTCTTCCAGCTCCTGCCAGACACAAGGGAGCTGAATGATGGGACTTCTTTCAATTACTGGGAAAATGGGGAATTTTGGTCAGCAGAAAAGAAAAAAAAATTGCCAACTATGACTTTGGTTCTGTCTTTATTTCTGGGGGAAAATAGACAAATATATTCTTTTGGTTTATGATTTAAGAAAAAGTAGTTCTGGGGCTGGAGAGGTGGCGCAGGGGTTAAGCTTCTGCCTTGCAGGCGGAAGGTCCTGAGTTCAGATCCTAGACCCCACGTATAGACGCCGGGCGGAAGCCGGGGCGGCCTGCGCTTCTGGTCCTGGTAGGGCGGAGCCTGTGAATCCCGGGGCAGAGTAAACAAGGAGGAGGTGGAGGCGTCCATGGTGGTTCCCGAATTCGTCCCTGGTTCTACACACACACATATACACACACACACACACACACACACGTGCACATGCATACACGCACAATTGAATAAATAATAAATTTAAAAAATTAAAAAAAAAAAGATGTGCTGAGGAGACAGCTCAGTGGGCGAAAGCGCTGGCTGTACACACATGAGGGCCTGAGCTGGAATCCCCAGCACCTGCATAAAAAGCCAGGCATGGCTGCGGGTCCTGTAACCCCAACTTTGAGTGGGAAGTTGAGCTTGTTGGCCAGCCCACCCGAACAGGAGTAGCAAGCTTCGGGTTCAGTGAGAATCCCGCATAGGGCAATAAAATGGAGAGGGACAGAGGGAGATGCCCAACTCCCTCCAGTGCTGGGCTCCTTAGGCGTGCTTGTGGGCATGCGCCCTCCACATTCACATGGATGCGAGAGAGAGAGAGAGAGAGAGAGAGAGAGAGAGAGACAGACAGACAGACAGACAGAGACAGAGACACAGAGACACAGAGACACAGAGACAGAAAGAGACCCCTGCACATTCACATGGATGTGAGAGAAAGAGAGCAAGAAAGAGAGAGAGAGAGAGAGAGAGAGAGAGAGAGAGAGAGAGAGAGAGAGAAGGGATAGAAATTGGAAAGGAAGAAATTAAAGCATCCCTGTTTGCAGATGGTATGAGAAATCCATATGGCTCCAGCGAGAAACCAACAGATGATTTCTTTTGGACAGCTGGCATGGTTAGGAATTTGCAGTCCCGTGGGAAACACCCCCCCCACGGTCCTCCAAGTCTTTACCAACTCACTTCCCTACAAACTCCCGGACGCCCAGCTATAAAGGACGGTCGTTCCACCCATCCTGCCTCTTCTACCCTAACTTCCCTGCTCCCTGGGGCTCACTTGGCCTACCACGTGCTCCTGGCGACTCTCTTTCCTTTCTATCCGACCTTAAGCATTTCTTTTTTTTTTTTAATTTTTTTATTTATTATTTATTCAATTGTGCGTGTATGCATGCGCACATATCTCTCTCTCTGTGTATGTATGTGTGTGTATGTATGTGTGTGTATGTGTGTGTGTGTGTGTGTGTGTGTGTGTGTGTGTGTGTGTAGAACTACGGACGAATTCGGGAACCACCATGGATGCCTCCACCTCCTCCTTGTTTACTCTGCCCCGGGATTCACAGGCTCCGCCCTACCAGGACCAGAAACGCAGCCCTCCCCTCCCCCCGCTTCTGCCCGGAGTCTATATGTGGGGTCTGGGATCCGAACTCAGGACCTTCTGCCTGCAAGGCAGAGGCTTAACCCCTGAGCCACCGCTCCAGCCCCCTTAGGCATTTCTTTGGCTCCAATGCTCTCCCATCTCACGGCTGTAACTCTTCCTTGCCCTTCTCAGCCGAGCCTCGAAGAGTTTCCTCTCTTTTCTTTCATTTTCTCTTCTCTTTAACCTCTCCACGTGTTCTGGATTCACCCTTTAACTCCCAAACACGAGAACCCCAGAAGAACTCTGTTTTGTTACGGGATTTTTGTCCGGGTTCTTGCATTCCAGGCTCAAACACAGACACGACTGATGGTTAAGTAAAATGTCTTGAAAAGTAGGGAAGGAAATGCCTGATTGCTGGGAGAATCACAGGGAGCAGGAAGTCATCTCTGGTTGCCCCAAAGCTCTGGACCCCAGGCACCCACCCCTTTTATTAATTTTGGGGGGAATCAAAAATAGGGACTTTTCACTGGTTTCCTCTCTGACCTCCGATTGGGGGTTTCTGGTGGTGCCAGGTTTGAAAGTCTTCCTGGACGGTGGACTTTGTGGAGGATTTCCCCCCCCCCCCCCGCCTCCTCCCTCCCCTCCCTCCTTGGGGTGCCTGCATGCTGGTTTCGGTCTAGGCTCATGTCAGCTCTCCCAGTGTATGCATTGACGCTCACGTATGCTTGTGACTGTGGTTAATTTCCTCTGGTCTCCTTCTCTAAACTAAGGTCCACCGCCTTTCAAAACTACTTGAATTCATAAACACTTTCAGCGAAGTGGCAGGCTATAAAATCAACACACAAAACTCGGTAGCCTTCCTATAGAACAATTTGATTTTTTTTAAGGTGAGAATAGAGTTGGGCGTCCTCCTCTATCATACACATAGACCCCTGACAAATGACAAATAATCTAAAATACATTTTTCTTTTTTTATAATTTTTTAAAAATTTATTCAATTGTGCATGTGTGCGAGTGCGTGCGTGTGTGTGTGTGTATGTGTGTGTGTGTATGTGTGTAGAACCACGGACGGATTCGGGAACCACCATGGACACCTCCACCTCCTCCTTGTTTACTCTGCCCCGGGATTCACAGGCTCCACCCTACCAGGACCAGAAATGCAGGCCGCCCCCGCTTCCACCTTGTGTCTATACGTGGGATCTAGGATCCGAACTCAGGACCCTCCGCCTTCAAGGCAGAGGCTTAACCCCTGAGCCACCTCTCCAGCCCCTAAAATACATTTTCAATAATGTTATTTTCAATAGCTTTATTTCCTTTGTTGTAAGATGGACCATCTGATTGGCCTTTCTTTTCAAATACTGTTGGTCGTTTCTGTCTTCATTCTTTGGGAAGTCGATATGAATGTCTGATCCCTAATCCGTCTTTGGGTTCTGGAATGCTCAGTGATAGATTGCTATTCCAGACCTCTCTTTGGGATTCTGATTAGTAAATCTTAATTGGGAGGCATTGCCAACTTTATAAAATGAAACTTTTTTTATCCCATTTTGATCCTGCGCTTTTAACTCTATCCATTTTTCCCAGTTTCAAATATTAGAATTAGACGAGAGCTACAATTCTATGTTTATTTCTCTAGTGCTGGACTTTATTTTCCTATGTGGCAGCTAGAGTCAGGTGCCAACCTGACATCTGAGATGCGAACCCTTAGCACATCTATGGGGAATTGTCTGTAGGAAATGGTCTTCACACCGTGACATGGATGTGTGAAGAAGACCCAACTCATCCGAGGCGGGACCATTTCCCACCTGGGCAGACGGATGAGAGGGAGACAGTTGGTTTGCCTTCTTGCAGGCTGGGATGTCCGCCAGCAAGCATTGGTCCATGGTCCCTCTGTTCTTGTCCTGGGGGTGACACTTAGGCAGCTTTAGAGCCCCCGTGCTGGGGTGGTCTCTGAAAGGACTTGGAAGGTCATCCCTAGGACTGGATGACCCTGAAAGAACACATCCTAAAGTCACCAACTCCCCCCAACCCTCTGTTCACTGAAGGATTTCGAGATCAGTTCTCCATTGTAGATAAGCCCTACGGTGAGGCGGGCACAAGATCAACTGGATGGGGCCTAATATGAACAGACCAATGAGATGTATAGGACCAAAAGCTCTAATCAAGTTTGCAGAAACGACAGCTAACCAATGAGGAAAAGCCATTTTTTTATGTGACCTATGGATACACCTGACCCGGGCAGCTATCTTTGGCGCCAGCCGCTCACGGCGCTCCACATCTGGGATCCGTGAGTTCTATTCCAGCTCTGTGCCCCTCTTGGATTCCATGAGTTCTCCAGGACTCTCTTGCCCCTCACGGATTCACGTCTGTTCTTCCTCTCTCTAATAAACTCTGCCTTAATCCCCTACGTGTGCTCTGGTTTCAATCTTCAACTCCTGAAGACAAGAATCTAGACAGACACAGACCCTATGGGGACCCTGGCATCCTTTGGCCAGCAAAGGCATGAGACTAACCCTGCAACCCTTATCAGTAGGACCCGTTTCCCTCGGCCCCTGGTAATTCCCTCCACAATGAACAGCAACCTGAGGTCTTAAGCTGGAATAAAAAATCCTCTGTCCCCCTAAATTGTTTGGGTTAAGCACTCCCTGCAGCGGTGGACTATGACATCAAGAGACGCCAGCAGGGTCTGTTCAGGAGAGGGAGGGTATGAGGGTCTTTGGGACCTTATTTCTTTCACCATTTCTAAACAACACCCACTTTCAGTTGCGACCCCGGCTGCCTGACCTTGGGTCTGCACCTCATAGCTTCTGATCCCACCAGCCCTCCGCTCTATTGACATTTTCTCCAGCCACTAGCTTCCGATGCTCCCGAACTCAAGTCCTGCAGCCTTTCTTGTCTTGGTAGCTCGGAGCAGGAGAGACGCCACTGGACTCCAACCAGACAGCTCGGGAAAAGTCAGAAGCAAAGATGGCTGTGAATACTGTCTGATAAACCCATTTTTTTTTTTAATCAAAGGAGAGCAATTTTTGTCTCAAAGAGAGCTCTTCACATCACTTGGCTTCAAGGTGCTTGCTGATTAATTACTTACATTTACATAACGTTAATCTCCTCTCTAGCCATTTAGCGGGCTTCCAGCTGGTTTTTATGTGTTCCCCGGCTCTGACAGAACATCCTTTGCTCTTAAAAGAACCGAATTGCTTTAGGGACGCATAGATCTTGAATCACGTGCGAACAAAGAAACGGAATCAAGGTTTTAGGCGAGGCTGTAAGGAATATTTATGTCTTCTGTGTATTGGGAAGATTTTTGAATGCCGTGTCTGATGTATGCAGGTTTGAGATATTCAAGTAGAAACATGTCTTTCCTTCGGTTTGGAACATTTCCTCCCCTCCCCCCCCTCCTTTCTTTCCTAGAATCCTGCCCTTTCATCCAAGTTCCCCTTCGATAGCACCCCTTCTGGAAGATCCCTGGAAGCTTCCTTCTCAACAGACACCTCTCTTTTGATTCCACGTCTCAGGTGGAATTACTGCTTCAGATTTCATCCATCCATCCATTCATCCATCCACCATTTCCTGAGTTCTTCCCGTGGTAAACCCTGCTTATTAGTTGTTTCTCTGACACAAACGAGAGCTATGAATGCAGCAGATGCTGAGTCTACGAGAAGCAGTAAGTAGAACCACAGAGATGAGGAAACCTCAGGGTGCCCTTGCGATTCCGTCCTCCCACTTCATCCGCTCAGGCGCCATCTTTCTCCCTCACGGCTGTAGCAGTCTCCCACCTGGTCTACCTGCTTTCATGCAGCAGCGAGAACCACTTCATGGTTTCTCCAGGAACTACTTTCTGGCAACGCAGGTCACAACTTCGGCTGAGTAGCTGAGAGTACAGGGGAAGACTTGGTGCTGGTTAGATATATACAGATATCAACTTGGCAATGGCAGGCTGAGCTCTGGGCACATCCCTAAAGAACGGATAGTCACGGAAGGGCCTAAGCAAGTCTGCAGGAGGATTATCAAGTTGATGTGGGGAGACCCTCCATGGTGGGTGGGGAGGGAGCTGGTTCAGTCCTTTGGCATGCTTCCCCATGCTTGGACAGACTCGCAGTCCGTCAAGTGAGGTTTGCCCCTCTCTCCGCAACTCCTGTGGATAAAGTGTAGCCAATTCTTTCTGCTGTTGGCATTGGTAGGAACTGTCCTGCCAAGCTGGACTATGCTCTGTTATAAAAAAAAAAAAGTCATAAAAAAAAAGAAAGAAAACCCTCTTGTCCCCCCTAGCTTTTTGCCGGTGAATTTATCGACAATGTGCAGGCAGCGTGTGATAATGTCATGTCTCTAAATAGCTTTTATCACCGTTCGTGTCAGGCACTGGAATGAAATGTGCACCAAGTGAATTGCATAGACAAAGCCCGTCCTTGAGACTGCTTTTAGAGGGCGTGGCAGTTACTTGCAGCTGTCAATCCGATCCTTAGGTATGGGCCTCTAGAAAGACCTAGGAGAAATCATTTAGTAAAAGTCCTCTGAGCAAGCCGGGAAAAGCTGTCTGCACCGCATGATTGATATGTAAGACCCATGTCATAATGGGCGGGACCATTGCCTGGACAGGGGTGTTTGGTAGGTTTTTTGGCAGACTGGCAAGAGACAACACAGCGTCAATTCTTGCCCCTCTCACTACCCTTGACTGTAGATATGATATAGCTGGTTCCCTCAAGACCTGGTAGAGCTCTTCAGCCACAATGGACTGCAAGATGAAGATGGAAATCAATGGAATGGCCGTGCATGGATTAAGTGTTTGTCAAAGTAATAGACTCTGAAACGAAGAAAGAGAGAGATGCAGTCAAACAAAGCCAGTGTCTCAAGAGTGACTGTGCCCGAGGCTGCTGAAGGAAGCTCTTGCTGTACTATGATCTTACATACAGGAAGGCTTAGTCCCTGGGGTGCTGTCATTGTGAGGTGGTGGCCCAGTGGTAGACCTTTAAGTCTCTATCGGGCAGATCCCCAAAGAGCATTGTGGGGTTTCAGTGCCTTCCTTTCCTTTTGCTCCCTGACACAGAGATTAGCGACTTTCTCTGACAAGGGCGTCCACCGTGACAAGCTGCCTCGCGACCCGTCCAAGTTGGGTTATACGTGCATAACTACATATATCATAGGCTAGCATCTCTAAAGCTGTGTGTCCATCAAAACCTTTCTCTTTCGAAGCTGATTTCCGGAGGCATTCCATTACATCGAGGGAAAGCTGACTCGTGGTTCTGGTGAATAGAGGAGCGTGGTTCACTCCAGATAGAGAGGGCGGTGCAGGAAGGGAGAGCTAGACCAGAGCTGAGAGAACAGGTGAGCCTGGAGGGGCACGGCCATGCGGAGCCTTTCATCCTACGCAAAATATATGTACCTCTTATGGTATAGGGAACTGGAATTGTTTTTATTCATTTGGTGGTATGTGTGTATATGTATACGTATGTGTAAATATATATGGGTGTGTATGGGGGAGTGCATCTGTATATATTTTGTATATATGTGTATGTAGTTATATGTGTGTATATGTGTTTGTGTATGTGTGCATGTGTGTGTGTGTGTCTGGTTGGTCATACATGCCGTGGCATGTGTGTGGAGGTCAGAGGACAACTTTTGGAAGTTGATGCTCTCCTTCCATCATGAGGATCCAAGAATTGAACTCAGGTCATAAGGTTTGGCCCTCGTGATAGCCAGGAGCTGAAAATGCAAAGACAGCTTTCGGTTGCTTTACTTTAAAACTTCTAAAAAAAAAATTGGAAAGTATAGAATGTTCCCTCCCTAATGATATAACCCCAAATTTAAAATCGACTTCATTTTTATACGGAGAGGCATGTTTTGAAGTTGCCGACTACATTGGATCTTTCTGTTTATTGATGCATCTTAAAAACCAAGTGTCAGTCTGCGATCCTGGTGGCCCTGTTCTCACAAGGTAGCTCAGGCTGGTCTTGAACCTACGGCCACCTTCCTGCCCCAGTCTCCCAAGCGCTCGCACCACCCCGCATACTAAAAAACTGTAGTTTTCTGGTTCTGTCTCTGTCCTCTTTTATCCTTCCCATTCCTCCTGCTGAAAGACCTGTCAAAGCTCCGTTCCCCTGCCTTGGAATTTAGATTAATAAATGAAAAGATTATTTCCACTGGGACTGTTGATTTGCAGGAGGCCTTGACTCCTGGCGTCTCCAGAGGACGCTACTTTGGCTAATGGAAATTTATGAGCATCTGAAACACACAGATGCGACGGCCCCACAGCCCGGGGTCAAAGGGGACGCATAGCTGTGGGCAGTGGGCACTGGCTCAAATCACATCAGCCTTGACCTTAAGGACAGCGGAGATGTAGGGCTTTTAAAGAGATGCCAGAGCAAATCTGCCCAGCTGCAAGGGCTGCTCCGCCGGAAGCCCACGGGATCTCTCTTCCCTGCCTTCCGTCAGTGCCTTTCCCCATCAGAACAGGGGCAGACCACTAAACATGATAATCCAGATTCCAGGTCTTCATGCCACTGAGTGCAAGGTCTTGCTGGACCTCCACAGTGGACATTGAGATGTGAACCCAAAGTCTTGCTGGAGTTTGAATGTTCTCACTACAAAAAGTATGTGTCTAAGATGATTGACATGCTAATTACACTAATTATTACACATTGTACACATATGTCAGAATTACATAGTACTGCATAAATATTAGCAATTTTTATGTCAATCAAAATCAGAAAAAGTAAAAGATCTATCTGTGTCTCAATGCTGCTTTTTTTTTTATTCAATTGTGTGTGTGTGCACGTGTGTGTGTGTGTGTGTGTATGTGTGTGTGTAGAACCATGAGTGAATTCAGGAACCACCATGAACCGCCTCCACTTCCTCCTTGTTTACTCTGCCCAGGGATTCACAGGCTCCGCCCTACCAGGACCAGAAGCGCAGGCCGCCCCTGTTTCCGCTGGTGTCTATACGTGGGGTCTAGGATCCGAATTCAGGACCCTCCGTCTGCAAGGCAGAGGCTTAACCCCTGAGCCACCTCTCCAGCCCCTCCATGCTTCTGTTTTAATGTTTATTCTGTTTTCAAGTATTTAACTTGGCTTCCTTTGACAGGACCTTACAATTAAAATATTTTAGATTTTTTTAAAAATAAAGTACTTTGGATCATTAAAATGTTGGAACTGAACTTATTAATGACCATGAATACTTTAAAACCGTTCTAGGGGAATTTTTTAATGTTGAACTTTGAGAATTTTTAGAATTGAATGCATTCTATATCATATGATATAGAATGTCATTTGAATGTCATATTTGTGGGAACAAGAATTGAAAGGTTATGGTTTTAAAGTAATGTGCTTTTGTACCAAGTTGACAAGGGGTGGAATGTACTAGCTAGATACAGTTGTCAACTCAACAATTGAAGGCTGAGCTTTGGCTACATCCGCGAAGAACTGTCAGCTAGTCTGCAGGGTCTCTAACGTCCATGGTGGGTGGGACCATTCCCAGGGTAGATAAGATGGAGGTTCCTGGTTTATTTTGGCATACTCTGGCAAACGTGCAGTCTGCCAAGTGAGGGTTGCCCCTCAGCAGTTTTCTTGGCTCTTTATGTTGATATAAACTCTCCTGCCCGGCTGGACTTTGAACTGTAATGGAGAATCCTAAGAAAGCATAAAGCCCCCTCTTTCTCCTAAGAGTTTGGTTTTGACTTATCGACAACATGCAGACACACTTCAGCAACCTCCCACTGCTCCACGTGATATTAACACTCGGTTCTCAGCAGGAACTCTTCAGAAGACCAGCATATTCCACGGAGCGCGTGGCGAGTCAGGTTCTTTCTCCATCAATCTGTTTCCCGTCGGCCTGAGGTTCTTGTGCTCAGTTCGCGGTGGAAATCAAGAAGAACCAAGCCACGTCATCCGAATGACGTTTCATTTGATTTGTGCTTGAGGAGAGGGAGTTGGCAGTCACGCAGTTACTCGGTTAGTTCTTGGCATCCTTAGATCGAGGACGAAAGCTTACAGAGAGGACAGGGGCAGGGCACACACCTCAAGTTCAAGTCTCGGTGCTGGAGTTAGTGCCTGACATGGTGGTCTGCACGTGTGCCTTGGGTGGTCTGCTGTACTTGGCTAGTGAAACATGGCGTGGCTGCTATACTGCCACGTCATGAAGGTCGTCTGCCAGTGGAGGTCGGCTATAATGCCCCGGGTGCGGAGGGGGGGCTGTTAGTAGCTCCAGAGCCTGGCAATTGGTAGAAACCTTCTTTAGAAAATAGTTTGTGTCATACAGAAATGTGGGTGTGGAATCAAGACTCTTCCTGCTGTCTCAATAGAAGCCTCAGGTGGGAGTTTCCCGATGGGTAAAGGTCTGCCTTCCTAAACACACGAGCACGCCCACCTTCTGAGAAACACCTACTGGATTGCTCCTGCGCTGGAGGCAGAATACCCGTGAGCCACTAGTGACGAAACAATCTGACCTGTCCAGAGCGTGAAGTGGTTTCTTGCTGTTTCGGGGGTTGATCGTTGGGTTGGGTTGATTTGCCTGTTTGGAAACGTGGTCCCAGGCTTGTTTTGAGATCTCTGTGGAGGACAGGATGGCCTTGAATTTCTGACTCCCTTCTCCCATTTCCTCAGTGTTGGGATCACAGGGTGTGCCGCCAAGCCAGCTTCCCGTGGTGCGGAGGGCCGAACCCCGGGCTTTCGTGTTTGCTTGGCGAACGCTCTGCCAACCAAGACATCGCCGGCCCAATAGGAGGTGGCTTTTACCAAGTCAAACAACGTTGCACGTTCAATAACACACACTCGTCATGAGTGCCAACCCCCCCCCCCCGCGGGCTCATGTGTCTGCATCTTTAGCTGATGCTCATGTCTTCGGAAGGTTGTGGCATCTTTAGGAGGCAGAATCTTGCTGGAGAAAGACACGTCACAGGAGGGTGGACTTTGAGATTGGTTAGCTTGGTCCTGCTTCTTCTAAGTTTGCTCTTGCTCTCTCTGCCTGCTTGATGGCCGCAGGGACCCCACCCGTCTCCAAGCTTCTGCCTCCTGCCTGCCTTCTGCTATTCGGTTCCCCTTGAAATGGACGATCTCCTCCTCTGGAGCCATAAACCAAATCGATCTCTCTTTTCCCTTAAGTCATCTCTGAGTAGAAAGAGAAACTGCAATAATACTCCATGGATAAGTCGAAGTTCTAGATAAAGAAGCTGCCTCAGGCCTGGGAAGCCCAAATGAAACCATATCATCCATCCCACCCACCTCTCCAAGTGCTGGTTCTTGGATCTCTTCCTAACACAAATCAAAGGTTTCCTCAATATTCCTTATGATTCAGTGTAGAGAAAACAACTTGAAGTCTGTTTACAAATGCTCCTAATGATAAGCTGCGGGGACATAAATCTGCTCCGTATGTTATGGATGTGCCACAAGTATCTACAGTGACTCATAGGAAGTGACTAATGCTTGGCCAATGTTCCAGAGTTATTACACGAAAAAATCCTGGAGATGGATGGCGAGGAGATTTGGAGATGAGTTATGTGAGCACGGCTCTCAGAACTGGTCCCCACTAGATCCAAGCTTGGATGTACATCAAAAAGTCCCAACTGTGCTGGAGACGGCCAGAAGTCAGGCGGATGAATTCACTGAGTCGGAGTTGCTAGCTAGTTTTGTGACCCAAGTCTCCCAGGGCTGGTTTCACGTCCTCGCAAACCCCCGCAGAGGCGAGGATGGAGACCACACCCAAGGGCTCAGCACAGGACTCTTTGTCCTGCCGCCATCTCTGCAGCTGAGCTCCCGGCATGCCAGCAGAATGAGCCCCCAGCATGCCACGCTTAGCTTCTGATACGATGCCACCGTCATCGAATCAGCCAGCCAGCGGGCAGAGAGCTGATCACTTTGCACCCTGTGTGGAGTGGCACATGACTGACTCCCCCTCGCTGGAATAAACATTCATTCTCAGTTTTTCCTACTGCTTAGCAACCATCTACCACCATCCATGACTTCGCGGATCTTTCTCTTCACCACGGTGAGATTCCAGGCAACACTGCTTTCCGCACGGCAACTCACATCCCGTCGAGGAAGACAGTGGATTGGTGGCCAAGGGATGCACCGGTTTTTACCATTCGCCTCCTACCTCCAAACTGGCTGGACTTAATGAATGGCGGGATGGAGCCTGGGAGTGTGAGTGTGAGTGGGCATTGTGCACAGGGAGGGCAGCAGGGTGTCCACTGACACTTACTTTTCCACGACGAGAAAACAGAAGTCCAGGGGCACTTGATTTTTCTTATGGTGCTGGGTTCTACATTACCCAAGGAAGGACCTCCAATATGGTGGGCCAGTAAGTACTTACTTCCTCAAGATTTCCTGAGTTCTTCATATCGTCAGGCACAAAGGCAAAAGAAGGGAGTAAGTAATCCTATCACTATAGGAACTGGAAAGAATACGCATAGAACCCCTAGAAATGCTCAAAAGGTGTTAAAATGTAAAATAGTCAAAAGATTTGAAAAGACTTCCCAAAAGAAAACATTTTTAAATGGGCATAAAAAAGGTGTTCTGCCTCTTTAGTCACGCAGTCTATATTAATGCTGCAAAGTGGTTTTGCTACACAAACCGCTGAAACGGCATGAAAAAAGCACAGATAAAAGTATTGACGACAGGCCAAAGTGAAGAAAATAATCGACTGTGGACTGCTTAGTCCTAAATAGGACATAGAAATCCTCCCCCAATCCCAGTGCTCAGGGAACATTGCGGAAGAGAGGGCTGAAAGAGCGTAAGAACATGAGGGTGGCCAGAGTGCAACCAGACAGTATCTTCTGGACATGACAGGCTGCACATGAGCTCACTGCAGCTGTGTGCATTAGCACAAGACCTGCCTGTCAACATTTACCACGGAGGGGAGGACTTCATGAGGCGCCACTGGGGGGAGGGGTTAACGCTGGCTGTGGGAAAAGGAGCTACTTTCTTTAGTGGTGTAGCTATTGATATATCACCCATGCTCCAACGTAGTCCAAGCATACACCAATGCGGGTAACTCTAATGAAACTCAGTGGGACACACACACACACACACACACACACACACACACACAGATGGGAAAATAGGAGGGAAACTGGTAACTGGTTAAGAAGCAGTCTTTCAATAGGAGAAGGAGAAGGAACTGGGAGAAATAGGGTGAGGATGTCATAGATTCGTTGCATTCATGTGTGAAACTCTCAAAGAAGAAAAAAATTAAAGTGTGGAAGAGAAGGGTGCATCACTCTTAGAAACACTGGTAGGTCCTGACACTTGAATATATATTTACTATATACTGACTATATGATTCAGAATTTTACTCCAGGTAATCACTCAAGTAAAATTACATGTCTGTCAGAAAAACCATACACAGCCATCCAAGACGCTTTTATCATAGCAGCCTAAATCCCAAATGTCCACTAACGAGTCAATACATCAACAAAGGAAGCATCATAGCACAATGAAACGCCATTCAGTAACATGTGGGAACTTCTGAAACGTACATGAATGGATCTCAAAACCACCTTGCCCCAAACACAAGAGTATACACTATCAGGTCTTCCCTGGAAGATTCTAGAGAGGCAGAGTCAATCAAATGGATTTCTGTCAGATCAACAGCTGATGGAGGGAATGTTGGAGAACTTCGTGGGACAAGGTGGATGGCCGTGGGTAATGGTGTCACTTACACGCCGTGGAACCATTCACTAGAATATGTCAATTTTATGATATGTACCGTCATAGCTACTGATTTTAAAATTTAAAGAAATAGAGGTAGGGAGATAGCTTAGTTAAAGCCTTTGACTTGCAAACGAAAGAATCTACGTTTGGATTCCCAGATTCCACACACACAAAAAATTCCGGGCAGTTATGATGATGGTTTGCAATTCTGGCCCTGGAAGGCAGAGCCTGGGAAACCCCAGAGCAATGAGAGATAGAAGAGCAGCAGGATGATTCTTGATGTCACTGTTGGACCTCCACAGGCATGCACTCAAGTGCTCTCTTGTACACACACACACACACACACACACACACACACACGCAAATAATAATAACTTGTGTTTCTGTCCCTTAATTTTACATTTTGGGAATATGTTGGTTAACAGATAACAAAGGAGTGTGGGTCACATCTTACGAGGGCCCAGGTTTGTGATAAACCCGCAGAAGTCATAAACACAGCCGGGTTCCTCTTGGATTTGAACCAAATGTAGTGACTGTACCACTATCACTACAGGATGTGGATTTCTCGTTTTAATTAATTAATGGGCTCTCTTTGCATCTTGATAGATCGGAGCGTTTCTTCAGTATAAGAATGGGAAGGAAGAAAAAAAGTGGGAAGAAAGATACAGATTGTTGTTATAGAGACAAACGAGTGAGATAGAGCAGATGTTAAATGTCATTTTTTGTGACTGCCCAGGGTTTGAATCCCCTGCTGGTGTTTTTGGGAAACTCTCCCATCTTATAGGTACAGAAGTCAAAGCCTGACATGGAAATTCTCCAGCCTGCTTTATGGACGGCTCCCGAGAGCTGTACCCCAGCCCAGGCGTGGCCCTGAAGGGCGTGGCCTCTAAAGGTAGGCGTCAGAAGATTGTACCACAAGAGCTTTCTCAGGGTCAGGGCAGTAGCGAGAGGCAGAAGAGACACCAAGTCTCTTGTCAGTATGGAGAGAGATACCAGCTGTGCTTCTGCGTCCAGCTGTCTCTGGTCTCTTACAGAGACTGTCCTCCCCGGGCAGCTTGATCTGCTCCAGACCCTCTGGCTCTGAGCTGACTTTCTTCAAATTCCACCGATTCCACAAGACACAAAACACATGCGTCAAGTGCATTTTCGCCTAAATTCTGTTCCACATGCTTTTTCATTCACTGCACCTAAAACTCTGGCTGTCCAAGAGGCACCTGGTGAAGTCTCCTAAGGAAGGTAATGCCCGGTCTATCCACCCCTTTCCAAAAATAAAATAAAGAAAATGGAGAAAGGTAAGAGAGAGGGTCTAGGTAAGAGTTATTAGGGCTGCTGTTTGCCAGAATAAATTCAAGACCAAAGAAACTTAGGAGAACAAGGGTAGGGGGATGGTATTCTCAGCATTCGTGGTTTACACTTCCTCGTCAAGCTTGGCAAGAAAACTTCTCAACGCCAGGAGATGAGGAAACAGTCACACCGTAGCCACAGGATTTCCAAGAGAGGAGCAATCTCACTGGTCAGATGGCAAGGCTACCAAAGTAATGAAGAAGAATGCCAAACTACTTAACGACCCTCTTCTCTTTTCCTTCACTCAGGGGGATGGTCCTGCCCATTACGGACGAGTCTTCACACATCAATCACTCTCTCTCAGGCCTGCTCAGGGCTACTTTAACTGTTAACTCATTGCAGATGTGCTCAGAGCTCAGCCTTCTATCGTCAAGTGGTACCTAGCTACCACAAACAGCAAGCGTCTCGGTATTGGATTGAACAAGGAATCTCAAAGCACAAGGTTTAACCTGGAGCAGTCAGGAGGAGACAGCTAAAGGAGGATCTTGTGTGTTGAACTTTATGCCAGAGCTGATGGGATGCCACTAAATAGTTTCACAAAGAGGATGGCACAGTCTCATTGGCATCTGAGAGAGATCTCACTGGGAGCTGGGTGGGGGATGGTTGCACTGGGATGTAACTGGAAGGAGTTGGGGTTCTTAGTAAGGTCTCCCTGAGTTCATGAGACGTGACTAGGATCTGGGCAGATCAAGGACACAAGCTTAAGAGACAAATTATGAAGCACTGCGTAAAGTAGAGGATCTAGAAAAAGCCCTAATTTACCCAATCTGTTACCCAATGTATCAGAGGACGGCCCCACTCTGGAGAAAAGATGATAATGTCTTGAATCAAATCAAGATTATCTATGACGGATCCAGATGCGATTGTCTAACATTATCTGGACAGATGCATGGGGCTGCAGGTCTAGATGAGTGGACTGTGCAAGTGAAAAACTAGAGGGATGGTAGTTGCCAAGTTGACAGATGGATCTGCATCCTGGGCTTTTTCCTTATGGACAGAAAACATTGTTACATCTTTATTGATTTTTATGTCGGTGTATGCGTGTGTGCACGCACGTGTGTGTATGAGAATACTTGAGTATATGTGTCTGTGGAGACCCAAGAGTAAAACACTGGGAATCAACTTGGATTGCTTACCTCCTAATTGGCTTTGCTCTGGAGTTTTCCCAGGCTTGCCTTTCAGGGCCAACAATTTCAGGCCGTTGCCATATCTGCATGACATTTTTATGTGGGATTTGGGGAACTGAACTGCAGTCCTTTTGCTTGTGAGGCAAAAGCTTTCACCCCTGAGCCGCCTCCCCAGCCTCATGGTTATATCTTTAACGCATCCTCTTTTAAATCACATAAAAGAGGGACTATTGCAAGAGGTTGCAGATGCCACGGTTGTTCTGTCCAACTGACTGGAAACGTATTCCTGATTCCTTCCTTCCTGAACCCACAGCTTTAAGAATAGAACTGTTAACCTCGCTGATCTTCCACGGAGAGGTAGAGAATTGAACTTCATCCCGTGGTTGGTGGGATGTCGTTAAACAGTTCTCCCGCAGAGGGATGGAGTATTCTCATTTGCATCCTAAATAGATCACGCTGGGAGTTACATGGAGAAGAGGCGGTTGGGACATAATTGGAAGCAGCATAAAGGCAAGTTCTTTCATGGTTCTGCAGGGGTCTTGTGACTTGTCCGCACAGGACGCAACAGAATTGGTGATGGGTCAAAGATGCAGTGGAATTGGTGATGTCTCGCTCTTAGTCTAAGCGCAGAGACCTTGGTGCGTCCCTGAACTTATTTGAAATTCCTCCAGTTCTATGTAGATAGCCCTGAACTACCCTGCTGGAGGATGAGACATGGGGTCTCAGCCAATAGCCAGTCGGCCGCGTCTCAGAAGCACAGCGATCCACTTGAGTCCAAAAAGACCACATGGGGGGACGACTCAAGTCAGAAGCATCATTCAGTCAACTCTAGCCTAAATCACCAACCTACAGCCTCCAAAGCTAAATAAACGGTGGCTGTTTTGTTCCAAGTGAAAGTTGATACATAGGTAAAGTGGGATACTTCTTAGGAATCTCTCTTTCTTTTATTAATCATTCCAGTGAATGTCCAACTAAACGGGTACATTGACGAAGGACATTTCTTTTCATGTCTGTCGTAGCACCTGTCTTCTCAGAATGGAAGCGTCATTTCTGATGGCTTGTGTCTACTGGAAAAGGAAGAAGGAACAGGATATAAAAGTTTGCATGCTGGAAATCCAAGACTACTGACTCACAAACTAGAATTCAGAGAAAGTAAGAATCAATCATTTTACATCACGCGATTCTTGAAAAGTTTAAGCAGTGTATTGGAAAAATCTTCACTTATTATATAGAATAATTCTAACATTGGAATATTAATTTTTGCCCAACCATCTTAATATTCTTCATCATTTTATGATTGATTTTTAGACGTCCATTCACAATAGCTACAAATGACTAACTTATTCCCTTCTCATGCTTATTTCTTATTTTATAATAAATAATAAGTCTCCAGAACCCTGTGTGGTAAGAGAACAGCCACAAATGTGGATAAAAGTCATGGTTAATTAGGAATGGTCAGAAGGAAATTTCCAGAGTAGCAACAACTTTTGGGAGGTCGTGTGTTACACCCTTAACTGCACACTTAGAACGGGAGTATTTTCTTGCAATTAGATTACTGCTTTATTTGGCTGATTAAAGAGAAAGGAATCCTGTTGCGTCAGTCACTGATGTAACTTTTCGAGGATGGCTACAGAAGACTGGTGTGTAAACAAGAGAGATGCACTGTTGCCTTATGGTTCTAGCAGCTGGAAGCCCGGAATTAAGGGTTGCTTCCTTCCGGAGGTGGTGGGGTTAAGTCGGTTCCATCCTCTCTCTGGCCTCTGGTGAGGTGCGTGCTGATGATCCTTAGCTGTTTGGTTGGTCAGTGTATCGTCCAGGCTCAGTCTTCTTCATGCTTGTATGAGGTTCCCCTGGGGACAGGCCCGTCTGTTCACGCGGTGTTTTATTTTAAGGAAGCCGGTCATCTTGAGTTGCGGCCCACACTTCTCCAGGGTGACTTTACTGCTTACATGCACAGCAACCTAACATCTAGATCGGAGGTACGGGGTGGGAAGGGGGGGCACTTCCGTTCTGAGTGCAACCTGTGGGCTTGTATTTCTGCTTCCAATTTGGCCAGTATCTCTATGATACTATCATCCCCTTCCTCCAATACCCCTCTTCCATAATTCCATATTTGCTCTTCCTGTTTGGCAATTATTTCTCTGTGTGTGTGTGTGTGCACGTGTGTGTGTGTGACAAATACTCAATTTTTAAATTTTATTTAAATCTTTTTGTGTTCCATACAGCCAATATAACTGAACTTACAATATTTTCACATCTCAATCCCTGATCCCACCTCCCCCACCCCCACTACATCTCTTCTTGTCTCCTGCCAGACTTTTCACACTGCAGGCCACTGGTTTTCATCTGGTTTGGGGCCATCCGTGGTATTCCCCACCCGCCCCCACCTCCACCGTTAAGATCCGTCTCTATCTTCACTCTCTGGGTCGTCGACACGTTTCTTACTTGAGCTTTTATTTTTGTTTCGAACTCTTGCTTTGGGATGTGATTTTGATGCTTTTATTTATAATCTCGTTCACAAGGTGGGTATTTTTATGAGTTCATCATCTACCAATGCATTGTTCTTTTCCAACTCGCTTTTATTTTGTGTATACTTGTGGTGCACACGTATACATACAAGTGTGTATGAGCTGTGTGTAAGTGTGTGCGTACAAGTGTGCCCACCTGTGTGTGTTGTGAGCATGTCATGTGTGTGTTCATCTGTGTGCATGTGTGTTGCATGTATTATGTGTGAGCATGTGCATACAAGTGTCTTCACCTGTGTGTGTGTGTTGTGTGTTATGTGTGAGTATGCCCACAAGTGTACTCATCTGTGTGTGTGTGTTATATGTGAACATGTTAATACAAGTGTACTCACCTGTGTATGTTGTGTGCGTTATGTGTAAACATGTGAATACAAGTGTGCTCCCCTGTGCGTGTTGTGTGTGCTTTATGTGTGAGCGTGTGCATGCAGGCGTGCTCCCCTGTGCATATGTGTTGTGTGTGTGTGTTTTATGTGTGAACATGCACACACCAGCGTGCGCACGTGCGTGGAGGTCAGAGGTGACGTTACAGCATCCTCCTTCGTGTCTCTGAGACAGGGTTTCTCCTGGGACCTGGAGCCCACTGATTGGAGCAGCCAGGCTTGGCAGCACCCTGAGGACCCTCCTGCCTCACCTCCCTGGGGCGGGAGTCATACACCCCCCCACCTTGACCAGCTTTTTGGGAGGGTGCCGGGATCCAAGTCAGGTCCTCAACTGATTGAGAAAATATTTCGCCAACTGAGGGACCGCCCAGCTCCCCACGTCTC
>JALPQD010000576.1:664591-777277 GCA_023101885.1 Typhlomys cinereus
GGTTGTGGGTCAAGGCAACTACAGCCCAGAAGGTTAGGAAACATTCGCCACTGTGGGCAGCACAAGCTGAAATAAAAACCAGTTTCTCAGTCACTCTGGTCTCTTGCTTGTCAGTGGTTTTCATTAAGTGACCCCATGTTAGATGCCTGTGTGGCAAGCAGGTGACCGGGGTGGTGGGGGGCTCATTCTCCCAGACAGCCTCCCTTGAAGCAGCTACAAATAAAACTTACAAACCCATAGAAGTTGAATCAGCTAGCTTATCCGTTTTCCTCCCCCCCCCCCACCCCGTGCCAATGGCCTTTTCCGCTGGCTCAATGTAATCTGGTCCAAATAAAAAAACTCTCTCGAGCTAGGTTGCAGCTCAGTGTGGCCATGTAATCAAAGTCTAGACGTGGAATGTGATCAGAATCCTTCTGTGTAATTCCTCGCCATCCCTTGCCCTTGTTCTGTCTTTCCTGTTCCCACTGTGGACGTGGCGATGGGCTGACGTGGATCCCAGATACAAAGGCAGTGGGCTGTACCGAGCAAGGAGACAGCAGGGATGTGGGTCTCTGGTGCCCCAGGGCCATCACCAGACTAATTATTCCTGCACTGTTCAGGAAGACAAAAAAATCTAGTAGGTGCTAAATGAGCAAAACTGTTCCTTAGTCTTCTTATGACTTCCAGGTCATACTCTAGGGATGGGCAGGTCGAGAACCACCCCACACATACAATACAGATGTCAGAGCATTCTTGCAAGCGCATGGTCCACAACCCACAGAGGGGATGAGACCTGAGCTGGATCAGACAGCTAATGGTGGGTGGGCTTCGGTGAGCATGATCCCCAGCCTTGGGGAGTCTGGGACAGGAGAATCACACTTGGGACCAGCCTGAACTACACAATGAGAACATGCCTGTCATAGTTAGACACAGGTGTCGACTTGACTGTTGATGGTTTGAGCTCTGGGCACATCTATAGAGAATTAGTGGTTGAGTTAGCCCAGTGCAAACCTGCAGGAGATTGTCTGGCTGATGGGGATGGGGATGGCCCCGGTGGGTGGGACTAAGCCCAGGAATAAAGTACAGAGACCTGATTGAGAAAGTTGGCATCCTTGTGTAACTTGGCCAGACATGCTGGTCTGGCAAGTAAGGATCGTCCCTCTCTCAGCTTACATAGAGATGGTGTGGCCAGTTCCCTCGGCCCTGGTATTGCACATGCTCTCCGTCAAGCTGGATTAAGAACTGTAACCAGTAATCGTAAGAGAAAATAAACCCCTTGTTCTCTTAAGCCATTTGATGGTCTTTATCAGCAACATGCAGGTTGACTGCAGCAATGCCTCAAAAAAAAAAAAGAAAAAAAAACTACGGGAGGAAGAAAAGTCAACTAAAGAGCCCATGGAGTTGAGTATAACTGCAGATACATGAATATAGATGATTGTTTCGAAAGAGACTAAAGTAAAGGCTGGCCTAAGGGTGTGTGTGTGTGTGTGTGTGTGTGTGTGTGTGTGTGTGCGCGCGCACACATGAGCTTGCACCTATGGAGGTCCAAGAGTGACATCAGAAATCACCTTGGATTGCTGTATCTCCTTATTCTTTTGTCTTGGGGTTTCCCAGGCTCTGTCTTGCAGGGCTGAATCGCAAGCCACCAACCGCTTCCACTCATTTTGATGTGGAACTGGGGAGTCAAATTCAGGTCCTTTTGCTCGTGAGGCAAAGACTTTAACCCCAGCCATCTCCCAGCCCCGAGGATGGTTTTTGACCATTGCCATCACTGGAAAGCTTGAAAATACTGATCCCCGTATCCCAGCACCACTGTTAACTCAGCAGGAAACTTCCAAAGGCACAAACCAGGAATCTGCACTTTAAGCCTCTAGATGATTCTTACGAGAAAATGCCTCCTATCTGACAGACAGCTAGATCAGAAGCGCCATAAATAAGAGTTCATTGATCTCAAGTCCATGCTTGGCACCACCTAAGCTTCCTGGATTTTGCTTTTAAAAATTATTGTCAGGAAGAGAGAAAAAGTCGCCTGGCATCCTAGAAATAAATATCCGGCCTGGGCTCTGTTCCAGATCGGCCCTTCGTCGACTGTGTCTGTCGCCCAGAGCAGAGCCCTGTCTTTGATCTGGTTGTTGTGGATGAAATAGGAAAATGTGTCTGCCAAGTGCCTAGCTCAGTGTCAACACCCAGTGATGCCACCAAATGTCAGTTGCTCTCTGGACACTTTCTCATATATCTCTCTCCTCTCTCCTTCTCCCTCCTATCTCTTTCTTCTCTCTTCTTCCTCTATCTCACTCTCTCTCCCTCTCTATCCCATCTCTTTCTTTCTCCTCTTCATCTCCTCTCTCCTCACTTTCTTCCTCCCTGTCTCCTCTCTCTCTCCTCCCCCTCTTATCTCTTCTCCCTCTCTCTCCTATCTCACTCCTCTTTCTCTCTCCCTCTCTTACCTCTCTCCCTTTCTCTCCTATCTTGCTCCTCTCTCTCTCTCCTCTCTCCCCTCCTATCTCTTTCTTTCTCTCTCCTCCTCCACTCTCTCTTCTCTCTCTTCCCTCTCTATCCTATCCTCTCTCTCTCTCCTTTCACTCTCCTCTTTCTACCTCTTCCCTGTCTCTTACTCTCTCCCTCTCTCATCTCTCTCCTCTCTCTCCCCCCTCTCTCTTTCCCTCTCTCATCTTTCCCTCTCTCTCCTACCTTGTTCCTCTTTCTCTCTCCCTCTCTTGCTTCTCTCTCTCTTCCTCTCTCATCTCTCTCCCTCTCTCTCCTACCTCACTCCTCTCTCTCTCTCTCTCTTTCTCTGTACATGTACATATGCAGAAGCCAGAAGAGGTTGTCCGGTGGCTGCTCTGTCATTCTCCGCCTGATCCCTTAAGACAGAATCTCTCCCTGAATCTGGAGCTCAGCCGGCAGCAGCAAGCCCTAAACATCTTCCTGTCTCCATCTCTCTACATGACTTTTTTACATCAGTGCTGGAAATTTGAACTCAAGTCCTGGCGCTTGCAAGTGTTCATCTCCCGAGCCCAGGGCACAGTGTCCTTGCTTGGCATGCTGTGTATAGAGAGGAAATGGTATTGGGGCTTGGGGGGAGGAGGCAGGGCTCATTTCCCTCCCATCCCCAGGTCCCCAACTCACCCGAGACCCTGCCTCCCTGGGACTCTGCCATAAGTGCACTGTGCCATCGTGAGCCATGAGCCCTCGGTTAAATAATTCGCCCCTGTTATTATTTAGTATTCTGTGGTCACTGCTGGAGACCCGCCAAAGTCAGGCCAGGCCTCTGCGGCACTGAAGACCCCCGAGGATGCCCAGGCAAGCGCAGCCTTCAGCCTGGATTTCCATTAGTTCAGGGTGGAGGAGAAAGGGCACATTCTCGACGCTCCCAGGGTTCTGCAATGTGACTTGGAGAAAATAAAAGGGCTTAATTACTTTGGGCCGAAGTACACGGGCATTTGACATTTTGAAAAATGGTCTTATGACATTTCTTTGATAGGTCTGGACCAACGGCAGCTGCTTATACGTGAGGGAGATGACAGAGAGAGAGAGAGAAACAGAGAGAGAGAGAGACACAGAGAGACCTCTGTCTTTTAATAACTCTCCTCTGTATGTACACAGTGCTTTATGCTTTTCAAAGCAGCTCCACATTCATTACTGAATTATTTGATTTTTTTGTAATAACTCAACAAGGAAGGGCAGGGGGTAAAGAAACTCTGCCACATCCCAGCTGCATAATCCTTGGCAAATTAACTTTGCTGACATCAGTTTTCTCTTCTTTGAAATAGGGATATTATCGCCGACTCTTCCGGCTCTCGGCAATGATGAAATGAAAGGATAGAAGTTCCCGTGTGGCTGCAGGCGCCAGGCACTGTCTCGCCAGCCGGGGCGTCCATCTTTCCCACTCTACAGATGAGCACACTAAGGAGGTAAAAGTCACATCTGTTTGGAGAATGACAGCACAGTGGTGTCTGGGGCCACCTGGTTCAAGAAAGGGCCATTTTATGGAATACACCAGCATCTGTTTTCTTTACTACTATGTCCATTTTGTTTTTTTCTTCCACTTTCATGTCCATGTGGAGGGGTGCCTGTGGGTATATCTATTTGCATGTGTGTGGGTGCAGGTGCATATAGAAGCCCCAGAATGACATTAAGAAGCCTCCTCAATTGCGCTTCCATCTTATTGTTTTAAGGCTGGGGTCTCTACCTAAATCCAGAGATTTCTAAGAGGGCAAAATAGAGTCTGCCTAGCCAGCTTGCTCTGGGATTCCCAGGCTCCATCATCTAAGGCTAGAGTTACAGGAAGGCTGCCACATAAATCTGGCATTTTATATGGGATCTGGGGATTTGAACTCAGGTCCTTTGCTTGTGTGGCAAGCGCTTTAGCTGCTGAGCCATCCCCTCAGCCTCCCTAAATTTTCATTCTGGTGGTAGTCTTTAAAATGAGTTGTAGAGCTTCCAAGAAGCAGGAGAGGAAGAGGCAAGCTGGGGTGGGGGGTAGGGAGGAGGGAAAAGGACTCGGGTGGACAGCAACAGTCAAGCAAAGGAAGAAGGGAGGAGGAAGCTGCGGTCAGTCCTATGGAATTTGCCAGGCTTGTAATGGATAGATTGAGCTGGTACAGGTCACAGGGCAAACAGCGAGAGGAAGGCTTGGTACAGGCAGGGAGAATCTGCCCTGGCAAGCCCTGGTGACATCAAGACTGGCTCCAGAGACTGGCAGAATGAGGAAGATGGAGTCAAAGACACATTATGGTGGTTATAATTGATGTTCAACCTGACAGGATCTAGAACCACCTAAGAGACAAAACTCTAAGGAAGAGTTTCTAGATTAGGTTAGCCGGGGTGGGAAGACCCACCCTAACTGTGGGCAGCACTTTCCATAAGCTGGGATCCCAAACAAATCAAATTGAACCCCAACATGCCCCCTACCTCTCCCTCTGCATCAAAGATGCAATGTGGCACCTAACCCAACCTATGTTTATTTGGGCTCACAGTTAAAGGGTTCGGTCCACTGTGGAAGGGGAGTCGATGATGACAAAGGAATCCCTGGCCGCAGAAGTTTGAGGCAGCTGATCACTTGCGTCCGTGGTCAAGAAGCAGGGCATGGGGGGGGAGTGCTCAGCCTGATTTCTCTTTCTCAGTCTAGGCCACAGCTCATTTAATGGACCGCCCACATTCAAAGCGCATCTTCCCACTTCCGCTAACCTAATCTAGGGCGGAGGCCTGCACTATTGGTCCTGAAGGCAGAGCCTGGGAAATCCCAGAGGGAACCAAGAAGGAGATCATTCAGACTGCTTCACAAGCATTTGCCCAGAGATTTGTTTTCCATGGTGATTCTAGATCCCACCAAGCTGACAATGGAGATGAACCATCCACACCCTCTGTGAATGTATCAGTTCATTATGGGGTATTGCAATTTGCCTGCATGGTTGCTGATAAATGACCATCAAACAGCTTAAGGGAACAAGGGGTTTATTTTTACTGATAGTTCCGTTACAGTCTGTAGTCCAGTTTGACAGGAGAGCATGCACCAACACCAGGGCCAAGGGAACTGGACACACCATCTCTACATAACAGCTGAGAGAGGGACAATCCTTACTTTGCCAGACCAGCATGTCTGGCCAAGTGTACACAAGGATTGCCAACTTCCTCAACTAGCTTTCAGTATTTTATTCATTTGTTCAGGGCCTACTCCCACTCACCATGGGCTGGGCTTTCCCTATCACCTAGACAATCTCCTGTAGGTTTGCTCTGGGCTTAACTCAACCACTAATTCTCTACAAATGTACCCAGAGCTCAAACCCTCAACTGTCAAGGTGACACCTGTGCCTAACCATAACAAGGGGACGGGCATATTTTGAAAGATCTATAGGAAAAATAGAGTCTGTCCAGAGAGAAACTCTTCTGCCTGTGAGAGATGATTTCAGAACAAACTGAGAACATAGACCTATTTATCACAACAAGAAACTCCTGAAAAGGAATCTGACAGCTGCACTTCTAAGGCCGAAAGGCTGCGGCTCAAAAGATGAACTGAGATTATCCCGCACTCAGATTTGGCACAGTAGGTCTGCTTGAACACAGGGATTCCGCCTTGGGAAACTGCCTTGATGGGGCTGGAATAGGAGGACCCTCGCTGTAGCTGGATCCACTGATCACATCCAAGGTCAAGCCGTGAGGAGCCTTTGGATGGGGCTCCATGTAGGGTGTGGAAGCTGCAGAGGGCCCCAAGGTCTCTTCAGTTCAGAGAGCCAAAGCTGGGAAGGAACATGGGCCATGGAGCACTTGTTCAGAGAGGAACAGAGGGGGGCTCAGGGGTTAAAGCCTTGTCTTGCAAGCAAGAGCCCTGAGCTTGGATCCCCAGATACCACGTAAAAATGCTGGTGGAAACGTCAGAGGCCTGCACTTCAGCCCTGAGAAACTTCACAGCAAAGGAATAAGGAGGTAAAGCAATCCAGAATGATTCCTGATATCCTCAGGCCTTTATAGGCACACACATGCTCAAGTGTTCTCCTGTATACACACACACACACACACACACACACACACACACACACACACACACACACAAGCAAAAAAAAAAAGCAAAACAAAACAAGGGTGGGGAGTAGAGTGGATGGAAGAGGGGGGTCTGCTTACCTCTGTTGGTAGCATGCTAATCATGCAGCCACTGCAGTAGCGTGCTGGACCAATTAACAAAGGGCAAGAGTCAAAACAATACTGAGTCTGGGGCAGCCAGACCTTGAAAATCCAGGTATGGGGTAGCTAATAGGGGGGTTTACATGAGCAGCTGAGCTCAGCGATCCCCAGCCTCAGGTCCCCACGAGTGCAGATCTTGCTGAGACCTTCCCGAGTCCCCATCATTAGCTGCTGGCACCAGGTCAGATATACCACAGGTGCTCAATAAACATCTTGTCAAGTGACTCCATGAACGGAACAGTTGGGGGTCGATAAACAGTTATTGACCCAATTAATTAATGAACGAATGAATGGAAAACTGATGTAGCCTTTCTTTTTGAGCTCAAAGAGTGAAACTTCTGAGAAAGGAAGCTCACAATAAGGAAAAGAGGGGTGTGATGTGAAGGAAGGAAGCAAGGACTATACAGAGAAAGAAAAAAGAGAGGGGGTTGGGGAGGAAAACAGAGAGCAGATGGTCAGTAAGGGAGGCCATCAATAACAACCTCCAAGAATGGTGCTCCATCCACCCACCACTCATCACACCAACGCCGAAAACCTGTCAAGCCTTCACCCAGCGATCCAGTAACCCACCTACGTACACCTACCAACCGATCTATCCATTCACCCCCCATCCACCCATCTATTGATACACCTACCAACTTATCCATCCATTCACCCAGTCATCCACCTCCTATTTACACACCTACCAACCTATCCATCCATTCACCCACTCATCCACCCACCTATTTACACACCTACCAACCTATCCATCCATTCACCCACTCATCCACCCACCTATTTACACACCTACCAACCTATCCATCCATTCACCATCCATCCATCCACCTACTTACACACTTATCAACCTGTCCATCCATGCACCCATCCATCCATCCACCACTCAGCTACCTTCAAACTTGTCTATCCTTTTATCCATCATCCATCCATCCATTCAATCCATCCATCCATCCATCCATCCACACACCCACCCATCCTCTCATCTACCTACAAACATATCCATCCACCCACCCACTCACCTCCCTTACCTACAAACATATCGCCCATTCAACCCTCAATCCACCCAATCCTCCCCCCATTTGTCCGTCATCCATCTGCCCACTCACTCACATACGTACTAATCTATCCATCTATTCATCCATCCACCCACACACTCAACTGCTCACCCACCCTTCTCCTAAGCTATCTACCCACCCACTCACCCACCTACTAACCTATCCATCCATTACCCATCCATCTATCCTTTCTTTACAATCCTCTTTTGAGGGTCTACCATCACACCAACCTGTATTGTAGACCACAAAAGACACAATGAAGCATAAAACCCAGCTACCTCATCTAATGTCTATGTTTTAAATACAGAGGAAAAATTGAACCACTTTTAACAGAACACTTCTGTAATCCCAGAGGTATAGAGATAGTTCCCCTCCCACAGAGCCATAAATTCTGCAGGTACCAGCTGGGTCACCCTCCAGTTCAATTCAGACACTACCTGGTGTTAGTATCCAGTCCCATAGATTAGAAATTAATCATGTGATCTACCCTGTACTTGATATGACAGTCACAAGCACAGGGTATGTGGCTTGTGTTTCTAATCGACTGGCTATTTATCAGGGTTCATCCTCTACCCATGGGTGGAATTAATCTTCTAGAGTGGCTCATGTAACACAGAAAAACACTTTATTTACATTTAGCCATTTATTATAAAGGATTCAGAAGACTAGCCGGACCGGGAGAGACATACAGAGAAAAGCATGTGGAGGGAACTCAAAACTCCCAGGTCTCCTTTGGACATATTACCTTCCAGAATCTTCTGCCTGTTCAGTTACCAAGAAGCTACCAGAATCTGGAAAAGTTTGGTGGAGTTGGGGGAAGGGGCTGTGTGGAAGCTTCATTGTACATGTGTGCTTGATTAAATTGGTGGTGGTCGGTTAAATCGTTGGTCATGGGTGGTTGACTCAACCTTCGAGTCTTCTTCCCCAGAGGCTAGAGGCTAAAAGCTCCAAACCTCTTACTCATGCCTTGGGCCTTTCTGGGACCCGCCCTCAATGGAAGCTACATGGGGCTGTCAGTCCTATAGCTGTCATCACTTTGCGTGTTGCTGATAAATTCACCACGAACCAGCTTGTGGGGAACAACAGGCTTTATTTTCTCTTACGATCATCTAGTTATAGTTCTTAACCCAGCTTGGCAAGAGAGTCCACACCAACACCCGGAGCCGAGGGAACTGGGCACACTATGTCCAAGCTTGCTGAGAGAGAGAGACAATCCTCACTTGCCATGTTTGGCCAAGTATCCCAAAGGATGGCCAACTTCCTTAACCAGCTCCCTCCAACTTATTCACTTGCCGAGAGACTAGCCCTGCCACTTGATGGACTTGGGCCTTTCCACCAATCAGACAATCTCCTGCAGGCTTGCTCTTGCTGGAGGGTTGGGGAGTGGTGGTGGGGAGATGGTGGTGACTTAATTCTTTACAAATGTGCCCAGAGCTCCAAGCCTTCTAACTATGACACCTAGTCATTTTGTTAGCATACAAAAGATAATCTAGTCAGATTCCCAGGACTTTCAGAGGTGTAAGCCAAGAAATGGGAGCAAAGGCCAAATATGTATTTCATAATATCATAATATCAGATATGACTGACAAAAAGACATCTCAGTCTAAGATGCCTGGCGGCTCCAGAACACATAAACTGTAACTTCTGAGCCTCCTGGCTGGGGTCACAGGGGACCTCAAAAGACAGTATTTTCAAAACGTTCTTCTGGCTTCCTTTCTGTCCACTCTGTGGCACCTCCAGATCTCCTCTGGGTGATTCTGGGGTTCCCCATGGATGACTCATGGTCTTGGAGCCCCTGATTCTGAGCTCTGATTTACTGTGCTGGTCTTTGATCACTACAAAAAGGTACCAAGATAGTACCTACCAAAGCCAGGTGCCCTGGGATAGGTCCTAGGGCACTGCTGCCCTCTTCCTACCCCCCCACCCCCATGGCTGCTCCCTGGAGCTCACACTGAAGCTGTCTTCGCCCTTCCCTGCAGCTGTTCCTGTCTTTAAAGCAGTAGCCTTACATCCCCATCGACTCTGACCATAATTAGGAAACTGTTCTTCAAAAAAAATTTTTTGTTGTTTTTTAGTAGCTCTTCCCACAAATAGGGGTCTGGCATCAGGTCAGACGGTCAGGCAGCGGTCAAGCAGATGGGAGAATCTGCTTCCGTGCCCCCCATACCATGAACCTGTGTCCTCCCACTGAACCTGTATATCACTCCCTCTCTCTCTCAGGGGAAATTCTTTTCCACCAGGCTTCTCAGTGCTTCCCATGTGTTAAACTTCTCCTAGACTTGTCACACAGGTCCATCAATCTTTCTTGACCTGCTGTGAGCCCAGTATAGGCTCCGACTGAGATTCTCCCACTGTCTAGGGATGTGTGGATGGATCGAGTCATACAGCTAGTGATCTGAGTCCTAATTTATTGGGAAAGCTAGGACACTGGGTTGGAGGTTCTGGGATCTCATTTAACTCTAACAGAGTGTCATGCAGCAATTGATTACTGATGCCTGTCGTGTGCACTGGAACGGAGAAAGGTAGTGTGTGTGTGTGTGTGTGTGTGTGTGTGTGTGTGTGTGTGCGCCACATCTGTGATCTTCCAGGGCTAGGTTACCATTTGTCTTTGGAGACTAGTAGACTAGTAAGTGGATGGGATTTACACATACATATAAGTACAACTGTCGCAAGAAAGTGATCGTCATATTTAGGCACAGAAGTCAACTTGAAAGTTGAAGGTTTGTGCTCTGGGCACATTTGTAGAGAATTAATGGTTGAGTTAAGCCCATAGCAAACCTATAGGAGATTGTCTAGCTGATGGGGAAGGCCCAGCCCATGGTGGATGGGACTAGGCCCTGAACAGATGAATAAAATACAGAAAACTGTTTGAGAAAGTTGGCATCCTTGTGTATACTTGGCCAGACATGCTGGTCTGGCAAGTAAGGATCGTCCCTTTTTCAGCCATTACGTAGAGACGGTGTGGCCAATTCCCTTGGCCCTGGTGTTGGTGCATGCTCTCCTGTCAAGCTGGACTACAGACTGTAACCAGTCTATAGTAAGAAAATAAATCCCTTATTCCCATAAGCTGTTTGATGATGATTATCAGCAACCATGCAGGTGAACTGCAACAGTGGTGTTAATGACAATCCCTTTTACAGGTGAAAATCCGAGACTCAGAGAAGGTAAGAAATTCACTTAAATCCAGACACCCGTGACATGGCAGCATCTGGATCCACAGACTCCAGGGACAGCTCTTCGACCATTACCCTGCATAGCCCCTTATCAACCATTACCCCCATAGCCAACCATTACCCCACATAGCCCCTTATCAACCATTATCCCCCATAGCTCCTTATCAACCATTCCCCCCATAGCCTCTTATCAACCATTCCCCCATACCCCCTTATCAACCATTACCCCACATAGCCTCTTATCAACCATTACCCCACATAGCCTCTTATCAATCATTACCCCCATAGCCCCTTATCAACCATTACCCCACGTAGCTCCTTATCAACCATTAACCCCCATAGCTCCTTATCAACCATTACCCCCCATAGCCCCTTATCAACCATTACCCCTCAAAGCCCCTTAGTGTGTTTTCTGGAAATGGTTGGGCCGGAAGAGCACCGAGCGCTGAGATGAGGTTTCCCTAGACAGAGCTTTTCCTCAAGTACCACACACAAGCAGGCCGTCCAATCAGTCCAATCAGCGGCCCCGGCTGATAACAATGATAAATCCCGTGGCAATGCCGCCTGGGCGCCCATCATCATCAGGGCTTGGACTTCACAGCAGCAGAGAAAGGGTTAGTGGCTCCCCAAGGCATCTTTAGAGGTGACAGATGCTCAGAGCCTCCTGACCATTTCCACACGCACATATTCATCAGCATTAGCCAAGCCCCACGAGAGCCCTCAGCGGCGAGAGTCGCCTAAATGCTTTCCCTGAATACAGACTCTGTCTTTGTCCATCTTGCTGACACTGAGCTCTGAGGACCGGCCACCTCTGACCGCTAACGGGTTGCCCTTGAAGATCTAGGTACCTGTTTGCAGACCTATAGCTCTCGAGGCTATACCATATCTCCACGTATGCATTCTCCAAATCTAGCCCCTGAGGTTAAGGAGCATGAAGGCTTATGATGTCTGTCTCCAAGTCTTCTCTAGTCCAGGGATGCACCTAGCAGTGGCTCCCCGTATTCTGCACCCCACTGATGTCGACATCAGTCATGCCTGCGATCCCCAGTGGGGCATCACCACAGACCATGTGCTCAGCCTGTGGGGAAAACAAGAAAAGAGAATACAGAGACCCTCTCCTCAAACAGATGAGACCACTGAGACATCTTGTCACCAGATAGCAGGTCATTAAGTCATGGAGTCAAAAAAAAAAAAAAAAAAAAAAAATCACAGAGCTGGGGAGAGGCTCAACGGGTAAAGTGATTGCCATGCAAGCGTGAGGACCTGAGTTCGGATCCCTGGCGCTTACAGAAAGCTGGACACAGTAGCATGTGTCTGTGATTCCGGTGCTTCTAGAGAAAGAGGGGAGGCGGAGACATGAGAATGTAGAACCTCAAGATCCAGTTAACACAGTGGAAAAAACACAAAATATTCCAACTGTACCACGGTGGAAGCAAGGACTAGCACCCTAGGGTTTCCTCTGATGGCCACATGCACTGTGACGTTCTATAAAGTTGATGTCATCAGGGTTCAATGTAGACTCTGCTTCTTGGAGAAGTTTCCAGAAGGTGTTGGTACGGGGATGGAGGTCGGAGGAAAGGAGGTGTAGAGAGATTCGGCCTGGGCTTGATGGAGAGAGGACTATGAGACAAATCAGACTTCCGGACTAGGCCCTACTCTTTGCTAGCCAGGGAGCCTACAGCCTCGCCTTCCCACTCTTGGCTTCCTAAGCTTGCGGCCCCCTAAGACTGTGGTCTTTTGTGATTACAAAGCGTGACCTTTCTAACTCATTCGGCAGCAACCTTAAAAAATGAAAACAAAAACAAAAACAAACTTTATTTTGTGTGTGTGTGTGTGTGTGTGTGTGTGTGTGTGTGTGTATCAGAAGGCACTGTGTACCCTTGTGGAGGACCAAGGGTGACTTAGGGAATTGCCCTGGATTGCTCTGCCTCCTTTTGCTTCGCTCTGGGTTCCCAGGCTCCACCCTCCAGAGCCGCCATTTCTGCCTGGTGTTTTCACGTGAGATCTGGGATTAGAACTCAAGTCCTTCTGCTTGTAAGGCAGACTCTTAACTCCTGAGCCATCTCTCCGGCTTCTAGACTTCCTTTAGCGTTGAGGAGATAGGTCAGTCTGTAAAGTGCTTGCTGTGCATGCATGAGGACCCCAGTTTGAACCCCAGCATCCACATAAGAAGTGGAGCATGGGGGTATGCATCTGTAACCCTAGTGCCCAGGGTTGGGAGGATACGGGGGATCCCTGGGGCTCACCAGCCAGCTGGTCTACCTAATGGGTGTGCCCCTGGCTGCTGCAATTCTCTGTTTGAAAAATACTCAAGGAAAATAACTGAGATGGATTCTGGCCTCAACATGCATGTGTGTGTGAGCGCGCACACACGCACACACACACACGCACGCACGCACACACACACACACACACACACACAGCACTTTATTTATAAAAGCTGGCAGCCCCTGGAATTTTCCCCAGCCATCCCCTACTGGATCCCATTCCATCCCAGGAAAAGGCAGAGTTGAGCTGAATCTGGCCGGTGACCCCTCATGCCTGCCACATGCTCTGTCTCGTCTGACCTGGGCTGATCTCCACCCTGGCATCCAGTCCTTCTAACGGGGGGGGGGGGGACGGGGCAGGGCCCCAAGCCTCTTCTGTCCCTGATTCCACTCCAGGGAACACTGGAAGTGGAAGAGAAGTCCCGCTTCCTCATCCAACCGAAGGAAAACGGCAACTTGAAAAATCAAAAGCGTCGAGAGCAGGAAGCTCATTCCAGCGCGCCTGTCTGCGAGGGCCATTTGGTGGGCCTGCGAAGCGGCAGGGAGAGCTGCCAGGAGAACAAGACCATAGCCAAAAATGAGGGTGGCAGGTGACAAGCCTCAGGACCGAGGGCAGGGCAGCTCTGTTTGCCATCTGCCGTGCCCCAGCCTTTTGGTCAGGCCCCATGGGGTGCTGACTCCCTGCCCCCAGTTCCTGCTGAGAAGCAGGAAGCCATGACAGATGCACAACGAAGCCCCCCTGGGGCTCGGGTGAGAGGGCCCAGCTTTTGGGCAGCGTGCACAAGCCTGTGCCTGCCAGAAAGGAGGCAGCTGGAAACGTAGGAACTGACAGCCATTCTGGGCCCAGAAAGCTAATGAAAAGGTCCCGGGGTGGGTGGTCCCAGGGTCCCCAGTTGGCAGATGAGAAGACTGAGCCCCAATGCAGCTTGTAAGAGCGGCAGCCCTGTGTCCTGCCCCTCGGACCCTACCTTTTTCCATCCCCAAATACATCTTACCTAAAAGGCACAGGGAGTGTGGTTTTAAATAGTATCTGCCTCACATGTTTGTGTGTGTGTGTGTGTGTGTGTGTGTGTGTATCAGAAAGCATTGTGTGTCTCTGTGGAAGACCAAGAATGACTTCAGGAATCATCCTGGATTGCTTCTACCTCCTTTTTGCTTCACTCTGGGATTTTCCCAGGCTCCGCGCCCACCAAGGCCAGAAGTGCAGGCTGCCACCTTTTGGACCTGTTTTTTTCTGTGAGACCTGGGATCTGAACTCAGGACCTTTTGCTTGTGAGGCAGAATCTTAACCCCTGAGCCATCTCTCCAGACCCTCACATGGTGTTTTAAAGGTTAAATGAACAGCATAAGTTTCCTGGAAGCGCAGTTCACCTGTTAAATCCTCTTTGTTAGTGCTCACTGACCACTTGGTGCGTGTGTGTGTGTGTGTGTGTGTGTGTGTGTGTGTGTATGCGTGCGTGCGTGCATGCGTGCGTGTGCATGTGTGTGTGTGTGTGTGTGTGTGTGTGTGTGTGTGTGTGTGTGTGTGAAGAATGCTGAGACTGGCCTTGATCAACTCACCAGAAAGACTGCTCTGCCTTCATATGAGCAAAGAGAGAAATGCTATGCTACTGGTTGCCTATGAGCTCAGAAGCGAAACATTTCCCATTTCCAGTGCAGATAAACCACGCTCCTGTAGGCACTCCCCAGCCTCTGTAGTATTGGTGGCCCTCCCGGGCCGGGTACATCCAGCCATTCCTGGAGGATGCTTCTAGCTCAACAAGTCCCAGCTGCAAGGGTGATATTTCCCTCATCTTTGACGCCCTCCCTGTCCTGGTGGTGGAAGGGGCGTGGCCCGGAACCCAGCTCCCCCAGCCAGGCTGCTGGCTTCCCCTTCCCATTCTTACATTTCCCTGCTTGGCGACCTTGGGCCAGCTGAGCAGAATTTAGCTTCCTACCACTACCGCTGGGTCTGCTCTCCTCACAAGGTCACTAGCATGCAATTCCTCTCGCCTCAACTGTTTCAAGTCGCTGATCAGCTATCAGGAGTGGCCCTTTATGCAAGCAGAAGGGTCCTGAGTTCGGATCCCAGATCCCACTGCACTTCCGGACCTGTGAGCAGAGCCTGGGAAATCCCAGAGCAAAGCAAGAAGGAGGTAGAAGCAATTCAGGATGATTCCCACAGCCACCCTTGGTGCTCCACAGGGACACACAGTGCCTTCTGATACATACGTACACACACACACACACACACACACACACACACACACACACACACACACAGTGGCTCTTTAAGGATCGTGTGATGGCATTAGTGTTCAGGTACCTCCTCAGGGCTCTGTAAGAAATATTCGATATGATCCTGTTAGTGAATTGGTTGATTGGTGGACCAACCTTCCCAGGAGCTGGGGACAGGACTCCAGGGGCACCCAGGGCAGTGGGCCTGGTCTCAGCGGTGGAGCCTCCAGGGGAAGCCAAACCCACTTCCCCAAAGCTCTCTCCTGCTTCTTTTCACCTGTCACTTTTGATTGATATATTTTATGATTTTGCTTTCAGAGACTGCGTTTCACTCTGCAGCCCAAGTTAGCCTGGAATTTGCTACATAGCCCAGGCTGGCTTTGAACTTGGGATCTTTTCTGACTCAGCTTCTCAAATGGGACCACAGTTCTTCAGTCCTGCCCAGCTGCCTCCTTCCTGAGGCCACGTCTGAGTCCTGATGGTCTTCTGCAAGAAACCTGCTGGCTCCTGCCCCATCAGCACCAGAAAACCATCTCCTGGGAGACAGGCTGCCTGGAGTCTGCCAGCAGAGACTGTGCCCAGCTCGCCAATCGATACCATTCGGCAGAGGCCTTTTGAGAGCAAAAGTAGAAAGAGTTGCCTGCTCCTTAAGTAGACCTTGGCTAGATAGCAAAAGTTCTCTCTCTCTCTCTCTTAGCTGTTGGTCACTTATTTTAGCTGCCCTTTCCTCCTTCTCTCCCAACTACAACATAGTAAAAACACATTGTATGGTCTATGGCCTATAGTGGCAAAGAAATAGCTTTTGGCCTCGTTATACCTGTCATAAGCACTTTTAGAAAGAAAAGACGTACAATGAGTGAGTGGCTAGATGAATGAACAAATAAAAACAAGTATATGGATGGCTAGATGGGTGGATGGATGGATGATGGATGAATAGATGAATGGGTGGATACATGGGTGGACAGATATATAGATAATAAATGAATGGATGGATCAATGGGTGGATGCATGCGTGGATGGATAGATGGGTGGGTGCATCGTGGCTAGACAGATGGGTGGGTGCACACATGGATGGATGGCAACAGGCTAAGTGTGTGGCACTTGAGCTTCTCTGCCCACTCTTTTTTTTTTTTTTTTTTTTTTATTTATTCAACTGTGGGCATGTGCGTTGTGCATGTGCGCATGTGTGTGTGTGTGTGCGTGTGTGTATGTATGTGTGTGTGTGTGTAGAACCACAGACGAATCCGGAACCACCATGGGTGCCTCCACCTCCTTCTGCCCCGGGATTCACAGGCTCCGCCCTACCAGGAACAGAAGCGCAGGCCGCCCCCACTTCCGCCTGGCATCTATACGTGGGATCTGGGATCCGAACTCAGGCCCTTCCGCCTGCAAGGCGGAGGCTTAACCCCTGAGCCACCTCTCCAGCCCCTTCTCTGCCCACTCTTGCAAGGGACTCTTTTCTTCATCTGATTTCCTGAAGTCATGAGGACAGGAACAAGTTAATGCCAGCCAACCCTTCCCAACAATGCTAGTTGCCTCAAATTCAGAGTTTCCGCCCTGGGCCGGGTATGTCAGAATAGTGTCCTTCCATGAATCTCTCTGCCAACTAGTGCTGGTGTCGCTGGGAGGCAGGTCAGCGGCGCCTCTCTGTGGTCTGCTGAGAAACACATCACCTTACTCTGCTCAACTTGTCACGCGGGGGAATTGGCGAGTAGAAACTGAAGGAAAAGAAGCCAATGCGCGAGGCAGCCTGGGCATTCAGTGTGATCAGAAAGGGTTGGCATCTGGGTCCGGACAATGAAACGAGGTGCTGATTGGTCCTGGGTCAGAATGCTGACCTGTAACAGCTCCAGTGCCCAGAACCTGAGTTATAGCCCTTCCCCCCAGATCTTCAGAAATCACTTCCACCACTACAAGGTACCTATGTGGGGTCTCTTGGGAGCTAGGCCCCTTAAATGGTGATTCAGAAGAGACCCAGGGACATGCCTTGCATTCTGAAAACCTTCCAATTAGAGAGTCATCTCTATGCCTAGAACAAGGTTTAGCACGCCTTGGAAACACTGGTGGGCTGGTAACAGATTGCTGCTTCCCTCCCCCAGCTAGGTGAGACCTGAAAAATCTGTGTTTCTTCAAGGTCACTGATAACGCAGCCACCACATGTCCTCATACCCAGACGCCTCTGTGGAAACCGTTGCCCTTCTCAGTGAGGAGATGGCAAGACGGACTTCCTTGGCTGGCACATTCTCCGCGGGTGCCCTCAGATGGGTCAGTTCACCTTTCTAGGCTGGAGGCTTTTCGAAGCTGACCCGGAATGTTCTTGTTGAGCCTGATCAAGCGCGGTCCTCGCTGCTTTGGGTTGTAGATGTGGCGTGACCGGCTCCCTCAACTCTCACTGCTGTGGCTAAATACCCTGATGGAGCCATAACAGGTAAAGTAATACTCATCTCGATTATCAGCTCAGACATCACCTAGAATTACCTGGGAGGCAGGGGATTATCTTAATTGATGTGGGAAGAGCCTTCTTAATCGTGGGTGGGTCACTTTCCTAAGCTATCCTCTATAAAAACCCAGAAAGTTGAACTGGAACAAGTCCCTTCTGCTAGTCCCAGCTGTCTTAGTGTCTTTCTTGGGCTGGTGAGATGGTTCAGTGGTCAGGCCCCTGTTTGCAAACCTGGCAGCCTGAGTTCCGTTCCCAGAAGCCCACATGGCGGCACTGACTTTGGAAAGTTGTCCTCTGATCTCTGCCAGGGTGCCACGGCCTGTGTGTGTACCTCCCCCCCCCATAAATAAATAAAATAATGACGAAACCTGGTACTGTGAGCCTAATAAATCCTTTCTTCCTTATGTCGCTTTTATTGGGATTATTTTATTTTATTAACACAGCAATGGGAAAAACACATGTAATCCATCAACTGGGTAAGATCCTCAAGATCCAAATACTTCCTGAAAGCCCCTCTTGTATAACCTTGAATGTGTGTTGGGCGGGGTTGCAAATTCAACCCAAACCAATACCATTTTTGCTCCAAATAACATCATATTCATAAGGATTTTTGTTTATTTTGGGGGGTTGGGAGGGGCTCCATTCAATCAGCTGCGGGTCCAGGGAAACCTGTGACACATGGCTTCAAAGCATTTGTGTTAGCCCCCCCCCCCCCCCCGCGTGCTGCTGGGCAAGCCAGATGGAGAGTTGCCTCTCTCAGTCTCTGGGTGGGTTTCCGTGATGCGGCCAGAGGCACCCGCTGCCAAATATGCATAGAGCAGAGTTCCCGGCTCACACGCTGAGAAAAACCTTTCTCTGTACTGTTTGCTTCTCCCAGATGGGCTCCTCTCTGTTCGCCTCCTATCTGGAAGTCACTCAAAGGAATCAAACCAAAAAAAAAAATTACAGCGAGATCCAAGAGCGTTTTAAAAGTAACACACATAACAGAGGCGCCTGTCACCTCTATGCCTCAGCTCTGGCTAAAGGAAATGGGGTGACGTGGAAGGGCAGAGGAGGAGGAGGAGGAAGAAAAGCAGGAAGAGGAGGAGAAAGAGAAAGAGATGAAGGAGAAAGCGAAGGAGGAAGAAGAAAAGGAGGAGCGTTAGCTGAACTTGGACAGACAATAATAAAATTGGAAAAGCCAGCTCTGTGAAAGGCTTCTGATTATAAACACACTCCTCTCGTTCCCAGAACCGATATGCCGAGGTCCTCACACACATGACTGTGTATGTCCAGAGCCAAGGGTGACACGCTAATGTTAACCAGCAAGGCCTGGACACCAGTACTGGCCAAGTCCACAGTTCCTGCTGGGTCGGATGAGGCTCTCAGGCTGCCGGCTCTGTGGACATCTGGCTCCTCAGAGGGGTAAGGGCTGGAGCATAAGGGAGGTGCAGGGCCTCAGGCACTGGCTTTATAACGACGACTGTACTGGAAACTTCCAGCAGCGGAGATCCACAACCCGATGTGCATGGGTTGCATACTAGGTGTCTATAACAGCCACCTGACAGATGAGAGGCAGCAAGACTCTATGGGGGAAAGGAGAGCTCCCCGAAGCCCCTAGCTAGGAAGTGGGGGATTTGGTTGGGAATCAGAGACTGTCAGGAAGTAAGGGATTTTAGCCGCGAGCTCTCCCTGACAGCTTTGATTGCAGGCAGGCGCTCAGAGCAAAGCACCCCCTCACCAGCTCGCTTGCCGCGGGGAGTCCCTGAGCAGCTTCCTCCCCAGAGAGCCTGCAATCTGATGATAAACACCAGTGAGATTTCATCAGCAGTGCCCAGGCCCCAGGCCTCCCACCCAGTATTTCCAATCAGGCAACCTTGTGCACAGAGAACAGGGTGGAAACGTCTAGAGACTGCCAGGCCTCGGAAGGGCATGGACCAGAGCATTTCGACGTGGCGGCAGGAAAGGCCTGGCAGGAATCTGATCCGTGGCTGCTGACGGGTGTTTATGGAACACTCTGGCATGGGGCGCCGTAGTGGGAGTGAGGGTCAGCCAAGGCTGGGCGGGGGAGACCAGCAGTCTAGCTTGCTGCAGCCTCCATACTCTCTCGTCCCGTCTGATTACAGAACTGTTCTCAGTCTCCTCAGTCTCCTGGCTGCGCTGATTCTAACTGAAAAAGAAAGATGAGCCTACTGCTAAAATAAAAATAAAAGTCGACTCCACTCATTCCCTGCATTTTACAGGTGAGGAGATGAGGCACAGAAGAGAAGTGACCAATGTCAAGTGATGGACGTGATCTCACACTGCCTCCTCTTCACCATGGGCTTAGTTCTCTGCTAGCCTGAAAAAGCCAATACACCTATCCTTCCACCCAACAGGCTCAAATGTCTCTACTCCAAGCCACAGCCACTAGACTACTTTTCTAAACACCTACCGGGTCTCTCTGTTTCAACGTTTGACCCTGAATTCATGCTTACCCTCAGTCTGGGTGGATTTATAAACATATAGCTCTGAGGGCTAGAGAGGTGGCCCTGTGGTAAACAATGCTTGCTTCTCCACCATGAGGACCTGAGTTCAAATCTCAGCACCCATTAATAAGTCAGGAATGGTATTGATGTGTTTAGAACCCCAAAGTCTAAGGGGTGGTGGGAGTGGAGACAAGGAGGATCCCTTGGGGTCTGTTGGCTGCCTACCATGTTGAAAAATCCCAGCTTCGGGTTCAAGCAGAGACCTTGCTTCAAAGACATAAGGCAGGGAGAGCTAGAGAAAGCTGCTTCATTCCTACCTCTGGCTTGGGGTGTCATGAAAGCCTTTAACCCTCCGGTGGAGTACTCGGCCGCCCGCGTAGATACACATCTACTGAATTCAAAGATTTTGTTACAATCATGTCCGGGGAGCCTGGGATTGAATGGAAAATGCTCTTCTGTAGTTGTACCATCCCGGACCACAGAGAAAAGTGCTCCCCCAACAACTATTCACTCAGTATGGTGGTGTTGCTGGGATCCAAGGTAGGAGCCCACTCAAATGCCTTCCCATCTCACACTCAGAACCACAAGTCCTACACACGTTAGTCTTTGAGGCCCCCCCTACCATCATGAAATGCTAAGAAGCATGTTTCATAATTGCTTTGGCAGAAAGACACAAGAGCTAGCCGGATTCATCAGCCCATATTCATTCTGATTGCATTCTTTCTCCGCCTCCTGATTTTTACAAGAACCCACAATTAAAACATGTTCCTGGCCCTTCAAAAATCGATGAGCCACAGACACAGGGCCGACATGCTGAATGGGCGGGCAGAAGTCCCGCCCCTCTGCCCACATTCACACACTGTAGACCCGGCTGTTGATGCTCAAAGTGGCTCCATCTATGTGCAGGGGACTGGATTATTAGGGAAGAAAGAAATCACGCTGATTAATAATGGAAAACACCCGCCAGCCACAGGCCCCTCCAGCACAAAGACTGCCATTGATCTCGAAGCAGCCAGGAAGTTAGAATTCAGGTTCCCATGGGACTCCGATCCCTCCAAAGCCTCACTCTTCCCCCCTACTCCCTCCCCTCCTCCCCTCCATGAAACGGCCTGTAAGATCTTTCTGGCTGCAGATGTGTGTCTGATGCGGCTAGTGAGAAGCCGTCTTCTCTTTCTTCTTGAAAACACAGGAAAAAGACTTTTCCCTTGAAGAGCAAGAAGACAGTGTTGTGACCGGGACAGCTCCAGCCTTTTGCCGAGCGATCCTGTGAGGCTGCATTCAATTAAGAGGCTAAGTAGTTCTTTCTAAGCTGCCTTTGAAGAGCCCAGGTAATGGCTTCTGCAGTTTTACTGCGGGTAATTTGCAAGAGTCACACAGGCTGTCTCTCTGCCTTCGAGGAGGGAGGAGCAACCAGAGCAGAGACAAATGTGGGCTTCAAATGCCACCAGGAACCCTGCCCTGTCACATGCCATCTGTCCAGGAGTCCTTTGCCTATGTGGTATCTCTTCTGCAACAACACGATTTTATAAAAATGATAGTCTATGGGCTGGTGAGATGGCTCAATAGACAAAGACATTTGTTCCCAGGAACTCCATGTGGTAGAAGGAGAAAACCAAATCCCATGTCTCTCTCACATGCACCCTGGAGTGTGTGTGTGGGCATTCACAATAAAATTTAAAAATGGAGGGATGTGCACACCCAAAAAAGAAGAGAAAGAAAGAGGAAAGGCAAACAGAACCTGGCTTACTCACTAAGGGAAAAGGATAGGGATGAGACCCTATGCCGAGGACCAGCCCCTATGAAGCAGGACGCTCCTTCTCCATCTAGCCTTCCTCTTCTGGTCTACATCTCAGGGATCCCCAAATCCTCAGCAACCAGTACTCTCCCTCCTACCAATACGATCAACCCAGGCCTGGCCTGTATTAGCTACTGTTGTTGTTGCTATGACACAGAAGTTTGTTTCCATGATGATTCTAAATCCAGTCGACTCCAGGAAGATTAACTGGTGCTTCTTCCTCTGAGAAATGAGGCAGGGAGAGTGACTGCCCACACATGAGGCACCAACTATATGCCAAATAGGCATTGCATTTCATCCTCAGCGCTGTGAGTCAGCTACACGGTCTGAATTTTACAGTAGAGTAAGAGGAGAGAAGCAGATGAAGTGAAATCATTGGTCCGGAGCCCCACAGCAAGATGGAAGATCTGGGGGCTCTCCTCCAGAGCTTTCTGACAGCTAGGTACAGAACAGGGTCTTCTCCCCTCGTCCTGTCCTGGGCCCTTTTACAACCCAGCAGACTGAGAAATAGCCAAGAACTTTAACACAGATGGATTTTCTCCTCCTGGATCAACTGCTCTTCCACGGGGGCTCCCAAGGCACAGAGGCGCCTCTAGGCTGATCAGATGCGGATAGTCCTTGCCCAGACCCGGATTTATTGAATATATATATTATATATAAATCACTCTTTCTCTGTTCTGTCTTCCTTCTTCCTTCTCTTTTTCCTTCTTTACTTGTCTTTCTTCCTTCTTTCTCCCTCTCTTTTTCTTTTCTCTTTCCCCTTCCTTTCCATCTTTGTCTCACTCTCTCCTTTTCCTTCCTTTCATCGTTCTTCCTTCTCTTTCTTTTTTATCTCTTTGCCCTTTCTTTCTTCCCTCCATTTTTCCCTCCCTTCCTCCCTTCTTTCCTTCTTCCTCCTTCCTTCCTTCCTTCCTTCCTTCCTTCTTCCGTCCTTCCTTCGTCCTTCTCTTCTTCTTTCCTTTCTTCTTTCTTTCCACTTCTTTCCTCCCTCCCTCCTTTCCCTTCCTCCTTTCCTCTCTCCTTTCTTCCTTTTATCCCACTGGACAGGGTCTCACATAACCCAACTGATCTCAAATTTGCTGTACAGCTGAGGCTAACCTCCAGTTTCTGATCCTCCCGCCGCCTCCTGAGTGCTGGGGTTACAAGCGTGCCCCAGCATGTCAGATTTCCACAGTGTTGGAGACGAAGCCCAACCTCTAGGGCTTCCACATGCTGGCAAGCGCTCTGCCAACCGAGCTACCTACACCCCCATCCCTAAGAACCCGTATTTCTAACTATCTAGGTGGCATGGTTGTTAGGAGGCAGGAGGTCAGGGACATGGACCATACGTTGGTTCTCGTGAGGGAATTTCAGGTTTATAAGAGGAAAATACTTGATGCCCAAGGGATTTTTCCAGAGACCCCAAGGTTGCACTAAGCACGCAGCTGCTGCGGCTCAAGTCTCTAGTGCTCTTCGGGGTGAGTCAGAGAATGTCACCAGCCTCCAGGCAAGGGAGCCACGGTTCCGCAGCTCTGGCCCTGGTGCCCGTGCCCAGAGCCAAAGGGAGAGAGACACAGAGGGAGCAGCTGCAAGGCGGCGGCCCACGCTGAGCTCTTCATTAGCCGCGTGCCCCCTGGGTCACGTTGCCACAGGGCTGACAAGCCCCAGCAGGTGTGACCCCAGCACAGTAGCTGCCCCCACCTGCCCAGTGAGGGATATGACGGGTGGGGGGGGGTCCCCGCAACCGCTGCTCATTTCAGGGCAGAGGCGTGAGAGGAGGCCACCCGGGTGGTCCCTTCACACCCTCTGAAGATGACGGTGGGAAACCCAGCTTTGAGGCAGGAAGGAGAAGAGCAAGAGACCAGAAGCCTTGTGACCACGAGGGCTCAGATGCCAAGGCTGCCGTGCCAGTGAGAGCTGCATGCAGCCCAGATGCCAAGGCCTGTGGAGAGTAAGAACACGCATGCAGCCCAGATGCCAAGGCCTGTTCTGGAATATGATCACACACACATACCTCAGACACCAACCCCGGGCGTGGAACGAGAGAGCACATTTCTTGGCATCCTGAGCTGCGGCCTGTGGCTAGCTACCAAGCAGGGACACAGCTTTCAGACTGGAAGCGCCTTTGAGGTGATGTTGAGTTCTTACCATGTGCTAGATCAGGCCAAATGGCTTTGCCCTAAGCTTCATGCCAAACTCCGGGGGTATTATTACATCCCGGTTTTCAGGAAGAAAAATAGAGATCAAAGCTGTTGGCCTAGACAATGATAGCCAGAATCATAATTTGCACCCAGATCCCAAGGCTGTTTCCCCGAGGCTGTGAAGCTTCCCCAGACGAGTGGGGAATCTGAATTGACTAAGAGGAGCTTCTTCATTCAAAGGATAGGAAAGAAAAGTGGCCCTAGCTTAGTGGAATCTTTTTCCTCTCGATGTTTCAGTTCGTTCCTTTCCATCTGTAAACACGTGCAGTGGCCCTTTTCTTCTTTGGAAAGCTTTCCCTTGACTCCCCCCACCCCACCCTTCCAATGACTGCTTTGGTTCTCTGCAAAGCACCATGGCTGTCTGTGTGAGTGCAAGAGCACGTGTGCAAGGTGAGCTCACATCTCACCCTTGAGATGCAGAGAAGGGGATTTCCTGGGTAGGGATATGTCTATGGAGGTTTTAAAGATGAGAACACGTGTGTGTGTGCGGGGTAATTGCTTCTTTCTTCCATTAATCTCTCAGTCTCCTCAGTCTAGGCTTGGCAAGAGCAGCCGCTTAGAGCAGGCAAAAGAGGGGTCCAAGGGAAAGGAGGCTGAGCTCCAAGGACAGGCCTGGTCCCATTCGATGGAGACCAGGATGCTCTGTTGGGGATGTATTTGCTCAGACTCTTCCTCCCAAGCCTGCTTGTCATGGTTTGAAATGTGTCCCCCACAGTCTCATGTGTTTGGCAAGGTCATGGCGCCTTGAGAGGTGGAGCCTTGCTGGAGGAAGGCAGTCACAAGGGGTGGGCCTTGAGGTGGATGAGTCCCACCCTACCACTAGGAGAGGTCTGCCTTTGCTGCAAGCAGTCTGCAGCTCTCAGCTTCCAAGATGTCTGCAGTGACTTAGCCTCCTCCAGCTTTGGCCAGCCAGTCATGCCGCCTCTGCTTTGAGAGACTGTACCTTCCCTCTGGAACCGTAAGCTGAATAAACCTCCTTTTCTCCCTAAAGTTGATTGACTTTGAGTGCTCTCTCACAGCAGTAGTTAAGAGTAACCATTACACTGCTTGTCACGCAAGGCTACTTCTTTGGGATGGGGAAGAAACTGACACTTGCAGAAAGCGCGCAATCAGAGCTGGAGAGATGGCTCAGGGGTTAAGCCTCTGCCTCACAAGCAGAGATCCCAAAGCCCACGTAAAAATGCCAGGCAGAAATGGCAATGGCCTCCACACCCTTGGGCCTCCACAGGCACGCACACACAGACACACACACTCTCGTGCATGCATGCAAAAAGTAATAAAATATAATAAAAAGTCAGTTCTCTCAAAAAAGAAAAAAGCGTGCAATTGGTTGACATTGTGCTCGCTCACATTCTTTATCCCATCTCCTTCTCGAGGAATACATAGGAGGAAGGACGTCTAGCCCTCCACTGGATGACAGCGAGGGAGAGAGGAGAAGCCGTTACCTAGGTACCCATCCAGGCTAAGCCAGAACTTAAGTCGAAAAAGAGAGTAGAGGAGGAGCTAGGCCTGCTTTTTAAAATGTACTTCTGTTCCTTTAGGGGTTTACACATCTATTTGTGTCTTTTTTGCCCCTTATTACCCAGTTCCCATCTCCTACTTTTCCCACTCCAAACTCTCTTCTTCCCCACCTGTCTCCCACCCTCTCTCGTGTCCTTTTATGCATGTGCGATGTCCTAAATCCCATCTGTGTCTGGGGACTTGCTGGAGCAGGAAGGACCATGTACCAGTGGACATACCACTGGCGGGAATGACTTCTCTCCCACCCAGCCCTCAGCTTCACTAGTCTCAGAGGGAGGCGAGGACCTCTGGGGGTCATTCCCCTTCCATGGTGAAATGTTACTAGGCCAAGTCTTCGGCAGGTCGGTTGGAAGCGGAGGTAGCTGTGGTGAGTTCAAGGGATGCAGCAGCTGGGTTGTGTCTAGAAGATACCATCCGCTGCACCTCTCTTGGCTTTCAGACACTTACATTCTCGCTGTCCTCTCTTCCTCATGCTCCTGGGGCGGGAGGTGACTTAGATGTGTCATTTAAGGCCGAGCAGTTCACATTCACTTATTCTTGCACTTTGGTTGGTTGGGCTTTTGTTTTTAATTTACTCTGTGTGTGTGTGTGTGTGTGTGTGTGTGTGTGTGTGTGTGTGTGTGTCCCTGTGGAGACCCAAGGGTGACTTCTGGAATCATCCCGGATTGCTTCTACCTCCCTCTTGCTTCCCTCTGGGATTTCCAGGCTCCACCCACCAGGGTCAGATGCTCAGGCCACCGCCATTTCCGTTTTTTACATGGGACCTAGAATCTGAACTCAAGACCTTTTGTTGAGGCAGAGTCTTAACCCCTGAACCATCTCTCCATCCCTCTCCCCCGCCTTGAATACAATATTCTAAAGAGTGTGTGTGGCAAAGGTTCAGCCCAGAGGCCGTAGGGACTAGAACCCAAGAATCATATTCTGTGCTTTGATGTCTGTTTTATGTAAGGTGGGCAGGACAGAGATCTCCAACGACACAAGTTTTGTTGGAGAATGAAATCTGTGGAGGGAGTCCTCTGACATTCAGCAAATAACCAGAATCCCATCTGCCACTCACAGATGAGGAGAATTATAGGGTGGGGAAGGGGGAAGAGAGAAGGAGGTTGAGGCAGTTAAAATTCTTCCTGTAGCTGACCTGTATCAGATGTTGCTAAAGAGTTGCCCGGAAGCAGGGTCTGGGGGCCGGCAGGATGTCTGGCAAAAGATAATCATCTCTTCAGGTAGGCAATCATTACAGACAGCCGAGAGGGCAGGAATCTAGAAAATAAGTTACTTTACGTTGGAGAAAGGGTTCGTGTGGGAATGAGGGACTATCGCACACCCGCACGGTCAGCTTTGGAAACTGACACCATCCAGTCAGGATGGAGGAGTTGTATGAAAACACGTTAGTTTCATAACTGCTGCCGTAATAAATACCTAATGCAAGCCACTCAGGGAAACAGGGATTTTTATTCCAGGGCACGATTCCAGGTCACAGTCTATCGAAGTAGGAAAGTTACCAGCAGGAGCCGAGCAAACCGGCCACGTCATGTCCAGAGTCAAGAGGGGAGAAACAGTTCATCCAGCCATCTCTATCCAGCCATCTTCATGAGGCCACCTGCCTCGGGACTCAGACCACCCCCAAAGGGCGGGTCTTCCCACTTCAATTAAGACAGTCTCCTATAGGCACGCCAAGAGCCCTGCCTTAACTAACAATTCCACATAGGTGTCCCCGGGGCTCACAAGGGGACAGCTGAGACTAACTGGCACACTGTCCTAACAGGAAAAAATTGCCAGTTCGTCTCAGAGGGGCGTCCCAACTGCTGGGTCAGTGGGTGGGGACCGTGGCATGGTGACCCCCCAAATCCATACCTCTCTCAGCCACTCAGGATCGGCACCCAAAGCCATTTCATAGCTAGAGAGAAACCAGGGAGGAGAGTTGGCACTCACATGATCCCCACATCCCCCCATAAAAAAATTTTCAGGCAGAAATGGTAGCAGCTGGTAGTTCTGACCCTGGAAGACAGAGTGGGAACCCCAGAGGAGAGCAATAAGGAGGTAGAGCGATAGAGTCACCAATCCAGTTGCTGATTCCCAATGTCACCTTTGGACCTCCACAGGCACAAATGCCCTTTTGTACACATGCCTACACACATGTAAACACACCACATGCAAAACACACACACACACACACACACACACACGCATGCCTCTACTTCTGTGTAGTAGTAATGCTAACTTGCTAGTGCAAAGGAGATACCGACTGACTTGGGGCGCTGGGGAGAAAGCACAGCTAGGGGGTCGCTGGGATGCCTTCCCATCCTCACTCCTAAGAAGGGACGTGTCTCGCCATCTGGGTCCGAGGATTTGTAGGATCTTCTCCATTCCTGCAGAATTTTGCCTCCAGGGGACTGAGGAATGAAGAATCTGATGTCTCTGTGTGACCCCATGGTGCTCATGAAGAAATGGGGTGAATCCACGTCCACATCAGGCCGCTGGAGCTGTGTCCACGCCTTTTATCTCAGAGAAAGCAAGGGGGGCAATTTGGACCATTGAGGCATGTGGCTCAAGACCCCAGTCAAGAGGAGACCATTTGTACTGCAAGACCCATGTCCGCAGGCGACATCCCCCACCGGCAGAAATCCCCACCAGATGCCCCAGCCCTTCCGAGCCGCGCACCCCCTGGCTGGTACATCTGAGTGATCTAGCTGCAAATCTCCCTGAATTAGATGACAGAAGTGGGTGTCGTCCCTTCTCTTTGAAGGCTCAGAAACACGGCCAGCAGCAGAGACTGCCAGGCATGCCCTTGCTTTCTAGGAATGTGCTAGAGGCTGAGTGTGCAGAAGAAAATCACAAAGCATGCTGTTAAGGATTAAAAATTTAAAAAAAAAAAAGGAATGTCCCCGACAATAAGCTCTTGAGCCCTTTGAAGTTGACAGATGACTAGATCCTGGGGTGAGCCTGCCGAGTGTCCCCGCAGATGCGAGGGCTCGGCAGAACGTTGGATAGGAAGAGAGGAAAAGGGAAAGGGCTTTCTGCCTAAGCCAAGGCTGCTGTGAGCAAAGGTGTGAGCTGGAGACAGGGAGGAGGCCACCAATTAGAAACGGGCAGCTCTGGACACTTAGCAGAGAGGGTGGACATCGGGAGGCTGTGGCCAGCAGGTGGTGGTCGCTGGTGGAGGGCAGCCTTGGTGTGAGGCTTTGAGCTGGGCTGTCCAGGTAGTGGGGAGATAAGGCAGGAGCTTGAGTATGGAATGACTTCTGTGTGTGTGCGTGCCTGCGTGTGTGTGTGTGTGTGTGTGTGTGTGTGTGTGTGTGTGTGTGTGTGTGTGTGTGTGTATAAGAGGGAACTTGAGTATAAATGTCTGTGAAGGTCCAATGGTGACTTCAGGAATCATCCTGGATTGCTCTACCTCCTTATTTCTTTGCTTTGGGGTTTCCTGGGCTCCCCTTTTCTAGGGCCAGAATTACAATCCACTGCCATTTCCACCTGATATTTTTTATATGGAATCTAAGGATCCGAACTTGGGTCCTTTTGCTTGTGAGGCAAAGTCTTAGTCCCTGAGCCATCCGTCCAGCCCCTGGAATAGCTTCTTAGAGGCTGGCAGAAGTGTGGACTGCAGAGAGGTAAGCCTGTAACTCCAGGGAGATTGGCAGGGGAGATGACGAGTTGTTAAGGGGAAAAGGAGGGGGGGATGGAATTGAGGGCTAAGGGGTGAAAATATCATAAATTCACTACAGTCATGCATGCAACACCAAAAAAAAAGAAGAGAAAAATGGAAAAACAAAATAAAACAGTAAAAAAATAAAAATAAAAACTGTTAAGAGAACAACAACCACAAAGACTGTAGCAACTGATAGTGTGATGAAGGCCCAGCGCTCTAAGCAGCCAATCACTGGGCGGGGCAGGAAGGAGTGGGCAGAGTCCAGCAGGAAGACTTCAGGGTCTGACCGGGAGCCACAGAGCCAGGGCAGAGGGACGGGGGCGAGGGGACCTGAATCCTGAAGTTAGAGCCCCTGGACAAGAGGGGTCAGAGAACCAGGAGACTACTAAGGTCACAGTAAGAGGGGTTAAATCTTGGGACAATGGGCGGGACCTGTAAAAAAATAAGCAAAGTCCTTGTGTTGCAGTTCGTCTGCATGGTTGCTGATAAATGACCATCAAACAGCTTAAGGGAACAAGGGGTTTATTTCCTTACAACAGTCTGGCTACAGTTCTCAGTCCAGCTTGACGGGAGAGCACGCACCAACACCAAGGCCGAGGGAACTGGCCACATCATCACCACATAAGGGCTGAGAGAGGGACGATCCTTACGTGCCAGACCAGCATATCTGGCCAAGTGAACAGAAGGATGCCAACTTCCTCAACTAGCTCTCAGTATTTTATTCACCTGTTCAGGGCCTAGTCCCCCCCCCCCCATGAGCTGGGCCTTCCCTACCAGCTAGACAATCTCCTGCAGGTTTGCTCTGGGCTTAACCTAACCACTAATTCTCTACAAATGTGCCCAGAGCTCAAACCCTCAGCAGTCAAGTTGACACCTGGGCCTAACATGACACCTTGCATAGAATGGGGAGCAAGGAATCCAGAGCCCGGGCTTCAGGGGATGTCTTGGAGAACGTGGACAAGTGGAAGCCTCAGCTTAGCCCCTCCATCACCACAACCCCTTGCACCCCTCATGTTCCTCAACCTTCAGTCCCCAAGGCAAGCCCAGACAGCCCCCCTTCTGGCCACTCCCTGACTCATCACTTAATGACTCATTACTTAATGACTGGGCTGGGGACCCAGGGAGCCGGCATTGGATATTGTTGCACTCAGCAGCAACTGGAATTGCACCTGTTAGCTTTCTCCATCTAAACAGACCAGGGCCACTCCAGCTGTTGGGCAGGCTAATTGAAAGCGAATGTTGTCACTGAATTGAATTTCAAATGAACTTCGCATCCATAGTTCAGTGTGCTCATTTCCATCTCCGTGTCCTGTGATGTGTTGACAATGATTTAAATAAATAATATCTGCACACCAGGGTCATTTGGCGAGAGAAAATGCCAAGTCTGGTGACCATGTTGACAGACACCCAATTTTCACTGCCTGCTTGTTGGGAGATGTTGAGACCACAAAGTTCTAGCTTCAAGATTCAAAGGATCAGACTGAAGGGCTCCAAGGCCATGGGGTCTTTCACAGCAGGGGCTGGGAGCTGCAACATGCAAACCCCCTTGTATAGGACGGGGAGCAACGAATCCAGAATCGGACTTCAAACGGGTTCTCTCAGTCCCCTTGGACCTGTTAGGTCCCTTGAAGACACCAGACTTATCACTTGCGTGACATCAGCCACTACGTATAAGGACAGTACTCATTGCCCCGTCCTGTGTACCTGGGCTGTAAGATCTAAGAATGTTTTGAATAGATGAATGGTTAGTAGCATTGAGAAAAACATGATTTGTGTATGAGAAAGGTGCAGGAGTAGTGAAGAGAGACTTAATAGAGCCAGGGAATGCTGCTGGATAAAGCCCAAGTTAATATATACATGGGCTGGAGAGATGATTCAGGGGTTAAGATTCCGTCTCGCAAGCAGAAGGCCCTGAGTTCAGATCCAACGTCCCATGTAAAAAAACACCAGGTGGAAACAGCAGCAACTTAAGTTTCCAGCCCTGGTGGGCAGAGCCTGGGAAAATCTCACAGCGAAGCAAGGAGATGGAAGCCATCCAGGGTGATTCCCAAAGTCACTCTTGGTCCTCCACAGGGATACACAATGCCCTCTGAGACACACACAATAAATAAAAATTATTTATGCATATGTGCATATGCACACATTTATAGTCATTTAAATACACATATACATACCGCTTATGCTAAAAACTCTAAAGCTCCAATATATACCTATATGTATATATATTCATTTATTCACATGTATGCCAGAGCTACCTAAATGCTCTTTTTCTCCCATACTAGCGATCAAGCCCGGAGCTTTGCACATGCAGCTAATGCTCCACCTCTGAGCCACATCCCCAGCCCTGTTTCAAATGGACACAGTCCTGCTCTATTCTTTAGGAAATCTAGGAAGAGTCCCTGGAATTTAAATGTTAAGCAAGTACACGTAGCAGGTGACTCCCATTTCTGTTTTCTTCTTGCCAAACAAAAGGTCTGTCCCTCAGAACCACATCCTTCCACAGCGTGGCTCTGCCTCAATGGCCACTTCCATCCAATCGGCGACCTTCAGTTCCCATTCCTGTCTGTCGTTAGAGGAGAAAATAGACGTATTGGTGGGTCGTTGTGCAGTACTTTCTTCCTGAACCCATATACTCTGTGCAATTCGAATCTGTTTCTACTCTTAAAAAATTGACATTGCTTCCATCCGTGGCTAGGTTATTTGTTCTTAGCCACACAATGGCTAAGAACAATGAAAACATTGGTGAGCGTGTCTCCATCCAGGAGGCTGGTGTGCCCTGGCAGCCAAGGGGGCTGGAGTTTCTGCTTGTAGGAGGGTCCCAGGCACTGGGTTACCAGCCACAGAGTGTAAGTCTTGAGATTATGCTCCAGGCATACGGGGAGGTAAGAATGTGCTTGTGGCGCTGTGCTTCACTTGGTACAACTAATTCCTACAGCGTCCAGAATATACTTGTTCTCCAACCTGCTCGGTACTTACATGGGAAAGGCGCCTACGAGCATCCTCGCATAGGTGCACAAAAGTATATTGTCAAGATACGACCTGAGGCCCTCTTTGAAACATCATGAACTGAGGTCAATCTAAAAGTCCACTAAGAAACACATTTTTAGTAGTATCTACAGAATGAGGAATCATGATTTTATGAAAGCTTGGATGTATTTCTTTGCTAGGATTACAAGAACAAATTCCACACGTTGAGTGGTTTAGACAACCGTTGCATGTACCTGTGTAGGCCAGAGGTCAAAGCGGGTGTCTTCTTTGATTGTTCTTCTGTCAGAGAGAGAGAAGGTGCACATATGTATACATGAGTGTGCACTGTGGAAGCCAGATGACAACTTTGGGAAGTCAGTTCTTTCTTTCTAGCATGTGGGCTTCTGGGAATCAAACTCAGGCAGCCAGGTTTCCAGGCCGGCCCCTTATCCACTGAGCCATCTCGTCACTCTTTTTGTGAGGCAGGGTTCGTCGTATCCACTGAGCCATCTCGTCACTCTTTTTGTGAGGCAGGGTTCGTCGCTAAACCTAGAGCTCATCGATTCACTAGGTCAGCTGACCAGTGAGCCCCAGGGATACACCTATCTCTACTTCCTCCCAGTTCTGAGAACATTAAACTAAATTCAATTTTCTGTGTGTGTGTGTGTCTGTGCGTGTATGCATGTATGTATGTACAGTGTGTGTGTGTGTGTGTGTGTGTGTGTGTGTGCGCGTGTGCGTGCGCACATGTATGCATGCACATTTGCATGTAGGTGGGTATCCGTGCATAGGAGTGTATGTATGTACAAGAGTGCATTTGAGTGTGTCTGATTGTAGAAACCCAAGGGTGACATCAAGAATTATCCTGTATTACTTTACCTCTTTATTCCTCAGGCTTCGCCTTCCAGGGCTGAAACTGCTGGCTGTGGCCATTTCCCCCCTGCCTTTTTATATGGAATCTGAGCTCTGAAGTCAGGTCTTTTTGCTTATAAGGCAAAAGTTTTAACCCCATGCAGTTCACCTGCATGGTTGCTGATAAATCACCATCAAATGGCTTAAGGGAACAAGGGTTTTATGCTCTTACGATAGTCTGGCTGCAGCTCCTCAGTCCAGCTTTGCAGGAGAGCTCACACCAACACCAGGGCCCAGGGAACTGGCCACACTATCTTCACAGAACGGCTAAGAGAGGGAAAATCCTTACTTGCCAGACCAGCATGTCTGGCCAAGTATACACAAGGATGCCAACTCTCTTAACCAGCTCTCTGTATTTTATTCCAGGGTCTAATCCCACCCACCATGGACTGGGCCTTCCCCATCAGTTAGACAATCTCCTGCAGGTTTGTTCTGGGCTTAACTCAACCATTAATTCTTTACAAATGTGCCCGGAGCTCAAACCCTCAATTGTCAAGTTGACACTTGTGCCTAACCATGACAACCCCTGAGCCATCTTTCCAACCCAATACTCAGTCCTCATTGCCTTCACAGGTCCTGTCAGGTGGGGTTCTGTGCCCTCAGACTTTAGCAGGAAGTAGGATTCAGTGTCCACAGGTTCTTCCCCGTGTCTCTGTGAAAAGCAGAAGCTGAAGCTGTGGGAAGGACCACGAGACTCACGGCTTCTCATTGGCACCACTGACCTGGTGAACAGAAGCTGGAGTTGGCAGACCCTGGTGTGGCTCACGCAGAGCAAGAAGCCCAGTCCAGACAGATGTCTGATAGGAGGTGCTGTGGAGATGGCTTAGTCAATCAAGCACTTGTCGTGTAGGTATGAGAACCTGAGTTTGCAATTCATCACCCATGTTTAAAAACAGACCAGGCAGAGTACCCACAACCCCAGGACTATAGAGGAAGAGATGAGCGGATCCTTGAATCCAGCCCATCTAACTGAATCAATGCAACTGGGAAAACCCAGTCTCAAAAAATAAGCTAGAGGGTGATTGAGAAAGATGTTCAGTCAAGCTTTGGCCTTTACATTCAGTTGTTCTTATACCTACTTACCTACACACACACACACACACACACACACACACAGTCATAGTTAGGCACAGGTGTCAACTTGACAGTTGAGGATTTGCGCTCTGGGCACATTTGTGGAGAATTAGTGGTAGAGTTAAGCCCAGAGCAAAGCTGCAGGAGATTGTCTAGCTGATGGGGAAGGTCCAGTCCACGATGGGTGGGATTAGGCCCTGGAATAAAATATAGAGAGCTGGTTGAGAGAGTTAAGACCCTCGTGTACACTTGGCCAGGCATGCTAGTCTGGCAAGTAAGATTTTTCTTAGCAATTATGTGAAGATGGTGTGGCCAGTTCCCTCGGCCCTGGTGTTGGCGCGTGCCCTCCCATCAAGCTGGACTATGAACTGCAGCCTATCACAAGAAAATAAACCCCTTGTTTCCTTAAGCTGTTTGATGGTGACTTATCAGCAACCGTGCAGGCGGACTGCAGCACAGGCAAGTAGATTTTATTCAGTGTGGCCCCTTGAAAAGAAGAACAAAGAGATTCAGTGACGTCCTCCCACCACCCAAATCTGTCTTCTGGGTCCTGCCAGGTTTAGGTTTAAGTAGAAGGCAAGAGATCTGCACAGCTGAGCAGTCTCCGTGGGGTGTGGCCCCGCCCATCGCTGTTGTCTGGGCTCCAGTCGCTTCTGCAGGGTGTTCTGAGAAGCTGTCAGAATCTCTTCCGAGGAGATAAGCTCTCCCTCTGGCTGGCACCAGAGTTCAGCCTTTTTCCTTCTTCTGGCTTGAGATTCCTGGAGAAATTCCAATTTCTTGAGGTTCGTGGTTTTAATAGTCTGATAGCCACAGGACGGGTGCCTCTGGAGCCCATCTTCATTCCTATCAGGCTCACCGCACGTCTATTTATTCGCTGTGGCCTTGTACAAGTTACTCAGTGTCATAAAGGGGATATTAAAACCCCACTTCCCAGTGGGGTCATGATAAGGGTACAATGAAGCACACAAACAGATTATTTTGCATAACATTTGGCATATGGTTAAAAAAATTCAACAAATATTATCCACTGTCATTTGATGTCAGGCAAAAGGTTGGACGATTTATCTCAAAGAGCATTGCCAAGTCTATGTTCTGTGATTTTTATGTCTCATTCATCTCCATTTCCTCCTTCAAGAAGTTACTGAAAGGAGAGAATTGCAAGCTCATTTGATTTTATTGCGTCTCTCCCCACTCCCTCTAAGGCACTTACAACTCTCAGAACAGCCGCGGCTAACTATGTGAATCACGGGCTTTATTTTTAGCTACGTCTAGGGTCTCTGGCACCAAGCATCCTAGAAGTCTGCTAAGACTTGCTAAAGATCCGCTCACCTCTAACGGTTCAGACCAAAGACTGATTCCTTGGGACCCCCTCTTATCACTTGTGATGGTCTTGATGGGCTGAATTGAGTTCAAGATCAGCCAGATCCTGATGAAATGAACCTCGGGGAGTCTGAGAGAAAAATGTGAGTTACAGAGCCATTACATCGAGACAGAGCCCTCGTCCTCCAAATATGGGGTGCACGGGTTCTGTGGGTTTCTGGGCTTATGGTTCACCGTTTGTACAATTCATACACTTCAATATACAAGGGAAAGTCACAAGAGGGTCACAAGGTTGTCCTTTGGATAGCAGAAACTGCCCTGGACGGCGTGCTAAACAGTGGCCACATTTCGCTCAGTATATCTGTACACCTCACTAATTACACCTCCTCAGGAATCTGCATTGCTCCTCACCCCCCAACTTGGTCCAGGTAGGCAAGTGGTCCTTCTGGCCAAGGAAACAAATGCAGACTTCTTGCTACAGGGCAACATAGTTTGCTGCTTCCAGTCCGACTGTGGCCTGTCTGATTCTTTCTGGACATTTCTACACATTGTCACAACCTAACAAATTACTCCAAACACTGTGGTTTATATATATATTAGGTTTCTCAAGAGTTCCTGGGTAATCTAGACCATTCTTCTAGATTTTCCATGTCTCATGTGATTGGTTGCCGGAATTAATCCAGGCTCTTGTGCCTTGAAATTGAAGATTGAAGTCAGGACACGGTTGAATGTCTTTAAGCAAGGTTTACAGAAAAGCAAGGAAAAGGGGAAACCCTTGATTGCTCTGGAGAATCAGGGGGAGCAAGCAGACTCTGACTGCTGGGGGGCGGGGGAGAAGAGCAAGGCCCCTCCAAAACTCGCTCCCAAGATTCTTGACTCTGGGTGTCACTTTTATGAACTTTCAGGGGATTGAAAATGGAAACTGTCTATTGATTTCTTCTCCTCTCTTTGATTGGTGGTCCTAGGTGCGCTAAGTTTGAAAGTCTGACTGGTGGGCTTTTGTGATGAGCTCCTAAGATGCAGGGTGGGCTTCACTGCATCTGCTCAGTCATAGAGTTGTCTGTGGTTTATCAATCTCAGTCAATCTGGGACGGGTCAGGTCAGCTCCCCAACATATATGCCGTATTTCATACAAGCTTGTGACTTTCCTTAATTTCCTCTGATCTCCCTCTCCAGTCTCACTGCCTATAGAAATCTACCTATATTAGTTGTAGCTTAAAAAAAAATTCAAGATGGCTTCACATGGCTGCCTGACCCTTTGACAGGGACAAATGAAAAGCTGGGTCTCAATCTCTCTCTCTGTCTCTGTCTCTGTCTCTGTCTCTGTCTCTGTCTCTCTCTCTCTCTCTCTCTCTGTCCAGCAGGTCCTATGTTGCCATTGGCCGCTGCTCACTATGTGGCTGAGAGTGACTTGAATTTCTGATCCTTTAGCTGACTTTTTCCTTCCACAGTGCTGAGGTTACTGGTGTAATCCAGTTTATTCAAGTTTATGCCATGCCGGGAGCAGAACCCAGGACCCCAGGTGCGCTAAATAATTGAACATACTGTCTACCAACTGGGCAGCATCTCCAGTCCCCTTGCCTTCTCTCGTTGGTAGCCTTCTCACTTGATAACTGTAAGGTTCTCTGGCCCCTGTTTCCAAGAAGCCACGCTGCAAACTGGAAACAAAAATAGTTTATTGGGGATTAAACTGCCTAGTTGTTTTTGGGAGGAGCGATAGTACTGTGGAAAGAAAGTTGGAGGGCTTTACATATTTTTAAAAAACAAAACAAAACTTTATGGGCTGGAGAGATGGCTCAGGGTTTTAAGATTCTGCCTCAAAAACGGAAGATCCTGAGTTTGGATCCCAGGTCTCATGTTGAAAAAAAAAAAAACGCCAGGTAGAAATGGCAGCAACCTGCACTTCCAGCCCTGGTAGGCAGAGCCTGGGAAATTCAGAGCGAAGCAAAAAGGAGGTAGAAGCAATACAGGATGATTCCCGAAGTCACCCTTGGTCCTCCACAGGGACACACAGGGCCCTCTGATACACACACACACACACACACACACATACACACACACACACACACACACATATAAATAAATAAATAAATAAATAAAATATTAAAAATATAAAAAAGTTTAGTGTGGGTGTATATGTGCTGTGGAGGACCAAGGGTGACTTTGGGAATCATCCCAGATTGCTTCTACCTCCTTTTTGCTTCACTCTGGGATTTCCCAGGCTCCACCCACCAGGGCTTAGAAGTGCAGGGCACCACCAGTTCCTCCTGGCATTTTACACGGGACCTGGGATCTGAACTCAGGGCCTTCTGCTTTCGAGGCAGAGTCTTAACCCCCCTGAATCATCTCTCCAGCTCCAGGGTTCTTTAATTTTGAGTTTGTGGGCAGAGTGAAGGATACGGGGAGCGAATTGTCCATATAGGGTAAAGTTTTAGCCCCTGCCTGCACCAGGGGTGGGTGGCCAGAGACCGTGTGGTGGGTTTTATGGGCAGCAGACATTCCTGGCTGTTAGGGAGCTTGGTGGAGGAGCAGATGTTTCCCGAGAGAAGTGACTGCTTCGAAGGTCAACTAGTAAGTTTCATTGTCGTGGACTGGAAGAGCGGGGCATGGGAGAAGGGGAATCTGTCAGTAACTGGATCCCAAGAGGGAGATTTCTACCACAGCGTATCCAGTGCTTGCGCCCTGCTGGGTCCTTTGCTTACATAGCTGCTAATCATCCTGAGGGACCTACATGGGGCCACTAAACTGTAGAGTGCTGGACAGTGATACATGCATATTGCAGAGTGAGACATTGTTTCTGTGGCAGACAGAACTGCATCATCAATCCCCAAACCCCTTCTAAATAGTGGAGTCTTTTTTCCCCACATTTTTTCATGATTTTATCATCTTCCTCTGTCTTATTTTTCCTCTCAGTATGACTGCCAATCTACTTTCCTCATAAAAATAAAATCTGCCAGTCTGTAACCAGTTTCCAGAAAAGCATCTCAATGATTATGATCTCAGAATCAGATTGCGAACCTTTTAAATGGATGTTGTAAACTGACAGTCTACAGGCATATGTGGCTGGGGACTATTTCTTCATATTAGGGAATTTCATCTTAGAATCTACATTCCACGTTCTTTAGAGATTGTAAATGGCAGGGGGTCATGGTCCCCAAATACTTCCACAGCTATGACTGCCAAGAATTGAATGGAATGTCCCTCCCAACCCATGCCTTTAAGAGAGTACAGGGCAAACTCCCAGCCCATCAAGAAACAATTATCGGGGGCTGGAGAGGTGGCTTAGGGGTTAAGCCTCTGCCTTGCAGGTGGAAGGTCCTGAGTTCGGATCCCAGACCCCACATATAGACGCAGGGCAGAAGCGGGGGCGGCCTGCGTTTCTGGTCCTGGTAGGGCAGAGCCTGTGAATCCCAGGCAGAGTAAACAAGGAGGAGGTGGAGGCGGTCCATGGTGGTTCCCGAATTCGCTTGTGGTTCCACACACACATACATACATACACACACACACACACACAACACGCATACATGCACAACTGAATAAATTAAAAAAAAAAAAGAAACAATTATCACAGCAAAACACATGGAATTTAGGGTTACCTGAATCTATGTTCTAGGGCCTTGGGTGAGAATGAATCCCCTTTTATCCCCATTGAAGAGAGAATTGTTGAGTCCTGGGGTTTTTTGTTTGTGTGTTTTGCTTTGCTTTGTTTTTGAGACAGGATCTCAGGTAATCTAGGCGACTCAGGATGACCTTGTACTTTTGACCTTCCTGCCTCTATCTCCCAAGGGCTAGGATTATGGTTTTCTGGCTTCCGCTTCCCATCCAGTATTTATGTTGGGGTGACATTGAATCCTGAGCTCCCTGCGTGTTAGTCGAAGCACGACGGACTGACTCCCCCACCTCCCACTCAGGCTTTAAGCCTCCTCCCCAGGGTTTCCCTCTCCCTGTCCCCCTCACTCACCAGGTTTCTCCTTCCCCTAAAATATGCTCATAGTCATTTCCCACGCTCTTTGCACGATTCTCTTATTGTGTTTTTTCTGAACCTTCTTTGGCTTGAAGCCAACTTATCAACCGACACCTTGCTTGAAGGCGTACCTCAAATCCAACTTCCTTTTAAAAATCCCTGCTTGACCTGATGTTGGACAGGCGAGGGGGACTGGCCAGCATTTCACCGGGTAGGGATGATCTGGACCCTGCTCTTCCTTAGCAGTGTCTCAAGTCCAGGTTCCATTGCAGGCGCCTCCCGTCCCCAGCAAACCAGGTCAGACCACCTGTCCTCAGCAGACCCATTAAAAAGAAAGTAACAGTGACAACCAGAGAACAGATATTTAGTCAATGAGGTTTCTTCATCTTGGGAAGAACAAACACGTCCAAGTTCAGTGACATCACTTCCCCTCCTCCACCCCCCTAAAGGCATGTTCAGAATCTCCACATGAGGTTTAAGTAGAAGGCAAGAGGTTTGCAAAGTTAAGTGCTATGACCCGGCTCTGTTGCTCAGTTAGAACGACACAAGAAGGAAGAAAAAGATAAGACATATACATAAAGGCTGGGATCAGGTGGGCTGCTGGCTCCGATGGGGACGCCACAGCTGCTCTGATCATCCCAAACATGTTTATTATATAGATATGCCAAGAAGAGCCCCACGTCTGCAGGTGTTTTGGTGAAACCAGATTTCTTGGTGGGGTTCTTGTGCCCCAGAGTTGAAGATTAAGACCGGAACACATGGAGAGGACAAAGCAAGATTTATTGATCAGTAGTGAGAAAAACAGACAGGAACTGGTGGGCACTGGGCAAGTCCACGAAGGGCCAGAGAACCGCCGAAGAGGGGCAGGGTTGGGGTACTTACAGGGCGGCAAGTCTTTTAAAAGGTGGCTTGTCCTTATTTGTTAAAAGCTTTAGTGTCTTTAAATCGGAGCGATCTCTTATGTTGGGGGTTAACTCTTGGTGACTAAGCTGTTTTTCTGTAGATCAAGGGTAATAAGCAGTAAACAGAGGCCTGGGACCAGTTTCTGTAGATCAAGGAGCTGGCCTCCTTTTGTAGTAAACAGAGATCTGGGAGGAGTTTCTGAAATTGACGATCTTATCTCTTCTATAGGTGTCTGCTCAGTTCCTTTAGGCTATTTCCAGCAGTGGTATGTGTGTGGGGACATTGGGGGAGTCCCAACCTGACTACTGTGCTCCACTGTCTAAGAAAAAAATATTGTTTATTAATAGGATATAACGGGATATGAGGATGTCGTGGTTTTCCTACAGCACACTAGGTATTCTGTACAAGGTCAACTCTGCACAAACAGGGCTTATCTGAGGAACTAGGCAGACTGGCCTTGCCCTTAGCCAGGTCCTGGCTCTGTTCTTGCCTTGCTGGTCTAAATCTGTTATTATATGGCTTCGCTCAGGTCCGCAAACTTTATCAGAAAAAAGTTCTACAGCCCACCTGTAGAAGCACTAGGCTTCTACACACGAAGAATTCCTTGATCTACAGAAAAAGTTTAGTCACCAACTAACATAACACCCCCAACAGAAAGAGATCAAGTACGGGGGGAGGAGGAGGGAGGGAGGGAACTGGTGTACCTAATAAGTTTGTATGAGCTGAAATAAAAAAAAAAAAAAAAGAGATCAAAACCCCCACTGGGATTTAAAGAAACTAAAGCATTTAACAAATAAGGACAATCAGGGAGAATTCCTTCTCCCAACATGAGATGCCCAGAGATAGTCCTGCTTCTTGGAGGTCATTGTCTGTAGTTACACAGAGGGACAGCAAGTGTCTCTTTAGAATATCCTTATTCCTGTGTGGAGAGAGGGCTCAAAGGCGAAGGCTCTGCCTCGAAAGCAGAAGGACCTGAATTCCATATTAAAATGCTAGGGGAAGAAGGGGGGGCTGGAGAGGTGGCTCAGGGGTTAAGCCTCTGCCTTGCAGGCAGAAGGTCCTGAGTTCAGATTTGGTCCTGGTAAGGTGGAGCCTGTGAATCCCAGGGCAGAATAAACAAGAAGGAAGTGGAGGCGGTCCATGGTGGTCCCCAAATTCGCCCGTGTTTCTATACACACACACATATACATACACACATGCACAATTGAATAAAAAAAAATAAAAAATAAATGCTAGGTGGAAACAGCAGCCTCCTGTACTTCTGGCCCTGGTGGGCAGAGCCTGGGAAATCCCAGAGCAAAACAAAGGAAATAGAAATAATCCAGGATGATTCCTGAAGTCACTCTTGGTCCTCCACAGTAATACACAGTGCCCTCTGATACACCCCCACACACACACACTTTTTTTTATCATGTTGCAATAAGCTCACAACACAAATGGCTTAAGGGGAAACAAGGGATGGCTCTTATCCCAGCATGACAGAAGAGCTTATGCCAATACCAGGGGCTGAGGAGACTGACCATACCATATATACAAGACTGCTGAGAGACGGGCAGACCTCACTTGCCAGATAACCCGAATGCCAGCTTACTTAACCAGCTCCTTCCATTCCATCTACCTGTCCAGGGAACGGTGCTGCCAACCATGGGTTGAGCCCCTTCTCCCCATCCACTAGCTGATCTTCAGCCTTGCTGAGGGTTCAACTCCACTGCAAATTCCACTGTCAAGTCGGCACCTGTAGCAAACTTTCAGAGACAGATTCCAGTGACCCTCGAAGGAGGAGCCGTGGAGTGGCACCTCCTGAAAGGTAGTCACGGGACAGAGGGTTAGAAACCCTAGGCAGTGGTCAGCTCTTGGGGCTTTGCCTGGCTCTCTTGGGCATTCCCAGGGCTCATGCATGTGAGAACCTGGTTGTTATGGTTACATATTAGTGTCAACTTGGCAGATGCAGACTGTTCGGGGCACAGCTGTGGAGGATGAATGCTTGGAATGACCCCTGAACAAGTCTGCAGGTACTTGATAAATTGATATAGAAAAGCCAGCCCATAGTGGGTGGTACTGTCCAGTGGTGGACCAGATAGTAGGAGGTGCAAGGAAGAGGGACTTGCTCTTCCACACCTGAGCTAAGTGGCCACCTCCCCTGCAGTTGGTCCTGTGGAGTCCACTCAGCGAGCGTCGTTCACTTTTAGAGCATCGTCGCCTTCTTTGTTGCTGCTGCCGCTGCCTCCGTCCTTGGCTGACTCAGAGCTCCATCCTTTCCACGTTGCCGCTGTTCCTGCTGCCTTTGGAGCCTGGTCTCTAGGCCTCGATGCTGTTCGCTGTTCATCGCTGACGTCGGAGCCCAGCTCTGCTTCACCAACGTCAAAGCCCAGCGCTTTCAACCTTCCAGAGAAGTAGAGGCTTGAGACCTTCTTGGGATCGTTTGGCTTTGTGGGACATTCTGGTCAAGAGCAAAGCAGCTACGTGTGGCTACTTAAAGGGACACTATTTTTTTAATTGTAAGTTAATTTAATAAACGCGCGTATGTGTGTGTGTGTGTGTGTGTGTGTGTGTGTGTGTGTGTATTATGATAGTTAATCCTGGGTGTCAACTTGACACATCTGATATTAACTAAGATCAGCTGGAACCACACCTGGAAAGATCAGCTGAGACCACCTGAAGAGACTATACCAGCCCGAGATCCCATCAGACCTCCATAGATCTCATGGGAGCCTCCCAGTAGTGGACCATATTAAAGGAAGCTCAGAACAGAACACAGAGTGGAAGAGGAGAGACGCTCCAGGAATGTTCCAGCCATGTGGAGGTCTTCTGTGACTGAGCCTGCCTGCCAGCTTCACCCAGCCAGCCATGCCGCTTCCACGGCCTTGAAAGACCGCATCTATTTCCCCTCTGGAACTGTAAATTGAGTAAATCTCCTTTTTCCCCACAAGTTGTTTGACTTTGGGTGCTCTCTCACAGCAATAGTAAAGAGTAACCGTTACATCTATGTATATTACATTCTACAGACTCTGTTTCTTCAGAGAACCCTGACTCATACACTGGCACAGCGCCAGACCACACCTCCCTCTCCTTCCCCTGGGGCATTTGGTTCTGTTGTCTTTTTAGTGGTTTCTGGGGTGCCCAGCATCTAAAGGCTCACCTTTCTCCAAGTTCCTTGTCACAAGCCGCACCTGAGGAGTGACATCCAGCCACCTCCTCCCCACCCCCTTCACCCCCAGTCACTAAGTCCCAGTGCGCCAAACACTAGCCACTGCTCTAACAAGTTCTGTGGGCCAGTCCAGGGATCAGGCAGGTTTGGAGCCATTTATACAAAGCACCTGCTAATGGCTCACTTCTTCCTCCCAGTAAGTTCAGGTTCAGCAAGCCAACCCCTGTGCTTCTGGAAACTACAAAAGCATCTTGGTTCTGCTACAGAGGTTGGAGGGATGCAGGAGGCGGGGGTGGGGGAGTGGGAGGGTGGCATCTGTGGAGTGACAGGCGCACCTGTCTGCACACGGCTGCACAAGCAAAGTGCCACGCCCCCTTCCTCCGCTCCCCTCCCCAGGTGCCTGCGTGGTCCACTCTTTAGTCGACCTTCCCTTCGGGGCTTTCCATAATGGCGCTTGACCCAGAATCTGCTCTGACCACAAGGGATGGTTTGCAGACCTGGAAGAAGGCGAATGAATAAATGATGGGCTTCCTCCTGACCACTGGAAACCATCTCAAGGTCAATGAGACCGCAGGACAAAAAAAATCATCAGCTCCCACTAACCACATCCCCTGTTTTCTGACTTTGAAGTTTCCCTGCTGCAAAAGAAGGGACACAATTAAGCCTCGATAAAATTTTAATAGCAGGAATTATGCACTCTGCCACCAGCCTACAATTAGCTGTTGCTATGCTACGGGCAGAACCTAATCACGATAATGAGGCAAACAAAAGGAGAGAATTAATCAGGGCTGTAAGGTTAGCACACAGCCGGCTCCAGCTCGCAGCACTGATTTCTGAAGCACAGCGGCTGCGCCCCTGGGAAATCTCAGGCTTGTTCGAGGTTAGGTTAGCTGGTGTGTATGTGTGTGTGTGTATGTGTGTGGGGGTGTTTCTGAGTCAAGAAAGCTATGTGCAATTCAGTGCTACCACCGCCATGAGTTTGCACCCAATATTTAAAAAAAAAAAAAAAAACAGAGTTGGGGAAATGGCTCAGGGGTTAAAGCCTTTGTCTCACAAGCAAGAGGATCTGAGGTTGGATCCCCAGATTCTAAGTAAAAATACTGGATCAAAATGGTGCCAGTGGCCCATAAATCAGCCCTGGAAGGTGGAAACCGGGACATCCCAGAGCAATGCAGTATAGAAGCAGAGCAATCCAGGATGATTCCTGATGTCTCCCCTGGACCTCGACAGGCACCCGAATCCAAGGACCCTACACACACACACACACACACACACACACACACACACACACACACACACACTAAATAAATAAATAAATAAATAAATAAATAAACGATGAATGGTAGATGATTCTGGAGGGGAGGCTACCATATAAGATGTCAACCCTGCTCTCCACGGCATTGCTCTTCCAAGGAAGTGCCTGAAACTGGAAGCCCCCCCTTTGAGCTTGCTACAAATGCAAACTCCCAGGCCACTCCAGATTTCCTGAGTCTTCCTGAGTTTTTAGCCCAATCATCAGGCAGTTTGCATGCATACTGCATATGAGACAGTCAACTCTTCAAGACCCTAACATGGTCATTGTGTCTATTGTGACTCTTCTACCAGGTTCTAAGCAAGGTGTTCAACACGTGGGATTGGATTATTTGACCTTACCATAAGCCAGTGACGAACAAGCAGCTCTCTGCCCAGGACAGACATTCAGGTAAGGAATGTGTCACACAAAACACGGTCGCGCCCCCTTCCCCCCCATCATGGGCAAGAGGTTGATGTTCAGAGATGCTGGGCAACATCCAAGCCACCAAATCAGTAACAGAAAGTCAGAATTGCAACCCCAGAGTTTCCTCAGCCCCAGGGTCTTCACTAGCTCACAGCAGATCTGAGTGAAGGTGACAAGAACAGCTGTATTTCAGCTCAGCGTGCGATAGAGGGTTTTAACAAGTGGACAGCTTCATGGGCTTGCCATACAGACATGAGGGCCCAAGTTCAAGCCCTCAGAGCTCTTGCTAAATGTCAGATGTGTTATACCTCATAGAACATAGAGTCATGCCAGACTCATAGGCAATATTCACCAGAAGAGAAGCAAGGAGAAGGGAAGGGAGGGGAAGGAGGGGAGCTTAAGGTTATGTCTAAATGTCCATCAATAGTCTAGGGTTCTGGAGTTGCAGGACAAGACTAGTCCTTCTGATACCTAGATGGGTGCCTGGCTCTGTGAAAGTCAGGCAGCTGGCTGACATCTGGGCCAAGCCACATATGAACCTTGTAGCTCTTTCTCCTCCCATCTTACAGGAAACTTTATACAGTTAGCAGTGAGTGAAATCAAGCTGGGAGATCGTCATAGTTAGACACATAGACACTTGACAATTAAGGATTTGAGCTCTAGACACATTTGTAGAGAATTAGTAGTTTTGTTAAGCCCAGAGCCTGTAAGAGATTGTCTAGTTGACGGGGAAGGACTAGCCCATAGTGGGTGGGACTAGGCCCCACACGGGTGAATAAAATGGAAGGAACCATTTGAGAAAGTTGTTATCCTTCTGGATACTTGGCCAGACATGCTGGTCTGGCAAGTAAGAATCGTCCCTCTCTCAGCTGTTATGTGGAGATGATGTGGCCAGTTCCCTCGGCCCTGGTGTTGGCGCGTGCTCTCCTGTCAAGGTGGACTAAGAACTGTAACTGGACTGTCACAAGAAAAAATTAAAACTCCTTGTTTCCTTAAGCTCTATCATGGTTTGAATCGTGAGTTATCCCCCACAGGTTCACGTGTTTGGATCTTTAGTCATTTGGGAAAGTCGGGGCACCTTTGAGAGGTGGAGCCTTGCTGGAGGAAGGTAGTCACGGGGCGGGGGGGGGTTGAGGTGGGTTAACTCCACCTACTTCAGGGAGAGGTCTGCTCCTGCGGGTGGCAGTTTTGCAGCTCTCAGCTTCCATGAAGGACATGACTTAGGCCGCCTCTAGCTTTGGCGCTAGCCCTGCCTCTTTCACCATGAAAGACTGTATCTCCCTTCTGGAACCATAAGCTGAATAAATCTCCCTTTCTTCCTTAAGTTGCTTGATTTTGAGTGTGTCTCACAGCAACAGAGAAGAATAACTGCTACAAGCTGTTTTGTCAATTTTATCAGCAACCATGCAGGCCAAACTGTAACAAAGTCCTAACTCTGGAAGAATGTGGGTCATGGGCGGGAGGGGGGGCAGATGTCCTGGGGTGAGCTTAGAAAGGCTTCAGAGGATGGAGTAACCGGCAGCTAGGCCTCTCTTCATAGAATTTTCTTTCTTTGTTTTTAACTTTACTCATTCATTTGTGTGTGTGTGTGTGTGTGTGTGTGTGTGTGTGTGTGTGTGTGTGTGTGTTAAAGAGCAAGCACTATGTCCCTGTGGAGGACCAATGGTGACTTCAGGAATCACCCTGGATCGTTTCTACCTCCTTCTTGCTTTGCACTGGGATTTCCCAGGCTCTGCCCACCAGAGCCAGAAGTACAGGCTATTGCTGTTTCCACCCGGCATATTTATGTAGGACCCAGGATCCAAACTCAGGACCTTCTGCTTGCGAGGCAGAATCTTAACCCTGAGCCATCTCTCCAGTCCCCTGACTTTCTTTCTTGTAAATGTAGTTTTAAAGCAATTTTTATTCATTTGAGAGAGGAGAGGAGGGAAGAAGGAAAGGGGGAAAAGAGGGGGGCATGGAACGCACGCATGCGTGGTACACGGATGGAGGCCAGAGCGCAACTTTCAAAACCTGACGGGCTTCTGGGGATTGAACGCTGGTTGTCAGGTCGGTGAGCAGCCGCTAAGCTCTTGTGTTGCCCCTCTTGATGGGATTTTAACTCAGCGATGTCTCTTGCTGTCTGAAAACCTCTCTTCTCCGGGTCCACAGAGGGCAACGAGGAGGGGAGAACTAGAGGTCAGGAAATATATTACTTACCTCCTGAGTTCTCTTGGGTAAAAGAAAAGGAACCTCAGCACTGCTACAGGGTGGGTAGGTCTTCAGCAGACACAGTCACAGCTGGACCCTTGCAGGGGTGTCTGCAGGCAAGCTCAAGTCACAGAGCTTTGCTTGCCCTCCTCTCTCTCTCTCTCTCTCTCTCCCTCTCCCTCTCCCTCCCTCTCTCTCTCCTTTCTTTCTTTGCGTGTATGTGCACATGCATGTAGAAGCCAGAGGTCAACCTCAGGTATTATCTCAAGAGCTGTCTACCTTGTTTCTTGAAAACAGGGCCTCTCACTGGATTCTGGGGTTCACCACCTTCAGTTAGGCTAGTTGGCCAGTGAGCCACCTCCCCAGTGCCGAAATTACAAACGTGTGCCTCCGCTCCCCGACTTTTTACTCGGGGGTCTAGGGAGTAGAACTCCGATCCCCAGGCTTGTGCTGCGCAAGTGCCTTATTGACGGAGCCACCACCTCAGCCCAGGAGCTTCTGAACCAAGTCCCATTGCAGATGCTGGACTGGTGAGGACCAAGCATCTGTGCAGCAAATAGAGCAGCTGTAGTGCGGGGACGCAGAGAGAGAACTGGGGTGGGGGTGAGAGCGACTGTGCAGGCGAGAGCTTTTTCAGAGGGGCCTCCCTCCAAAAGCTCAGAGATCCTCCTGAGGGGACAAATTGGGGGATCTGAAATAACAGTGAAACGTCTCCTGGTGTCACGCCCACAGAGGCAACAAAGGGCAGTAAAGGAAGAACTTGGCAGCTGTCATTCCAAACAGGCCACTGCGTCATGGAGTGGACTATTGGAAATCTCTTAGGTCAGGGAGCCAATCCAGGCCCCGATTCTTTGATCTTACAAAAGCCCTCTGAATTCTCCAAACTTCCATGCGACCACCTATCTGTAATCAAAAGACCTGGGCTCTTGCAGTAGGCTGGCGGGATGTGGGTTCAATTAAGACCATGAGCAGGAAAGGGGCAGTGCCAGGCTCTAGAGTGTGCTGGGAAAGCCCCGGGAGAGGATTCCACCCAAGCTCCCACAAGGCTGGAACACATCCTGCCAGACAGTCTGTGCCACACGCCCACACAGTCATCAAACTCGATGATCCGAGAATTTACCTGTATCTACACACTGGAGCGTGTGCCCTTGGCAAAGAGGAAGCGCTTGGCAGGAGGCCATGATCCCCATGTTCCACACAGTATCTCTCTCTTGCATACAACAGGCCTTCCCATTCCCCCCTCCCCCCAAAGAATATCCATCTCCCAGCACGATACAGGAAGCTCAAGTCAGAACAGCCCCGGGTTGGACCAGGAGATGCTCTTTCCTCATTTATCGCCTCTGATCGCCTCTCTAGCCAGACTTCTAGCCTCCTGAGTTTTCGTCTGCAAGTGATTCATCTCCAAGACCCCCCCCTCGCTCCCCCCCACATGAACCCCTCATCTGCTGTTTAATTGGGGACGAGGGTTTGCTGTAGGTCCCAGCGCCTTAATTGCATTTGTTAATGGGTACGTGCAATTACTGCTGCTGCGTTCCTGCACATAGCCAGGCAGTGGAGGATGATTAAGGGCATCTTTAAAACCCACAGCTCCCTGTAGCCCACTCGCTAATTGAGCAGTGGAAGATGCGATATTGAACTCCCCTCTCTCCTTTTTTCTTTCTTTTTTTTAATTAACTCCTGGCTCCAAAGTCCTCCTTGGAGCAGTGCGTGGTTCAAAGCATTCCATTCCAGTCCCATCAATCACGTGTCACTTAGGCACGGAGCCTAGCCAGGTCACCTCGGGGCTCCATCCATCACATACAAGCTGGGATCAGACTAGGGGAAGTAAGGTGTTTTCCTGGACCCCAGAGGGTGATATAATTCCCTGGCCAATAGCACCTGACTTAGCTGAGGTGGCTTGGAGGTGTCCCATTGTCTACTTATGCACCGCCCCATTCTGCCCATCCCGGGTCCCAGGGGGATGGGTTTGAAATGCAAGCAGGGCCCACCACTATCGTGATCTGATTTTCCTGGTGAGGAGAGAATCTATTAGCCCCACAAAGAGAGGCCGTCTCACAGATTAAAGGAAAGGCTCCATCCAAGCTGGAGAAGCCATGAGTTTTGGGGGCTACCCACAGGAGCATGAGTGACTCAAAGGTTACCCTGAAGTCCCCTGGGCAACTTACAGGTGTCTCTCTCAAGGGTCACAAGCTACTCAGCTGTTTTCCTTAAAAGCCTATGACATCATAGAGGAGAGGGAAGGAAGGTGAGACTCCTCCCTTCACCAAGGGATCCTGTTAAAGTTACTCTTCATGCTGCTGAGAAATACACAAGCATTCAACTTAGGGGGACAAGGGGATTGTTTCAACTTACGATTCTAGTTACAGCTCCTAGTTCAGCTTGGCAAGAGAGTTCGTACTGACGTTAGGAGCCAAGGAAACTAGCTAACCATAATCCACAAAAGAACTGAGAAAGGAGCGTACTTTCTCTTTTGCCAGAATACCTGCATGAGATATGTCAAAGCAGGCCACGCCGATGAACCAGCTCTCTCCCAGGAATAGTTCCACCCACTGTGGGATGGGTCTTCTCACACTGTCATAGTTAGGCACAGGTGTCAACTTGACAGTTGAGGGTTTGAGCTCTGGGCACATTTGTGGAGAATTAGTAGCTGAGTTAAGCCCAGAGCATACCTGCAGGAGATTGTCTAGCTGATGGGGAAGGCCCGGCCCACGGTGGATGGGACTAGACCCTGAACAGATGAATAAAATACTGAGAGCCAGTCAAGGAAGTTGGCATCCTTGTGTACACTTGGCCAGACATGCTGGTCTGGCAAGTAAGGATTGTCCCTCTCTCAGCTGTTGTGTAGAGATGGTGTGGCCAGTTCCCTCGGCCCTGTGTTGGTACATGCTCTCCTGTCAAGCTGGACTGAGAACTGTAACTAGTAACTGTAAGAGAAAATAAACCCCTTGTTTCCGTAAGCTGTTTGATGGTCATTTATCAGCAACCATGCAGGCGAACTGCAACACACACCAACTAGAAACTTACTAGGTCTTACCTTAACTCATTCTTCATAGATGGGCCAAAAGCTGAGTCTTCAAGTTCTCAAGTTGACACCTACATCTAACTGGTATAGATGTTAACCGGCCTCGTCTTGGAAGGCTATTTGTTGCTGCTGATTCAACGATTCCCTCCACCCCCAAAGGACACAGCTCTACAAGAAGCGTCAATGATAAAAGTCTCAATTTGAAGCATCAATGATAAAACAGTCTCAATGATTTCCTAGTTTATCTAGAATTCAATTAATCCCTCTGTTCTCCGTGAGAAGCTGGTTTCCAAACTGCTCTGTAAATACCTGTCGTTATACCCGTAGGTTGCAAGAACACTCAGCACTCAGCCTAGACGGCTTCTTCTACAACAGAGGTAGAGGTTCACCACGCTGACAGGATGCAGCCTAGGACAGCGGAAGAGCAATGATGTGGACAACAATGGCCGCCAGAATGCAGAGCACAGGGAACCCGCAGTGCTGGCCCAGAATCAGGCCAATCAGATCTCTCCTCATCCTAAGGATCAGGGAACCTCGAGGAAGAGGAGGGTGGTAAGATTTAAGAGCCTAAAGATGGAAAGGTTGTAAGAGCCTAAAGATGGAAGGTCCACCATTAGACAACACACTGCATTCAAGGCAGGGCTGCTACATCCAGGAACTCATTGCAGTGAGACTTGTCCTTACCAGATCTGAATAAAGACTTGACATACCAACAGGTCCCCAGAGACTAGTGAGGATCTCAGGAGAGATAAGAACATACAGTGGAAACCTTGGGGACTAGGGCTAGATGAGTGAAGGGATGGCCCGAGGAGAGACCACTTGGTATGCCACAGAGGCCTGAACCCCCACAAGAGTAGACAAGCCAGAGGGAACCCTGGGGCTCATAGAAGTAGACAGGCAGGAAGGTAGGAGGAAGTGGGATGGATTGATGAAGGGAAAGGAAGGGGGAAGGAGGGAGGCAGGGATAAGCACTCAATATGCTTGTAAAACTAGGAGAAGATTTTTTTTAATTATTAAATAAAAAAAAGAAGGTGGTGTCCCGTATGTTTCTGTCCCTTGCTTACTAGGCGCCAGCCACACTGGTCTTCTTCCTATGGTTCCTAAAACACAAGGAGCTCTTTCCACCCTCAGGGCCTCTAGACCTGCTCTTTCTTCTGCGTGGAGAATTGGCTGGCCTTCACCCTGCCTTCAGCTGGCAGGAGGTGCACCCTGCCACGGCGTGCTGCCTCGCTGTAAGCCCTCAGCCGTGAAGCCAAGAGACCACGGACTGAAACTTCTGACACGGGGTGTTTCCTCCAGCAAGAGAAAGCTAACATGGTCTTTTTCTACCGACCAAGGCCGGCTCTCGGAGCCTGGAAAGTAGATAGAGAAGGAGGGGCTGGAAGGAGGGGGACAGAAAGGGACGTGGAAGGTCAGTTCAGGGCACCTGGACCCGTTTTGTTTCCATGGCAACGAAGACTGTCTGCCTCCAGGAGCTTCCTTTGCTGTCTCCATCTTTTAGCCACTGTGGTCTCCTGTGTCCATGCAGCCCCTCCACAAGATACCCACCCTCCTGTTTCTCACATCTGCTTCCTGGTTGCTTGCAGACCCTTCCCTCCACAGACCTCCACAGTGCTGTGTCCTTGACGCTTGGCCTCTCTAGCATTCATTCCCTCTTCTCCTGGAAATAGCATCCCCATTTTTGCTGGGGACTCATCTCTACCCCCAGTGAACCTGATAGGCTCAGCAGGGCTGTCAGTCTGCAGGTTGGCTCCTCCTACCCGACAGGTGGGACTCGACTGTACCTCTCCTCCTGAAATCTGAAACCTCAGCTCTCCTGAGAGACAAAAATCAGTCAACTTGATGAAATATCCCCACAGCCCAGGCAGCTCTCCCGTTTCCAGTTTTTTCTGTTGCCCTTGGCTTTTCCTCTCTCTTCTTTAGAGTGTTCATGGTGGTCTTCCATAAATGCTTGTCGCTTCGTGATGGGAATCCGTTTCTGTCGCTTGTAACCAGATATCCTGGCAGATTGTGGCTATCCTGCCAGTATAACCTGACAAGGGGCAAGCCCCCCCCCTTGCATATGTCCTGGGTGAACTAGGGCTAGCCAGGTGACTTTGGTGAGGTAATCTGGGGCCTCTGTTTCCTTGTTGGTAAAATAAAGATGGAGTGAGTCCATCCCCAGTTCCTGCGAGGCGGAGAAGAGGCAGTGCACATTTAGAAGCATCTGGAAGCCTCCTCTCCCTTCCCCTCCCCAACCTCTCATTGGAGTCCAGGTGGAGATGTGGGTATACAGGCATGGCAGCACCCACAGAGGTTGCTATGGGAACCCAGCCACATGTGTAGCATCCCTGGGGCTTCCGAGAGGGGCCAGGCAGCTGCAGAGGTGCAGAACTGGCTGTGGCGACTCTGCCTTTCCAAGCCTCAGCTGTGCCTGTCCCCCAGGACCCCCACTCTGCACGACATCCAGAACTCTACACAGAGCAGCTGTTCAGCTATGGAGACCCGTGGAAGAACTACCCAGCTCTCAGCTTCCCGTCTCTGGGGAAGCTTTGGGGGGCGGGGGAGGGGGGGAAGGGGGAGTGGAGGAAGAGCATTATTCAGCTCAGAATGCCTAGGCTGGAAACAAGTCTTAAGAAACCACTTAGCCGATCAATCCAATCAGCCTTCAGTGATGGAATTCTGGGAGACGGGGGTGGGGGTGGAGGGCTGAACTGGGAAGGCAATACCACAGACGACGGAGACTCTGGCTTCAGCCACAGACCTTCAGTGAAACTCAACATGGAATGAAAAACCAGCAACTGTGGCTACCCTTGGGGGAGCCCCTGCCACACGTTAACCACCCTGCTAGGTTCTCTGTAATGCATTTGTGTGACTTTTCTTGGACAGATGTGAACAAATGTCTATTCATACCACATAGGGCCCCATCGATAGACCAAATAAGGAATTCCACCCAAGTGTAGCTTAGTGAGTCTGTGAGTTAACCAGGGTTACAGGAGTATGGGTGAGGGGTTAGGGGAGCATAGATGCTCAAAAGCAGTTGTGTCCCCACACACACACACAGAAGCCCATTCAAGAATCTGTGATGACTCACCAGAGCTACATCCCTACCCCTGGGTTAGCCGGTTAGAGTCTCTTCTCTCCTGCAATTGTTTCCTGCTTTCCTAAACCTTGGGGAGGGTCCTTGTGGATCTTGTAAGTTTCAGGAGCTTCCTGAGCCTTGTAAGTCTGGGATCTTCCTGAGTCTCATGAGTCTCCCTTCTCTCTCCAAGAGGGACTGGGAGGGACTGGGAGGGACTGGGAGGGACTGATACCATCAGAGAAAATGGCTGCTCTCCAGCTCCATGTGTGACATGAACAACCTGGAGTCCTTAGTAGGTCCTTTTTTTTTTTTAACCTATATTTCATTACATAGGTTTGCAACCAAATATCTGACCTGAGCAATTTAGGGGAGGAGGGATTGAGCAGGCTCCCAAGTCCAGGAAAATTACAGCAGCAAGAATTCAAAGCAGCGGATGGGCTGGAGAGGTGGCTCAGGGGTTAAGCCTCCGCCTTGCAGGCGAAGGGTCCTGAGTTCGGTTCCCAGATCCCGCGTATAGACGCCAGGCGGAAGCAGGGGTGGCCTGCGCTTCTGGTCCTGGTAGGGCGGAGCCTGTGAATCCCGGGGCAGAAGGAGGTGGAGGCGTCCATGGTGGTTCGCGAATTTGTCCGTGGTTCTACACAGACACACACACACACACACAGACACACGCGCGCGCGCACATACACACGCACATGCACACAGTTGAATAAATAATAATAATAAAAAAAATTTTAAAAAAAGTTAAAAAAAAAAAAGAATTCAAAGCAGCGGGTCACTTTGAAGTAGAGGCAAACCACGTGCTATCTTGTCTTGTTCTAGCCCCTATTCTATTTGTGCCAGCTCTCGGGTAATTTTCAGCCACTACCCCTGTCACAGTTAGACACAGGCATCAACATTTGATGGTTGAGGGTTCCAGCTCTGGGCACATTCATAAAGAATTAGTGGTTAAGTTAGACCCCCCCCCCAAGCCTGGGGGAGATTTCAAGTTGAAGGGTGTGAGAGAGTAAATGTAATAGGAGGCCCACCCCATGATGGGCAGGACTAGGCCCTGGGCAGGTGAATAAAATGGGGGGAACTGGTTAGAGACATTAACATCCTTCTATATTCCTGGCCAGACATGCTGGTCTGGCAAGTGAGGATGGTCCCTCTCAGCGGTACTGTGAATTTGGTGTAGCCAGTTCCCTCGGCCTTTGGTGTTGGTGTGATCTCTCCTGCCAAGCTAGACAAGGAACTATAACTGAACAATCTTAAGCCAAAATAATAAAACCCCTTGTTCCCTGAAACCCATTGGACATGAAGTTATGGGCAACCATGCAGAGTGACTGTAACACCTCCCCCCTTGTGCCTCCCACACAGCTGCATGCCCAAGTCTCTTGTCAGTGCAAGTGGGGCTTACCTGACCCTGACCCAAATAACTTCAGGATGCGTGATGAAAACAATCTCTGCATGTCACCGAAGCACCTGCAGAAAAAGAGCTGCAACAAAGTTCTCTGACCTCAATCTGGCTCCACTGCGATTAGGGCTGTTTGTGTTTCCTTTATTTTTTTTTTTTTTCCTTTAAAAACCCTTAAAATTCGTAAGGTTCCCCACCATGAGACTTTTGAGGCACAGACTCTAGGTCACCCGCTTAATTGATACAGGACTCTTTTTCCTCGTAACTGGCTTGCAACATGCTGGTCTGTAATTTTCTGGCACGGGTATAGCAACATCACAGCCACAGCAAGAGTGGAGAGCAGGCATCGACACGTGCATGCTTGCTAGCTCCTCTCTGTCTTCATACAATGCTGGGCTGCATGCCTCGGAAAGGATCCAGCCCACCATGGGCAGGATGTTTCCATATCAATTACATCGCCAAGACAATCTCTCAGGAACATGCCTTAATGTAAAAAATCAGCCAGAGGCCTGTATCCTAGGCCTCAGGTTGACGATATCAATTTTCACAACTGATACGGGTCGGGTCAGAGAAATTAGAGCAAGTGCCTGAAGGTCCCCTAGCCGGGAAGGACCACCCATTATGACGCTACCGTCTATGCTGGTTATTATACACTCGCGCTCAGAAAGGTCGTGAACACTAGGCTGTTTGCGCCTTTCTCTTCTATCCTGTCTGGAGCTCACTGCGGTGGGGGTGGGGTGGGGCACGCATCTGTGAGGGTCCAGGAAGATCTTGCAAAGCGATGGGATTCTCCACGGTGAGACCTTGAGTGTCAGGGGGTCTTGGAGGATGGATGAGTGTCAGGGCGGCCCAGGGGAAAGTGGAAAGGACAGAATTCTTTCCGCAATGAGCCCAGCAAGAGCAAAGAATTAGGCATCTGGGGACGGGCTTCACCCCAGCAGCCCTCAGCCCTGGAGGGCTTCAGGCAGGGGATGTGTCTGGGCAGGAGCGGGGTCTTGCCTTATATGGGAGGCCAGGAGATTTGAACTGAGTCCCACGGGGAATGGGGGACCTCTGAAAAGGTCTCAGCAGGGAGAGGTGTGCTTAGATTTACCCCCTGTGGCATGTGGGGGTGATGGAACCGTGGCCAGAATAGGGCAGGAATCCAGCCAGGGAACTCTTGCTCAGTGGTCCCGGTGGGTGTTAAAGAGACTGGGGCTGCGACCAGGGCGAAGAATGACAGTTAGGAGGGATAGCTCAGAGAGCCAATCAGAAGACGCTCCCTGGCAGGGAGCCAGAAGCACAGCTGTGTTCCTTCCAGAAACCGCTGGGCACGTCTCTGCAGTGTGTGTGCGCACAAGAACGTGTCTACGTTGATGTTGCCTGTGTGCACACGTGCTCTGAGCTGCAATATGGCTCCCATTGGTGGTTGGATTTAAATGTTCCTGTGCACCCCAGGGTCTGTGAGCTCTTGGGGTTCTGCACACTTGCTGACTGCCTGTGTGTGCCTGCCTGTGGCCCCTTGTGAATCTCTGGTTCCCACTGGGAATGCAGCCCCACCCTCTTGGGCTCTGGGCTGCTGCACATGCAGGAGTCTGTGTGCCAGGCACCCCCAGGGGTTTAAACTGCTTCAGAGACTCCTGCTGCTAAAACCAGAAGCTTCTCCCAGGCCTGTTTGATGCTGCAACAGGGCCCCGAGGCTGTCCCTCAAAGGGAACCACTGGGGGTGGGGAGGAGAAAGACAGCCAACATCAGATTAAGCTATGAACCAACCGGTCTGCTGCAGGGCTGGGGGGAGCTGGGCACGGACCAATGGCTAACTGTGCTTCCCCCAGGCTACCCCAGCTTAGAAGAGAATGAGAACTGTATGCATGAACACACACACACACATATACACAGACACACACAGAGACATATACACATACAGACACACAGAGACATAGACACAGACACAGACACAGACACATACATCACACACAGACACACTGACTGACAGACAGACAGACACAACACACACACACACAAAGACACATACACACACACAGATACATGGACACTGACAGGCTGACACGCAGACAGGCGCACACACACACACACACACACACTGCTCCCAGAGTCTGGAAAGTCCCTTCTCAGTGTTGCCCTCTCAGTCATTCTATCCTTGGGATTGTGGAGAAAGGAGCCCCCTCTCTCTTTTGCTTCCTTCCCTCTTCCCTTCCTCTCTCGTCTTTCTTCAGCCTCCCCGTTTCCTTCCTTCTCTTTCTTCCTTCCCAATCATCCCCTGAGGACTTCAAGTTGACAGTCTCCCCTTTGTGGCATCTGGAAGGTGGAGTGGCCGTGTGAATGCTGACTACTGGGTCTGTTTCAAAGCCCAGCTACTGTCCTGTCACAAGGTTATGGAGACAAAGAAGAGGGAGGGGAAGGGGGGGGGAGGATTCACACATGCAAGAGCATAGCACCCCATCAGGCCACTACAAGAGCTAAATAAATGGTGACCATCTGTGTCATTTCTCACACTGTGGCAAAATACCAGTGGATAATCAGCTTTCAAAGAAGAAAAGTTTATTTTGGCTCATGGTGTCAAAGGCTTCAGCCCACAGTTGCTTGACTATCTTGCTTGGGGACATCTGTTGTAATTCGCCTGCTCAGTTGCTGATAAATGGCCATCAAACGGCTTAAGGGAACAAGGGGTTTATTGTCTTACAATTTATCTGGTTACAGTTCTCAGTCCACCTTGACAGGAGAGCTCACGCCAACACCAAGGCTGAGGGAACTGGCCACACCATCTCTATGTAATGGCTGAGAGAGGGACGATCCTACTTGCCAGACCAGCATGTCTGGCCAAGCGTACCCAAGGATGCCAACTCCTTCAACTAGCCCTCCGTCTTTTAATCCAAGGCCTAATCCTACCCACCATAGGCTAGACTTTTCCCATTCACTAGACAATCTCCTGCAGGTTCCCTCTGGGCCCAACTCAACCACTAATTCTCTACAAATGTGCCCAGAGCTCAAACCTTCAACCGTCAAGTTCACGCCTGTGCCTAACTGTGACAATACCTGTGCCTAACTGCGACAACACTTTAGTACATCATGGTGGGGTGGGCATGGTGGAGATGATGTGTTCATCTTCTGGTGGTCCGGAAGCAGAGAGAGGGGGCAAGAAGGGGTCCATATCCCAACATAGCCCCTGGAAGGACACATTCCCCACTTCCTTTTTCTAAGCCCCGCCTCTTAAAGATTCCACCACTACCTCCCAATAGTGCCGCAGGCTGGAGACAAGCCTTTCACACATGATCTTGGGAGAACATTCCAGATCGAAGCTATAGCACCATTAGATGGTCATTGCGGTACAGAGATCGCAGGAATAAACTCCACCCCCTTATTGCTTTGCTCTGGGTCTCTTTCCCCAGGCTTCCAGGGCCAGAATTCTACTGCCATTTTTACCCAGCATTTTTCTATGGGCTCAGGGGATCAGAACTCAGGACCTTTTGCTTTAATCATAGGGATTGTTGAAAGAGCAGCAAACCTCAGATTGCCAGACAGCAAGACTGTTCAAAGTGTGCCGAAAAATGCCAACTCTCTGAACCAGCTTTCTGCCCAAGGAACGGTTCCACCCCCTAGGAGCTAGTTTTTCAACATCAATTAAATAATCTACAGATTGCTCAGGGGCTAGCCTTAACTAAATCATTCTCCATAGATGTGCCTCAAGGCTCAGCTCACACCTGGCATGCTGACGCCCATAACTAAGTAGCATGGTTGCAGAAGCAGGAGGGGGAAGCAGGATTTAGAAGGGGCACATGATCACACGCCCTTCACTGTGGCACCTGAGAACATCTTCCTGCAGGCCAGTGACTCAGAAAGCGCATGGGCCACAGTGGAGAAGATGGATCGACATGGGAGGGTGTTATAGTTGGGCACAGGCGTCAACTTGACAGTCAAGGGTTTGAGCTCTGGGCACATCTGTAGAGAATTAGTGGTTGAGTTAAGCCCAGAGCAAACCTGCAGGAGATTGTCTAGCTGATGGGGATGGTCCAGCCCATGGTCGGGTGGGATTAGACCCTGGAATAAATCACGGAGAGCTGGTTAAGAGAGTCGGCGTCCTTGTGTACACTTGGCCAGACATGCTGGTCTGGAAAGTAAGGATCGTCCCTCTTTCAGCCATTACATAGAGGTGCTGTGGCCAGTTCCCCCGGCCCTGATGTTGGTGCGTGCTCTCCCGTCAAGCTGGACTACAGACTGTAACCAGACTATCATAAGGAAATAAATCCCTTGTTCCCTTAAGCCTCTTGATGGAGATTTATCAGCAGCCATGCAGGTGAACTGCAACAGAGGGTGATGTAAGGAAAGGAGGACGCTTTTCTTGGGTAGATCATCCACCCCAGATAGGAATTTGACAACAGACCAAAATAGCAATTGCACTTAGGTCCAACTTCACGAGTCAATGAGTTATTGGGATTACTTACAATAGGGGTGACCCCAAAGCAGTCACACTGGAAAGTCTTGTCCCGGCATGGTTGATAGATAGAACTCCCCCCTTCTTCATGTAGCCTTCCTCAGTTTAAATCCCAGGGTCCCTCCCAGACTTCAAGGCATGGTTGAAGGCGCATGTGCCCTGTAGCCCCTCCCCAACTCCGTGGCCCTGAACTGCACGTCCCTGGCTGAGAGGTTTCCCAGAAGGGCCCAACGACCCTCCCGACCTGCTCTAGGGAACATAAATAATCAGCAGGCACCATCTTGATGGTCTCAGACAAAGATAGCAGGTGTTTGCTCTGAGGAAACATCCACACAAGAGGAGTCTAACCTAGTTTCCAACAGCATCTCTAGCGAGCAAGTGACTTTAGCAGCATGTTAATTACACCATTGGAGGGGGAAAAAAAACATATAAAGAAACTGCAAAATAGAAAATAGAAACTCTGCCAAGATGGCTGGGTAGGTGAGAGAGATTGGGGGATGCCAAGTGTCTTGACAGCCTGGCACCTGTCCTCCCCCACCTCGCGTCCTGTCCACTGACCCAGGAGGCTGTTCACCAGTGATGAGCTCACTGCAGCATTGCATGTTGCAACAAGCGAAGCAAACAAATGACGGGCCAGCTCCAAATGGCTTGCGCAGTGAGGAAGACTGGCCTGCAAAGCCAGGCCGAGTAGAGCTGACCTGGCTTCAGGAGACGTTGGACCTCGGCACTCCAACAGTGTCCCCTGAGACCGCCATCCTGCCCTTTCATCTTTAGTTCAGGTTCCCTCCTCAGGCATCCTAGAGGGTCAGTCCCTGCTTCCCCTTGGAATTACGGGTGGTCACGTGGGTGTCGGACTCCAAGACTTCCCCTCGCTCTTTCTTAGGCCAAGGGGGGAGGAACCCCTCTTTTTCCAAATTCCCTATTCCCCTTCCCTCACATCTCCTCCCTCCCAGCTTTCCCTGGGTCCCGAGGGTCCTGCGGTAGGTCCTGAACTAACCCAGGCAATGGGTACTGGTACCCGCGGTTAGCTAAGGCTCCCCACAGGAAGATAGAGGAGAAGGGTTGGTTTCCCAGGGCAACAGTGTGACAGCCCCATCTCATCCATGGCTGGTGACAGCCTCTATTCCATCTGCTCTTGGAGTACAAGGTCCTCCACGCTGCCCCCACCTTCCGCGGTCTTTAGTAAAGAGAGTTTCTATCAGGCGGTCTGGGATAGCTAGGAAGGTCCACATCCACCACCCAGTTCCAGGAACGGACTCAAATCCCCACCTGTCTATTTTCAAAGGAGAGAAGTTCTTCGTTTCTAGAAAAAGAAACAGCTTAGTCACTAGAAATGGACCCCCAACATAACCCGGCCAATTAGATACAAAAGGACTAAATAATGCCCATTTATGGAAACTAAAACTAACCAATAGAAAAAGCCACTTTCCAAGCCTGCGTAGTCCTGTCGGTATCCCCACCTGCCCCTTTCCAATGGAGCATCAGAGTCCTCCCTTCTCCCAATAAATGCTGCTTTAATCTCGCCATGGGTTTTCTGGTTTCAGTCTTTGACTCTGGGACACAAGAACCCCAGAAAGATATCCAGCTTCATCCTGACACCCCCCTGCCTGGTTCTGAGGGAAATCCAGAGATTAGCTGAGTAAGACAACACGTGAATGAGAAAGATAGCAAGGAGGACAGGTCCAAGCACTCTAGGGGTTGGCTCTCCTCCTCCTCCCCTGTAGCTGGGGCGGGGGTCTGATTCCCCCCTTGCCCCACTTCATGCAGCACATTCTCCCTGGGCTGCCCACTGGTGGGAGACAACCACGACAGGAAAGACTTCTTCAAGCCCCGCCCCCCCCAGCCCGATCTGAGCCCCCTAGTGTTCAGCTCTTCCTTCATGGTCACATCTCTGATCCCCATTACAACAAAAGCCTCTGCTAGCACGTCACCCAGGGACTTAGGGGGGAAAAATGTGCCTGTTCTCCCCAGCCCCTCTCAGCTGCTGGGCATGTGGATCTCAGCAGCTGCAGAGACTCGAATCTGGGGGGTCTGGATGTGAGACCACGTGGTTTCTATTTTCTCCATGAGGTTTCTGAGCTGTTCTACACAAAGACTCGCTCTTACCATGCTCCTGCTGAAAGAGAACCTCCTCCACACTCTAGAGGTTTAAGAATAAACAGAAGGAAAGAAAAACAGCTTTGAGCTCGTCATTAGCCTTAAACCTCACGGGAGGTCTGGAAACATTCCCACCATCCTCATGTGTATAGAAGAAGAAACAGAGGCTCAGAGAAGTTCCCTGGGCTTGCTCGAGGTCAAATGGTTGTTGAGCGGCTACGTGGAGCCTCAAATGCCGAACTGAGCTGCTCGAGCCCTGGAGGCGCCATGCTGGTGATAAAGCAGTTTTATCCCAAATCCCAGGGCCTTGGCGACTGGGCAGAGAAACACCAGGAGCACAGGACCCTGGGGTTCCTCGAACTTCTTTGCCTCTGACCCCCAAAGGAGAAACTTCACAGAACAAGAACAACCCTGTCTTCCTATTCTCTTTTATTTTTGACCTTTTAAACTTTCTTTCTTCCTTCCTCTCTTTCTTTCTCTGTGTGTGTGTATCAGAGGGCACTGTAGGCCCCTGTGGAGGACCAAAGGTGACTTCAGGAATCATCCTGGATTGTTTCTACATCCTTTTTGCTTTGCTCTGGGATTTCCCAGGCTCTACCCATTAGGGCCGGAAGTGCAGACCTCCTGGTATTTTTACTTGGGACCTGGGGTCCGAACTCAGGATCTTCTGCTTAGGAGGCAGAGTCTTAATCCCTGAACCATCCCTCCAGCATCTGTCTTCGTATTTTCCAGACATCTGTGGATACCTAAGAAGCCTCTGCTAGAGTAGTAAACAAATTGTGAGTCATAATAGCCCTGATTAGATGACTTTGTTACCATGAAAAAAAATCTACACTGCTCAGTGGGTAGAGCGCTTGCCCAGCATCCAAGAAGCCCTGGGTTCGAACCCCAGCATCGCATGCACCAGGTATGATGGCACAAGACTGTGATCTCAGCAGCCGGGAGGTGGAGGTGGGAAGACCAGGGGTCCAGGGAGGCTTCAAGCAGGCTCTGGCAGTCCTCACCCAGGCAGTTTGTCCCCCATCCTCCCTTCCCGTTGCCTGATCTCTCAGCCTCACTGCCCCAGGACGACTGAGAGAACCTTGCCCATGGGCGTCTGTTTCCTGCAAAGTCTTTGCAGAACCGTCTGGCCTAGTTTCCACAGAGCTTTCCGCGCCCTATTTTCTGGAGCCAGGAGAATAGTAGAAATCGAGCATCCTCTGCAATCTGCTGGAAGCGGCAGCTCTGACGTAGTGGGAAGGTGGAAGGATCAGACACTGTGTCTGGTTCCGACGCGCCTCTCAGAAGGCAGGGACGGGACCAGAGGGCCTCTCAAGGCCTCTCCCAGCCCGGCAGCCTGTGTTCGTCACCACTGGGGCTCTCTGTGGATCTGCCTCCCGCCACTTCCCTGAGAAGTTAACTTGGGGGACTGTTGCGTGTAAAAATAGCAAAGACCCTCTTCCTAAAAAGTGGACCATTCTGAAGTAGAGCATCGGGCAGCACAAATATGCCGTCTCCACCACACAAGAACCTAGAGGGCACTGAGGTGGTTAGTCTCACACGTCAACCTGACACCCAGAATGCGGGTGTCTGGGCACACCTTTGAGGAATCATCCCCAGAAGGCAGGCCTCGGAGCAAGCCGCTGGGACCCCCCTCCCTGTGGGCTGCTTGAGACCGGCGGATCCCCTCACTGTGGCGGGACCCTTCTCTGTGGCAGCATCGGCAAGCTGGTTTCTCCCCTCTGCTCTTGACTTTGGGTGTGGTGTGGCCGGTTTCCTTGGGTCCTGATGCCTGGACTCTCCTGCCACGATGGACTGTTCTAGAATTGTGAGTCGGAATAAAGTCCCAGTTCTTCTAAGTTGTTTGGATCAGGTATTGGTTGACTAATGGGTTGCAGCAATGAGTTATGAAACCAAAACATTTCCTTTTTTCTTTTATAAGTATAAATACATGGGTTGAGCGTGGGCATGCATGCACGCGTGGGTGCATGTGTGTGTGTGTGTGTGTGTTACATGCGGGTGGGTATCTGTGCATAGGGGTGTGTATGAGTGCACTTAAGTGTATGTGCCAATGGAGGCCCAAGGGTGACATCTGGAATCACCCTCCGTCACTCCTCCACCTTATTGTTGTAAGCTTTGTTTTAATGTCTCTGCTCCCGATAAAGTCCTGGCATCATCAAAGACCTTGTGGGTTCTCTCTCGCCGGCTGAAAATGGCCAGTGCTATCTGATGCACCACGTTTCCTGCTGCATTAGGACCTCGAGGTGGGTGTGCTGTGCTTGGTGACGTCATAGGAGCCAATGTGGGTAGGTGGCTAAGGGGAGGGCACATAGACAGAGCTGACCCCGTCCTTGCTGTCTCTCCTCTCCATCCGCTTGCGTGTTCCTCTCTGCTCTCTCCTTCCCTCTCCTCTCTCTTCTCCTCTGTCTTTTCCTTGCCTGGATGGCCATCTGAGTCCCGGATGATTCAGCGCGCTCGCGTTTCTCTAGGCAGGTGCGCGTCTTGCTTAGTCACATTAAAAATAAATCGCTTGGCCACACACAGGCGAGGCGCGGCAAGCTGTTCCTTTCCTCTGCTTTCCAGGAACGGATCGCTCAGCACCCAGCGACTGCTGGGTAAGACATAGCAAGAAGAGGCGTGAGGGGGAGGAGGAAGAGGAGGCAAACCCTTCTGAGCAGCCCTTCAGGCTCTCTGCCCACTTGGAGAGGGAGTGGGTTCTGTCAAGAGCCTATGAAATGCAGTCAGTGCTGTGTTCTTCAGGCCTAGCTCAGGGGGCTGCTGGAGAAGCCTGGTTTGGAGGACAGAGGTAGGGCTTGCGTTGAGCACACACCTACTGTGTGCCAGATCCTGTACTTTCTCACATGCGTGTATGTATGTGTGTGCATGTGAGTGTGTATGTGCGTGTATATGTGTGTACGTGTGTGGGTGTATGTGTATGCGCGTGTATATGTGTGCGTATGTGCATGTGTGTATGTGTGTGTATATGTGTGTATATGTGTGTGTGTTCATGTGTGTCAATGCAGATGCATACATGTCACGGGACACGTGTGGAGGTCAGAGGACATCCGTGGGCGTCATCCTTACCTCCCACGGTCTGGCTCAGGGATACTGGTACAGACTATTGGTCATAACCTCAGACCATTGGCCCAACTTGTGGCCTCTTACAATATTAAGGTCGAGTCAAAAGGCATGAAAATCACCACTAGACCTCAACCAAGTGCTGCCCCTCTACAATGGGAAACTGAGGAAGGTACTTCCCCAAGGGATGGCTAGTAGTCCCACCCGTGTCAATTGTATACATAGAGGGTCCTGCAAAATTTATTTGGTAATCTTCAACTGGCTCTATGCCATACAGGACTCATTACAGCTCTATAAAAGATCCAGAAGTATGTCCCACACCGCAAGTAGATGTCACTCCTGCCTTTTCTTTGTCAGCCGGAATGTATACATTTAACATAATCTTGTAAAGAATTTGCCCCTGCTCTTTTTTGCCTTTTCCTATAAATACTCATGTATGTTACAATAAAGTTGGCTTAGGTGATGGAGGACATCTGTTTCCTGCATGTCAGTCCGGGTTTATGTTGGTTCGTGGGCCTGGGCATCCCATAATGCTCCAGACTGGGTCTCTGCTTTCCCTCTGGGCGCCAGGCTAGCCAGCCCTGTGTCCGCCTCCCAGCTCCCTGTCACAGCGCTGGGTCAACAGATGCATGCTGTGAGGCCAGCTCTACGTGGGTTCTGGGGATCTGAACTTGGGTCCGCATGCTTCCACAGCAAGCACTTTCCCCATCCACATCTTTCCAGCACAAGTCCCATACTTCTGCATCTTTCTTCTCTGGGGGAATTGGGGTCCTGGCTGAAGTACCATGCCAGAATTTTTACTTTTCAGGACTCAGTTTCCTTCTTTGCCAGAGGGTCTTGTCTGGCCCGGGCTGGCCTCAAATTCACTATATAGTTGATAACCTTAAACTTCTGATCTTACTGCCTCCAACAAAATGCTAGGTTATAGGTGAGTACCACTGTGCTTGGTTGCTTAGCAATGCTGCAAAGCAAACCCAGGCAGGCATCACGCTTGCCAGGCAAGTACTCTACCGCAGAGCGCAGGATCTCCATGTCTACTAAACGCATTCAGTCATTTGCTAATCAATCTTTTGACATAATGGAAAAGGTCTAATGGTTGGATGAACCTGGAGCCACTGCTTTGGGCTGCTTGCTTAGCACCTCTGGGCTCCAGTCTCTCTGCCTGTGAAATGGGGATGGTAGTCACAACCAAGAGACATCTTTTAAAATAGGAATTCGGAAATTGATGGCGTTCTTTTTTGGTTTCTAAGGCATGCATAACTTTGTGGTCTGGCAGATTTTACAGTTTTTGCAGCTTGTATGACAAAATTCCAGAATATTGAGAGTGTGTGTTTTGCATATATGTGAATGCATGAATGTGTTTTCCATGTACATGAGCTTGTGTGTGTAAACATGTACATGGGTGTGCATGCATGTTGCATGTACTTGAATGTATATGTGGTGTACGTGCTTGAATGTGCATGTTGCGCCTATGTAAGTGTGCAGGCGTGGGTATCCGTGGGTACCTATGAAGAGGCCAGAGCAGGACTTAGGGGGTCCCCCTCTGTGATTGCCTCCTTGCCTTGAGACAGGGTCTCTCACTGAACTAGAAGCTTGCCGTTTAGGGTAGACTCTCTAGAACTTTCAGAATCTGCCTGTCTCCAGTCTGCCAGTGCTGGGCTCACAGGCAGACACAGCTGGGATACGAACTCGGGTCCTCAGGCCTTCACCACAGGTGTTCTTACCTGCTGAGCATCTCCCCAGTCCCCAAACTGATTATTTCATCATCTTTTCTTTCATCATCCCCATTTGGTCAAAACAAAGCTGGCTGCCGGCAGCTGCAGCACCCCTTGGGGACCAGATCCTTAAACGCTGGTGATCACAGAGTCTCAAGAGAGACCTTCGTCTTCAGCATCCATTGGTGGTAGGATTGGGGCTCCAGCTCAGATGTACAAAACCTGTTTGCAAAGAGCACATCTCCGCCCAGCACAGCTGGGCAAGGGGGTGTTGGCTCCCCTGCGGCTGGATAAGGAGCAGAGAGATAAAAGGCTCTAGAAGGAACAGCTGAAGTCAGAGCTAATTGGCTGGTAATTAGCAGGTTAATGGCTCACATCAGGGAGAATTCCAGGCCGTAGCCACGTGGCAGGGAGCAACTTTCAAGTTTCTGCCCTTGTCTCTCTGCCCTCTGGGCGCTGGGTGGGGCTTCGAAGCTCTCTGGCGCAGGAAGAGCTGGGTAAAACTGGACTGCTCCAGTCCAGGTTAGGTGGGCAGCTGGGAGGATAATGATCTGCAGTCTAGGGAGCAGGCACGCACAGGGAAGCATCAGAGGGTACAGGAGGGTACAGGGTGGGCACTCCCAGCTCTGGGCAGAAAAAGGCTGAAAGTGAGAGCCAGGCGGCTTATGACAGCATCTCTCTGCAGTCGCAGCTGGTGCCTCCCCTTCCGCTTCTCTAGCTCACTCCATTTACAATCTCGGCAAATGCCAGTTACCATCCTCAACGCCCCCCCTTCCAACACTGGGGCCTTACGTGTGCTTAGCAAACACTCCAACAATGAACAATACCCCCAGTCTTCAGAGAGAGAGAGAGAGAGAGAGAGAACTGGAGTTCCAGGATGGATACGTAGAGGTCAGAACTTTTCAAAGTCAGTTTTTTCCTTCCTCCATTTAGGCTTCAGGGATTGAACTCCAGCCATCTGGCCTGTGAGCATGCACTTTCGCCTGCAAGCGGGAGCTGAACCACCCTTCAAGATAGGGTCTCACGTTGCCCAGGCACTCACTCTGTATCCCAGGCGTGTCTTGAATTGGGGATCCTCCTGCTTCAGTCTCCTTAGTAGTTGGGATCAGAGACCTGCACTACCAGGCCAGCGAACACTCTACATCTTTTAAAAAGTATTTATTCTGTGTGTGTGTGTGTGTGTGTGTGTGTGTCAGAGGGCACTGTATATCCCTGTAGAGGCTCATGGGTAACTTTGGGAATCATCCTGGATGGCTTCACCTTTTTTTTGCTTCGCTCTGGAATTTTCCCAGGTTCCACCCACCAGGACCAGAAGTGCAGGCTGCCACCATTTCCATCTGACGTTTTTACATGGAACCTTGGAACTGAACTCAGGACCTTCTGCTTGCAAGGCAGAGGTGGAGCCCCTGAGCCATCCCTCCAGCCCCCACACTCTGTATTTTTGAGAGCAGAGTCAGGAACATGCTTAATCGTAGGCACAGAACTCCCGGTAAAAGCGAACTAAGCAACAAACACAGACATTTGTTCAGACAGTTTACCGGGAAACTGCTAAGTACTCCTTCTCTGCTCTAAGAGAACGATCAGGCGGCCTCGCTCAGGGCAAGGCCTTCTCACTCTGCCAAGTGCCCTGGGCAGCTGCTGCTGCTGTCCTGATGGTTCAGGATGGCAGAGATCCTGGCCAAGGCAGCAGCAGAAAGAGGCTGAGCCTCACCTGTTCCTTCCTGTCCCATCCGCTCCGCCCTGACTTCCCATCGAGGAAGGAGGGGCTCTTGATGTCCCCAGAAATGTCCTCTATGAGTTAATCTGGTCACTTCTTGTCATCCGGAGTTGCTAAGATCAAATCAGAATTCAGTTTGCAAAAGAAGGGGAACGGAACTCAGGCAGGGGTGATACTGGCTTCTGGCTCCATCGATAAAGCTGAGATAGACCCTAGCAGACAGAGGTCAACAGTCCACAGGTTAAGTGTCCTACTGGGAACATGGACTCCATTTCAAACAATGGATACAATTCAGCATCCTATTGGGAACATGGACTCCATTTCAAAACAACGGAGATAATTCAGGATCAGACATTGCTCTCTGCTTACCAAGGCTTTTTCCAAACACTTTGTAAGTAAGCCATGGGAAGCGAGAAGAACTGACCCCTCTGCAGGGAACTCCCAGACCAGCCAGAGTCACACACACCAGAAGCAACTATGCTCATGGAAAAGGATGTAATGGAGCCAGGCGTGTTCTGAGCACCTATAATCCTAGCACAAGGGAGACAGAGGCAGGAGGATTTTGAATTTGAGGCCAGCCTGAGCTACACAGCTTTGGCCGCCTGATCGTTCTCTTAGAGCAGAGAAGGAGTACTTAGCAGTTTCCCGGTAAACTGTCTGAACAAATGTCTGTGTTTGTTGCTTAGTTCGCTTTTACTGGGAGTTCTGTGCCTACGATTAAGCATGCTCCTGACTCTCAAAACAAACAAAAGACCCTGAAAGGTTCACCAAGTAAAGGTGGCAGCTCAAAGTATCAAAGTGGGCATGCTCCACACCTGTCACACAAAACCCAGCTCTTTCTCCAAAGGGACTATGGCAGAGTTGTCTCTGGGTCATTTACGAGTGACTGTGGGCAGAGACATGGATTCAGGTCACTTGGATAACAAGTTCCACTGTGGGAAACAGTTTTATGAGCTTTTATAGTCAGAGAACAAAGAAAGTCATAAACCCGGGCATTTATCAGATACACTGGTGTGGTCAGCAAAGCAGGGAACGTCTGGGACTTTCTGGTGCCATTCTTAGCTTTGGGGCTGGCGGAAGCTGGGGGTTGCTAAGTGAATACATTCCACAAGTTTTACCTAATAGTCACAAAGATGCCAGATCAGATATGGAGGCTGGTTAATAAATGACTATTAAGGAACAGAAGACAGCCCATGGTCTGAGGATGTAGAACACTTCCCTAGCATGCGAGGCCCCGACGCCCAAATTCAGTACTGCAAGAAAAAGAAGAAAAAAAGATTGATGAATTTTGGCTTTCTATCTGCAACATTCCAACTCCTCCACAATCGGGGAAATTCTTTTTTAATTTAATTAATTTATTTGAAAGAGGGGGAGAAAGAGAGAAAGTGAGATAGATAAAAAGAGGAGAGGGCTCACATGGGTGGATGGAGGTCAGCGTACAACTTTCAAAAGTCGGTTCTGTCTTTGCACTGTGTAGGATTCTGGGAATCGGGGACCCAAGTTACCAGGTGTGTGAGCAGGCGTTCTGTGAGCAGGTGACGTGCCCACCGAGCTGTCTCACCCACCCGCTCAGCTGCCTCGACGGTCCAGCCAGAGAGCTTCCAATCTGTCAGTCAGTTGCAGAATTTTCCAGCACAGATGAACATCCCCACACCCATCCAAGGAACTTCAGAGTACACATCATGGCTTTTAAAGTCTTCAGTGGGCTGGAGAGATGGCTCAGGGGTTAAGACTCTGCCTGCTGAGTTTGGATCCCAAGTCCCGCATAAAAACCCCAGCGGCCTGCACTTCCGGTCCTGGTGGGCGGAGCCTGAGAAATCCCATAGTGAAGCAAGAAGGAAGTAGAAGCCATCCAGGAAGATTCCCCAAGAGTGGCTAAATAAATGAATAAAGATTTGAAAAAATGAAAAATGAAAGTCTTCAGTGACTTCTTAAAGCTTCAAGTTGAAGCCAGAACTCTTTAGCTTGACCTTGAGGCCCGTGGCCACGCTCACATCCCTCCTCCCAGGGACCTGGTTTCAGCCACTCCTGTGTGCAGCACGTGCTCCCCACTCCCCAAAATCCATTTCCAGGCTGGTGGTGTCTCACTCCTCCTCCAAGCACAAGGTTGGGGGCCATCTGCCCTGCTCTGAACCTGTTTGCATTCCCTTGGCAAAAGGCACTAGGCTGGGCCGGGTCACATGGTATTTCTGGTCCATGGGCCAGTGTGTTTCTCTCATGGTGGGTCAGAGGCTGTGTGTCTGTGGTACTTTCTGTCTGACCTCAAGGCTTATGAGTGAATGAATGGTAAGTAGGGTTCAAGCTGAGGGGTTTATGGGGGGGGAGAAAGGGGAAGAAAGCTGGGGTTGGGGCTTTCTTCTCATACCCACCCCCGACCCCTGACATACACACACACACCACTACCTCATCCTCAGCCCCAAAACTGAGGTTTAATAGTCTAGCACTGCTTCCTCTCAGTTTGCTCTCTCTCTCTCTCTCTCTCTCTCTCTCTCTCTCTCTCTCTCTGCCTCCTGATGGCTGCAGTGACCTGAACCAGCCTCCTTCTTCTGCCTCCAGCCTCGGCCATGTCTTCTGCTATTCCATTCCCGCCATAATGGACTAGATTCCCCCTCTGAAACCCTAAGCCAGAGAAATCTCCAGTTTCTCCCCTAAGTTGCTTTGGTCAGAGTATTGTCTTACGGCAGAAGACTGATTACTACACCTGCCTTGGAGTTTACCGGTGGGTAGATGCGTACTGTGCATATTAGGCAAGGCTTCCTGGAGGAATAGAACGGATACATATTATAAAGGGGGCTCACTGGATCGGCTTAACATGGCAGGGGCTGTGCAATCCACGTGGGCTATCTGCCCACGAAAGAGCCGAGAACCAAGTAGCTGCCCAGTTCACCAAGCTGGATGCCTCAGCAACCCACCGTGGTGATGAATCCTAGGCGATCCTTAGAGTGTCGCTGGTCTTCAGTCTATGTTGGAAACGTGAAGAAGCTGGATTCTGAGGTCAGCAGAGGAAAGTAGCAGCAGCAGCAATGGGAAAGATGCGACACCAGCAAGAAGTCAAGCCAGGCAAGCAAGCAGCTCTACTGTTTCCTAGGACCTCCGTAGGAAAGCACCGCCCACTTTGGGGGGGTGGTCTTCCCCCTTCGGTTATTCCCTCCTGGAAATACTCTCAAAGACCTACATGCCTCTTAGTTGATTCCAGATGTTGCAGTTTGCTTGCATGGTTGCTGATAAATCATCAAATGGCTTAAGGGAACAAGGGGTTTATTTTCTTACAATAGTCCAGTTACAGTTTGTAGTCCAGCTTGACAGGAGAGCATGCACCAACACCAGGCCGAGGGAACGGGCCACACCATCACCACATAACGGCTGAGAGAGGGACGATCCTTACTTGCCAGACCAGCATGTCCGACCAAGTGTACACAAGGATGTCGACTCTCTCAACTAGCTCTCTGCATTTTATTCCAGGGCCTAGTCCTACCCACCATGGGCTGGGCCTTCCCCATCAGCTAGACAATCTCCTGCAGGTTTGCTCTGGGCCCAACTCAACCACTAATTCTCCACAAATGTGCCTAGAGCTCAAACCCTCAACTGTCAAGTTGACACCTGTGCCTAACTGACACCAGACAAGATTCACCATCATCCCATACAATGCGTGAGTATGGCACGATAGGGACCCCCACTGTTCACAGGGTCCTGGGAGAGGCTGGTGGGAGGCAGCAGACCGGAGATGGAGTGGTCTGACATCCTGACGGGGATGTCCTAATTACTTTTCCTGTGACCGAGACAGAACACGACAAAAGTAACTTCAGGGAGAAAGGGCTTAGTGTGGCTCGCAGAAAAAACACATAAATGGAAATCAATCCTACAAACCAAAAAGAAATATTTTGGCTCATGGTTCCAGGGAAGCCCCAAGAGCAAGAGCATCGCAGTCAGAAGGCAGAGAGTGATGCAAACATGGGCTGGGCTTGCTTTCTCCTTTTTTTTTTTTTTTTTTGCATTCATGTATGTGCCCACGTGTGCATGTGAGCCTGTGCAGATCCAAGGGTGACTTCCAGAATCATCCTGGATTGCTCTGCCTCCTTTTTACTTCGCTCTGGGATTACCAGAGCCAGAAGTTCAGGCTACCACTAGTTCTACCCAGTGTTTTTACACAGGACTTGGGATCCAAACTTGGGTTCTTCTGCTTGTGAGGCAAAGTCCTAACCCTGAGCCATCTCTCCAACTCTGCTTTCTCCTTCTTGTTGTCAGTCCGAAACCCATGCATAGCATCATATGCTTTCAACGTGGACTTCCCCATTCAATTAATCAAGATCATCCTTCGCAGGAGTGACCAGAGACTGAACAATCCCTCACAAGTGTCCCTAGGGGTCTGTCTCCTAGGTGATCCCGGATGCTGTCCAGTTGACACCACGGCCCATCATCACAGTGAGCAAGGTGTCCCGGGTGCCTGAGAAGGGGTGAAGGCATGGAATTTGGGAAATGCTAAGTGTCATAGTTAGGCACAGGTGTCAATTTAACAGTTGCGGGTTTGTGTTCTGGGCACATTTGTGGAAAATTAGTAGTGCAGTTAAGCCCAGAGGGAACCTACAGGAGATCATCTAGCTGATGGGGAAGGTCCAGCCTACAGTGGGTGGGATTAGGCTCTGGAATAAAAGACTGGAGGGCTGGTCTGGCAAGTTAGGATCGTCCCTCTCTCAGCTGTTATGTGATGATGGTGTGGCCAGTTCCCTGGACCCTGGTGTTGGTGCATGCTCTCCCATCAAGCGGGACTGAGAACTGTAACTAGAAAATCAAAAGAGACGATAAACCCCTTGTTCCCTTAAGCCATTTGATGGTTATTTATCAGCAACCATGCAGGCGAATTGCAACACTAAGAATAGCGGAGGGGGGATATCTGGACCTGGAACAGCAAGATGGACTTTGGCAAGATAGGACAGGCCAGAGCTAGGTAACATCACTGGTCGCCAAAGTAGATCTTAAACAAATACGCTGAGACAGGGCTTGTGGACGGAGCATAGGAATGGGGTGACTGAAGGAGGACAAGTCAGCCACCAGGAGGGTGCGTGACTAGAGCAGCTGAAAGATAGGATGGATAAGGGGAAGAGGAGGGGAAAGGAGGAAGGAGAGGGGGAGGGGAGGCTGGAGACTGAGAGAAACCATCAGCAGGCTGCCCTGCCAGTTCCAGGTGACATCCAAAGTGTCATTTAAGGGTCAGGAGGGAAGGGAGGGGGTCTGAGAAGCCCCACTCACTTGGAATGCCATGGCAAGGCTTGGTAAGGAGGAAGAGGAGCAGGAGGAAGAGGAAGAGGAGCAGGAGGATGGAGGGGGTAGGAGGAGCAGGGGGAGGAGTCTCCCTCAAGGGTCAGCACTGGTGGAAACAAGGGCCCAGGAGCGCTGCAGCAGCCACGTGCTGGTGAACAGGCCGAGCTGCTCCTCTTCCTCAAAGTCCTTCAGGACAGTTAAAGACAAACTTGAGCCACATCCACAAGCTTTTTGTTTTTTAATGTATTGAAAGAGAGAATGCTCATATGCTGGCACAGGGGTGGGGGTCAGTCCTCTCCTTCAGTCACACGGGTGTCCAAGGATCGAACTCAAGTCACCAGATCAGCATGCAGGCGTCTTCTCGGCTAAGCCATCTCCCCAGCCCCTGCATGTATAAACTTATCCAGACAATTCTGGGTGATTCTGGCATTTTTAATTTTTTTAACAACAACAAAAAATTCCCTACTCTAGGGAATCAGACGCTCCTGGCCATCCTCCTTCCCTCTTTCTAGCAGGATCAGCAACTACAACGAGGAGGGGAGAGGTGGGTCTATTCCTGGGTGGGAGTTGCAGCTAGGAGGGAGGTTGGAAGCCTTTGAGACGCTCACTCAGCCTAAGTCTTTCTTCCCTTTCCTCACCCCCTAGGACGGATTTCCTCATAAAACAAACCTTTTGTTGGCATTAATCTTATTTTTTTAAATTTTTTATTTTTATTATTATTATTTATTCAACTGTGTGCATATGCGTGTGTATGTGTGCGCGCGCGCATGTCTCTGTGTGTGTGTGTGTGTCTGTGTGTGTGTGTAGAACCACGGACGAACTCGCGAACCACCATGGATGCCTCCACCTCCTTCTGCCCCGGGATTCACAGGCTCCGCCCTACCAGGACTAGAAACGCAGGCCGCCCCTGCTTCCGCCTGGCGTCTATACGTGGGATCTGGAATCCGAACTCAGGACCTTCCGCCTGCAAGGCAGAGGCTTAACCCCTGAGCCACCTCTCCAGCCCCTAATCTTATTTTTGAAAGGAGAAAGTCGTCATATTGCAAAAGCAGATCATAAAAAGTTGTAGGAAGCTGTTGAGCACAGTGAAAAAGGCGTAAATACTGGGCCCGTCCACCCCTTGGCCCATACTTAACACTAATCAGTATTAAGGATCTTAGCTAGCAGCACAATCTCAGCCTTCTGTTTATTCTTGTTAAAAAATTAGGAGATCATAGACGCCCCACAAGAGTATGCGGGTAAAATAAAATAAAACAAAACACGGCATAGGTCATACACGAGGCACCTGGAAAAAGGTTGTACACTTGGAAACATCATACGGTAGGTAACTCGCTTCTCTGTGAAAGAGGAGAATAATGAAGTCCTCCTTGCACTGGGCCTGCAAGACGGCTCAGCTCCCCAGAGGTCCCTGCGACCAAGTCCCGTGACCTGAGTTTGATCCCCGGGACCCACATAAAGGTGGATGGAGAGAATCAACTCCATAAAATTGTCCTCTGATCTCCACATGTGCATTGTGGCTACATGCCCCTCCCCCCAACAAAATAAAATTTACATGAACCTCAGAGTTCCTCTACAGTCAACCATGTGATGGTTTGCTTTGAGCCCTTCTCTCTCGCCCTGTGTTTCTATCTAGTAATCTCCGTGTAATGTACGGATATCACTTATTATGTGCTGTATATAAGATATCATGCACTTCACTGGGGGAGGCACCCCACAAATGTCTCTACACCCCAGATGGGGATCCAATGACTGACCTCCCCTCCTACCAATGCCCCTGGATTCTCTGGACAGACTGTACTTGAGCTCACGGGGCCCGAAGAGGCCTGATTGCTTCTGTCCTTAATGCCTGCGTTGGGTGGGAGCTGGGATGACTTGGCCAACAGCTGGGCTGGCGAAGCCCCTCAGCCTGCTGAGTCCTCAACTCTCACTGCCTGAGAACATCCCCACTTCTGAATGCCCGCGCCCTGGCAGGAATCCATGTCCTGTTTAGACCAGTTCCTTCTCCAAGCTGGACTCTGGGGACTCATAGTTTGATAGCAGAGGACAGATGTGCCCGTATAATCCACCCTTTACCTGCAGTTGACTGATGGTCTTCCCTAGTGTGTGTGTATGGGGGGGCTTCTCATCTGTCTTGGGCCCAGATGCGGGTGTAATGTTGCCAACATCTGTGTGAAAGGGACCAGCAGCCCAGGACAAGCAGGGTCCAGGGAGGAATGGTGCCCATCTGGGCATCTGGGAAATATCTGAATGGGCACACCCAGCACTCTGGACACACACACAGCCTGTATCTGCTGAGGACACCACCATGTCTGTGAATGTCCCAGGTCTTTCTAACTCACCCCCAGCTAGCAGGTGGGAGGTGTCCTGTTGGCAGAAGTCAGAATGGGACCGTGGATACAGGGAGGGAGCTGTGGGGAGCTTTAGGGGGACGGCAGAGCTCTGCAGCTCCAGGCTTGAGAGTGAACTCACCGGGCCTCACAGTGCTCAGCCTGGAGACGCTGCTTTGCAGCTGGGCGCGGTCCTCGCCAGCCCTGGGAAACTAAAATCGGAGCCGGCTCCCTGCGCAGCCCCCTGGATCCCTGGTTCTGCAGCGCCCTCTTGCGGGCAGACCGATGGATTCCAGAATCTCCTGTTAGGTCTCTCTCGCTCTCTCTCTCTCCTCTCTCTTCTCTCTCTCTCCTCTCTCTCCTCTCTCTCTCTCTCTCCAAGGCAACAAAAGACCGAAGGGTGGGGGCTGGGGTGATGGTTCAGGGGTTAAAACTTTTGCCTCACAAGCAAAAAGGACCTGAATCTGGATTCCCAGATCCCCGAGTTCAGATCCACAGATCCCTAAATTTGGATCCCCAGAGCCCACAAAAAAAAAAAAAAAAAAAAGCCAGGCAAATAGGGAGGAGAGGTCCTGTAATTCCAGCCCTGGAAGGTGGAGCATGGGATACCCCAAAGCAAATCCAGGAAGACTGTCTGTGCCACCCGTAGGCTCCTACACTCCATGCACACATGTGTGTGGAGTTCTATGCCCAGCTGACCCCGACAAGTTTCCAGACTGTTTGGATACACCCTCCGAACCGCAGAGAGCCGCGGGGTTTGCTCTGCGCCTTCCCAGGCCTGGTGCACCGGGACCACACAGGCTTCCCAGGAGAGCTCGGTTCCGGTTCCGTGCAATGTGCCGTTTTGGGAGCGAGCCTCTCCTTTCCGCCCACCTTCGCCCGCCCGCACAGCACCTGGGGCCAGGCCACGGATCGAATGGCGCCGGTTCCTGGAGGAACCAGTTGTGACCAGCAGAGCAGAACCCGAGTCTCAGGCAGCCGGATTCCCAGCCACAGGGCTCTGACCCGGCAGACACAGAAGCCGGCTCCATTGTCTTTCTCCAAGGACCAGTGGTGAGAGAAACGAGGTGGGTATGGAGGGTGCCGGGCATCCTGACACGCGCCTAGGAGGTTGTGTGTGTGTGTTGGGGGGGGGGGGCGCTAGATACAGACAGGTAGGAGACTGCTCTGTTTATCTCCCCCCCCCCCCAGGCACGATGCTTGGAGTTCACCGTCAGCCTCGGAGGCAGCTGGGAGAGGTGATTCTCCAGATTAAAGCTGGCCTCTGAGCATGCCCGAGGGAAATCACCTGGGTTACCTTCTTTGAAGAACCACAGGCTAAACCAGACTGTGAAACAGAAAGATTGAAAGCCGGTTTGTGCCACGAATTTCCAATCTCTCCTTTATCCCAGGACACGCTGGCGGGGGCTCTGATTCAGGGCTGTCTCGCTCTGGTTGTAGGGGGGCAAGCCTGGCAGGCCTTTGAGGCTAAGTTGGAGTGGAATGAACTAGTGATGGAATGGAACAAACCACAGCCCCCTGCCCCGTGGCCCCCCCCCCCTTGCTGAGATCCTGTCTGGATGTCATAGTTAGATACAGGTGCCAACTTGCCAATTGAAGGCTTTGAGTTCTGGGCATAGTTGAATGGGTTTAAGTCCTAGCACAAGCCTGCAGGAGATGGTCTGACTGACAGGAAGGGCCCAACCCATGGTGGTGGGACTAAGCCCTGGGTCAAATGGAGGGAGCTAGTTAAGGAAGTTGATATCTGTCATAGTTGGGCACAGGTGTCAACTTGACAGTTGAGGGTTTGAGCTCTGGGCACATTTGTAGAGAATTAGTGGTTGAGTGAAGCCAGAGCAAACCTGCAGGAGATTGTCTAGCTGATGGGGAAGACCCAGCCCATGGTGGGTGGGACTAGGCCCTAGAATAAAATACAGAGAGCTGATTGAGGAAGTTGGCATTCTTGTGTACACTTGGCCAGATGTGCTGGTCTGGCAAGTAAGGATCGTCCCTCTCTCAGCCATTACATAGCATGGTGTAGCCAGTTCCCTCGGCCCTGGTGTTGGCGTGAGCTCTCCTGCCAAGCCGGACTGCAGCTATAACCATAATAAAGCCCTTTGTTCCCTTAAGCCATTTGGTTGTGAATGTAGCAGCAACAATGCAGGCAAACTGTGACACCCCCTCACCCTTCATCCCCCATCCCCTTGAGAGTCTTCTCAGCCTCGCTGACCCCCACGGGCCCTGGGGCGCCATTTGGCCTTCCCCTGGCTTCATTCAGGCCTCCCAGGTGGGACAAGTATCTGCACACCTGTTGTGGGGTCCTTCTTTTCTTTCTAGGGGTCACCATGAGCAAAGAGGGAGGGGAGAGCACAAGAGGTGTCTGGGTACCATGTGGCCAGCTGCCTGGAGCCTGGGATGGGGGCAAAAGGCCGGGCAGCTGGAGGCCCTGGGGGCAGAAGGCAGAGGGTCTTCAACACTCAATGAGGAGCAGTGGGGAGACCAGGCCTATCTGCGCAGGCTGTGACCTGCTCCTCAGGAAGCAAGACCAACAGACTAGAGAGACCACAGGCCCATGACACATGCCGTCTGTACGGCAAGGTGCGGGGTGCCGAGACTCTGATCCTTGCCCCTAAGGGATACTTCTGTGCTCAGGATGCCTCCTTCCATTCGTTTGCGTGCAACACCCAAGCGTGTGCACCTCGTGTCCAGGCCACAGTGGTGTGGACTCAGCTAGAGCCGCCCAGAAGGGCCTGGGCTCGGGGCACTGCAAGGAGCGTTCATGGACTAATCCCTTCCCTTTTGTTTTAGCCCAGCCGTGATAACGGCTTTTAGGGGGCAAGGGGTTGTGGGCTCACAAGTCCAGGTGACCAGCTGTCATGGTAGGACGTCACACCAGCAGGCAAGGAGGGAACTGGTCACACCGTTTTTCGATGTCCCTCTAGGCTTTCGCAACCCAGATTTGAAAACTGAAGCGGGGACACGATGAATGGTTTAAGTAAAATGTATCGAAAAGCAGGGAAAGGGATCCCTGATTGCTTGGGAGAATCAGGGGGCGCAAGAAGTAGCCTCTGACTGTCTGGGGAGCCAGACAGGAGGCAAGACAGCTCTGGACCCTGGGGGCCTTTTTAATGAACTTTTGAGGGAGTGAAAGTGGAAACTTTCTATTGGTTTTTCCTCTCTGGTCTTTGATTGGTGGTCCCTGGTGGGACCAAGTTTGAAAGTCCAGCTGGTGGGCTTTGTGGTGGACCCCCTGGTGGGCTGCCTGTGCGTTGAATTCCATGTGCACCTGTTGTCTTTCATCTTTCACACAGGCTGTGGCCTTGTTTCCTAGCCGCCCAGTTCCTTAACACTGTTCTCACGGCCTATGGGCATCTGCCCTCCCTCCTGTGCATGTGCGTGCGTGTGCGTGTGTATGTGTGTGCACGTGCATGCGTGTGAATGTGTATATGTGTATATGTACGTATGTGTGTGTGCGTGTGTGTATGTATGTATGTGCATGTATGTGGGGGGGCGTGTGTACGTGCTTCGGCAGGCATGTGGAGGTGCTTGGACAACTTTCAGGAGTCAGTTCTCTCCTTCCCCCTTGTGGGTTCCAGGGATTGAACTCCGGCCACCAAACTTGCGTGGCAAGTGCCTTTGCCTGCTGAGCCGTCTTGCCGGCCCCGGCCTACTGTGCTTTTTGAGCAGCTGCTACTCCTATTACTAAGTGTACTGGGCATTCTAATGCTTTGGTCACTGTCCTGAGTATCCTACAGAAAGCCAGGCAGCCTCTCTCTCCTCTCTCTCTCTCCTCTCTCTCTCTCTCCCCCCTCTCCTCCCTCTCTCTGTAACCAGGCTGCCATGCCACGTGGCCAAGGATGACCTTGAACTTCTCTGAGTGCCAGGATGGCAAGCGCGTGTCACCACGCCCAGGTCATGTGGCGCTAAGGACGGAGCCTGGGGCCTGGTGCCCGCTGGGCAAGCACTTTTTACCCACTGAGTCACGTCCTCATTCCCAACATCTGATCTGATCCTTGCGACCATCCCGTGACAAGATGCTTCGCAGCACCGTGCTTCTCAGGTGGGGAAACAGAGGCCAAGCAGTCGAGGACAGGTCTCCAGGCCTCAAGTAATGAGAAGACAAGAATCACCACATCCTTCGCCTAAACTTTGATGCATAACCGACATTAAAGTCCAAGGCGGGGGTCCCAGAGACTGCTCAGGGGTCTGCCGTGTAAAGCCATTGATGCCAAGGGCTCGGGGAAGGTAAAGCCCTGCTCTGCCTGCTGCCCTCTGTTTACTTACGCAGATCAGGAAAAAAAAGCAAATAGCAAATATTTGTGTGCCGGCGAGCAGGCATTTTTAAATTAAATCTAAACTTTTCTTGCAGCTCACCATTATGAAGTGAAGTTTCAAATGAATTAACACATAGAAGCGCACAGCGCAGAGTTAGCGCCTTGCAAATATTTGCTGTAATTGTTATTTGTCAGAAAGGGCAAAGAGCGACCCGACAATATCCTGAGGTCTAACGGCCCCAAAGATGGCTGAAAAAAGATCTTCAAAGAGCTGGGTGTTTGTTATCAAGAGCTACATCTGTTTGAACATGTCTTATAGAAAACCGTGTTTGTCTACTTGAACTCATAAGCTATATTTATCAAAATCTCTGGAATCAGTGCGTGACAACCTTGGGATAATTAAAAAGCCACCCACGATCTGGATCCAGTGATCTCCTTAGACTGAAGGGATTCTCAGTGATCTGCCCACAGAGGCCTGAACCCCCACTAGAGCAGAGGGAACCCTGGGACTCAAAGAAGCAGACAGACAGGAGGGAAGGGGGGCGAGTAAGATGGATTGATGAAGGGAGTGGAGGGAAGGAGGAAAGAGGGGAAGAAAGTATTCAATATGCTTGTAAAACTAGGAAAAAATTATTTAAAAATTAAAATTATTAAATTAAAAATACTTAAAAATTAAAATGTATTTAAAAATAAAATTATTTAAAAAAAAACACAACCAAGCAAAGTGGACAGGTACAGTCAGGAGACAGAACTGTGAGAGACTCAAGCTGTTCTTGGAAACTAGAAATAGGGAGGAAAAGAATGGGTGGGTTTTGATTAGGATGGGAGTGATAGAAGAAGGGAGTGTGAAAGTGAACATGGCCGAAAAGGGGGAGGAAGAGGAGGGAGAGGAGGAAAAACAAGGGGAGACGGACGGAGAAAGGGAGGGAGAAGGGAGAAGAGAGGAGGAAGGAAAAGGAGAGGGGGAGGGAGGGAGGAGGGAGAAGTAAAGAGGGGGAGGAAGAGAGGGAGGAGGAAGGGAAGGGGCAGGAGGAGGAGGAGGAGGAGGAAGGCATAGTCTCTGTGTGACCATATCAAACAGCCTAACATGAATAACGGAAGTGACAGAAAGAGGAAGAAGAGAAAGGAATCCCCAGCGGAAGCCGGCTGGCCACTCTAACCCTAATGGCTACGAGACCCAGGCTCCCAACAATGAAGCGGGAGAGCAATGGAGGGTGACTTCTGATCTCACCTTTGGCCCCCAGAGGCACACGCACTCAAGTGCACTCGTGTGCATACACAGTACATACACCCCCACACACACAAACGCACACAGGCACACGCACACATACACACACACCCAGTACATAAATACATGGAAGAAGAGAAAAGTAAGAAACACAAATGAAGGCAAAAAGAACAAGAGACAAAAACAAAACCATGACAACCTATTGTGAGCTGAAGGTTAAAGAAAATTTTGTGTGAAACAGCCACAGAGTCCCTTAGAAAAAATGAAGGGATGAAACATTTCCATTCTAAAAGAAGAAAAAGTTTAAGGACGGTTAGGAAACTGGGTCACTAGGGATTCCTGTGCAAATTGATTTCTGTCCTTATCAGTTCATCATATGCAAAACTATCTGTTGCTCCTTGATCTAAATCAGAATTTCTCAACAAGGGGTGATTTGGTCCCCTCAATTGGCAACTGGTGCTATCTGAGGATGATTTATGTTGCCTTGACAGGAATCAAGGGGATACTGGTGCCTAGTGCACAGAGGCACTAAGGACGCCAGAGTCCCAGAATTCATTTGATCTGAAAGTCACTAGTGCTGAGACTGAAAACCCCTAAATTAGATGAAGAACTAAAACTACAAAACAACTAGAAGAAAACACAGGAGAACACCCACTCACCACCTCCGGTCATGCACTGAAGAACTTTGTCCTGAGTTTGGATCCCAGGTCCCACGGAAAAACACCAGGCTGCCCACACTTCCATCCCTGGAGGGCGGAGCCTGGGAAATCCCAGAGCAAAGCAAAAAGAAGGTAGAAGCAATCCAGGCTCATTTCCAAAGTCATCCTTGGCCCTCCACAGGGACACACAGTGCCCTCTCAATACACATACACACACACACACACACACACACACACACACACACACACACACACTTTTTTATAATAATTTTAAATAAGATAAAATACCACATGAGAAGATTCAGAGAAAATGAAAAGCATCTGGGGCTGGAGAGATGGCTCAGGGGTTAAGCCTCTGCCTCACAAGCAGAAGGACCTGAGTTCAGATCCCAGAGCCCACAGAAAAACACCAGGTGGAAATGGTGGCGTCCTGCACTTCTGGCCTGGGAAACCCCAAAGCAAAGCAAGAAGGTGGAATAAGCCAGAATGATTCCTGAAGTCATCCTTGGCCCTCCACAGGAGCATACAGTGCTCCCTTGTGCACACGCGCTCTTCCAAAGATGCTTTGAGAGAAACTGAGGCCAATTACATTTTCGCAGCCGACAATGGACCTGTCGCTAGAATACATAAACAGCTCATTCTAAGTAAAAAGAAGACAGACCTTCCTACCTAAAATTTTAAGTAACCTTTTTGTGTGGGTTGGGGGCAGGGCATGTGCACGTGCACCAAAGACCCCATGAGAGGTTGAAGGACAACTTTCTAGGAATTGGTGCAGTCCATCATCTGGGTTCTGGGGATTGAACTCAAGTTGGCAAGTTTAGCAGCAGGCACCTTTATCCACTGAGCCGTCTTATGGCTCAGATATTTGGATTTCAAAAGACCCATGTAATGGGACAAGTGGACGCATGTCTATATTCCAGTACTCGGGAGGTGGAGACAGGAGGAGCAAGACGTTCAAAATCCTCCTTGACCGAGTAGTGAGTTTGAACTCAGCCTGGAAACATGAGACTCTGTCTAGATTTTTTTTTTAATTATATATATGGGAGGGAAAAAGACAGCTCGGTGGGTAAGGCGTCTGCCCGCAACCTGATTTCCATCTCAGAAAATTTACATAGTGGAAGGAGAGAACCAAATTCTGAAACTTGACTTCTGACCTCCACCCGGGTGTTAGGGCATGCGTGCATGCTCTCTCCCAGTCTCTCTCTCCCTCCCTCTCAAATAAATAGAATATTTTGGAAATTATAAAAGTATGTTGTAGGTATGCATATATGTGTGTGTGTGTGTATATATATATATAAAGCTAGCAAACTTTTGAGGCAGACACACATGCAAATGTGCACACAACCCATTCGAACATTAAGACCCCCGTCACACGTCTCTCAAACATCCAAAGCTGAAACTGTGGGTGAGGCTGTGGAGTATCTGGAACCTTCCACATACCCACGGGGAACCCCAATGGTCCCGTCACTCTGGGAAGATAACCCTGCAGGTTTTCTAAAGTTAAACTGAAGTTTTGCCGCAGTCTCCAGCAAACCTGTCCTATGTGTGCTGTAGACATGGCGTGGAAAGTCCACACCAGACTTGCAGGGTCTCATGTAGCCTAGACCTCGAATTTGTTATGTGGCTGAGGGTGACGTCAAACTCCTGATCCTCCGGCCCCACCCCAAGGGCTGGGTCGTAGGCACCATGCTGGCTTTCACATTGATTTACACAAGGCTTGTGCTTCTGTGGAGTTGGGGCATCTCAAGGAGCCTTGGATCCCCCAAGAGACAAGAGGACTGCCACCGAGGCCCCCCCCACATCCCTACGGCCGTGTTTAGCCAGTTCACGGAGTTCTCAAGAAGTTAAGCAGCTGCCCCAGTTGAGTCTAAGCCGGCATGTGCACATTTCCCACTGCTCACATTCCAGGCTGCCAGCTATGCCTCCAGGCCTAGAACATTCTTTTCCTTCTGCTTAGACTCCCTGTTCTCTTCTCAGTGGGTTCCTCCCAGGCTGCCCTGTCTTGTTGCAGTCTCTCCTTCCACGCACAGCTTTGCCCGGCTGCTCCGGGTGGAAATGCAGAGGCTCTGCCGGCTCATAGCTCCCCACCCATGGGCTCCGGTCCTGGCTGCCAGCTGCCTTCTGGGAGGTGGAGGACGCCGGTCTCCAGTTCAGGAAGGCAGAGCTAGGAGTCCTTTCACAGTCCTGGATGAACGCCCCCCAGCCACGGGAAGACTGGCCCACCTCAAGGGGCTCACTGCAGAGCGAGCTCTGTGCAGGGCATGGGTCTCCTGCAGCCGGTCCAATGCCCAGCACCCAACTGCAGTGCCCAGCACCCAACCCCAGTGCCTCCTGGGAATTTCAGGCGGGGCTACTTCACTCTTTCTCTGATTACGATTGAAAGGAGAAGCCTCACACTCTAGCAAGACAGTTCTAATCTCTCTCTCTCTCTCTCAACAAGAAATGGGACACATAGGAAAAGTGAAAGGGTCTTAAGTCCCTTGTTTCCATTGCTATAAGAAAACGAATCCATAGTGTTTCAAAGGGAACAAGGACTTCAGGGTTCAGGTTAAAGTCCGTTATGGCCGACACCAGGAACCGACGACGTCATACCTACAGAAGAGCTGAGAGAGGAGCAGATTCTAACTTGCCAATCACCAAAAGCCAACTAGATAGATGGATTCTATCTTATCTATCGCCCAGGAAGTAGCCCCACCCACTGTGCTGGGTCTTTCCACATCCGTTAGATAGATCATCACCTACAGATTTGTCTAGAAGCTTGTCTTGAGCAAATAATTCTTCATAGGTGAGCTTAAAGGCTCAAGTTCTCAATTGCCAAGTTGACACTTAAACTGCCAAGGGAGGAAGGTACCAAGGCTCCGCGCTTTACTTAGTACAGAAACACATCCAGGAAGAATTTGGCAGTGCTGGGTTTTCGTTGCTTTTCTTTTCAGAACACATGTTTTTCCACTGAAGATGGCAACCTGGAGAGTCTTTGAGGACCTGGGGAGGAGATGCTCGGAGAGCAGTTCACCGTGTGAGCCTGGGGACCTGAGTTCAGATCCTCGGCACTGCGTAAAGCCCGACATGCCTGGTGCAGGCCAAGGTTTTGCCATGACAGCTCCCAGGTCTTCCTTGAGCCTAGGCCTGGAGCAAACTACCCTTGGCGCCCCTGGCCTGCAGTGGGAAGGCCAGCCGCTGCCCTGGCCCCAGGTGGGGGTGGCACTGGGGGGAATGCTGGGGTGCAGGGGAGGAGAAGCAGGGCTGCATGATTGGCCCCAAGAACAGCCCAGGACCCAGGGGAAGGCATGTACCTGAGGGAAGGCCCAAAGAGTGAGCAAAGGGAGGACCTGCTGAGCCATCCTGGGGGTGCTGGGGAACCCCAAAACAAACAGACATCCCAGGGGATGAAAGGACTTCAGATGCTGTAGGATTCCTGTCTGGGCGGGTATAGGGCAGTCAGGCTTCCACCACGACCCCTTGGTAGATGTCTAGAACTGTCCTCTGCGCCGACTGTGCTTAAGAACCATCCACCGCTCCCAAGAGGTGGCACCATCTACTCAGATTCTAGCTCTGAGTTCAAAGCTACCCCAGCCCCTGTCCCTTACTGGCCTTATCAGATACTTAGTGCCCTTCTCTCTTCCTCCCTCCTCCTTCTTGTCTTCCTCAGGCTCTTCCAGTTCTCTGCTTTGCATTGATCTCCCCTCTGCCTCCTCCCCTCCCCTTGCCTTGCCACCAAATTCCCAGGAACCTTGCTGAGTCCAGAGGAAATGTGGCCTGATGGTCTGCCGGGCCTTCTCTGTGCCCTGCCAAGCTGGCCCTCCCATTATCACCCTGTGGCTGTGGGGGCAGTGTGTGTGTGTGTGTGTGTATCCCCCACTTTCCCAGGCAGATGTGCTCTGAGCTCCCCCTTAGCAGGCCAGCTCGGGATGAGAGACCAGGCTGTCCAGCCTTTCTGCTTCCGACAATGCTGATGGCTGAAGGGGTGCCATTTGAAGCATGCCAGGGGGTGTCCAGGAGGCGGAGGGGGGCAGTGCTTGGTGAGGAGGTGAGTGATCTAAGGGAAGGAGGGAGAGGAGGGCCGAGTCATACCTGCAGCCCCGAGGCTGTGAGGCTGCAGGACCACAAACAGGAGGGCAGAGTGTACCCCGGGACCACAGACACAGGAGGGCAGAGTGTACCCAGGGACCACAGATACAGGAGGGCAGAGTGTACCCCGGGACCACAGACACAGAACGGCAGAGTGTACCCCGGGACCACAGACACAGGAGGGCAGAGTGTACCCCGGGACCACAGACACAGGAGGGCAGAGTGTACCCCGGGACCACAGACACAGGAGGGCAGAGTGTACCCCGGGACCACAGACACAGGACGGCAGAGTGTACCCCAGGACCACAAACAGGACGGCAGAGTGTACCCCAGGACCACAAACACAGGACGGCAGAGTGTACCCCGGGACCACAGACACAGGACGGCAGAGTGTACCCCAGGACCACAAACAGGACGGCAGAGTGTACCCCAGGACCACAAACACAGGACGGCAGAGTGTACCCCGGGACCACAGACACAGGACGGCAGAGTGCACCCCGGGACCACAAACAGGACGGCAGAGTGTACCCCAGGACCACAGACACAGGACGGCAGAGTGCACCCCAGGACCACAGACACAGGACGGCAGAGTGTACCCCGGGACCACAGACACAGGACGGCAGAGTGTACCCCGGGACCACAGACACAGGACGGCAGAGTGTACCCCGGGACCACAGACACAGGACGGCAGAGTGTACCCCGGGACCACAGACACAGGACGGCAGAGTGTACCCTAGGGTCCCCCTGCAGCCTGCCACCCGCATGGGTGACCTCTGAGGCAGGGCAGTCAAGCTGGGACTGAAGTGGGTTTTCAGGGTGGGCACACTGCCTTCCCTGGGAAGGGGGGAGGGAAAGAAACTGGGCGAGGAAGGGGGGCTGTGAGTGAAGCCCGTGGGTGGTCCTGCCCTCTCTCAGAGCACCAGCCTCAGTGGACCGTTTGTCTGCTTCTCGGAGCCACCGTCACCGTCCAGAGAACCTGGACCCGCAAAGGCGAGTAGGAGTGTGATTCCCGGACCAGTTCAATCACTTTCAGAAGGAGCAGCCCAAACTCAGAGAGGTGAAGTAGCTTCCTTCGGCCACCAGGTGGCATCAGAGTCCAACACAGGCCTTGAGGTACATCAGTTATCTATGTTTTTTTTTTTTATAATTTTTTTATTCAATTGTGCATGTGTGCGTATGTATGTGTGCGCGCGCGTGTGTCTGTGTGTGTGTAGAACCACGGACGAATTCGGGAACCACCATGGATAGATAACGTCAGTTATCTGTGTTTTAAGCATATGTACATCTGCACATATTCTTGTATGCATGAGTGAACACATGTGGATTATATATGCCTTAGTTATATGTGTGTACATGATTTAGCATGGGCATGTATATGTAAATGCTTTGTTGTATGCATCTGTTATATATGTACTTTAGGATATGCATGTATAAACATGTAATAACTATGTTTCAGGGCATATATGTAACAACGGTGTTTCAGGGCATATTAATAGACATGCATCAGGGCATGGTCACAGTCATGTATGCTATGTATGATTTATAACATGTATGTCTACACATATGTCATAGTTAGGCAAAGGTGTCAACTTGACAGTTTAGAGTTTTGAGCTTTGGGCACATTTGTGGAGAATTAGTGGTTGGGTTAAACTCAGAGCAAACCTGCAGGAGATTGCCTGGCTGATGGGCAAGGCCCAGGTGGGTGGGATTAGGCCCTAAACAAATGAATAAAATACTGAAAAAAGCTGGTTGAGAGAGTTGGCATCCTTGTGTACACTTGGCCAGACATGCTGGTCTGGCAAGTAAGGATTGTCCCTCTCAGCCATTATGTAGATAGAGATGGTGCGGTCAGTTCCCTCAGCCTGGGTGTTGGTGCGTGCTCTCCTGTCAAGCTAAACTACAGACTGTAACCAGACTATCAGTAAGAAAACAAACCCCTTGTTCCCTTAAGCCATTCGATGGCCATTTATCAGCAATCATGCAGGCAAACTACAACAACATACAACATGTGTTTCAACATGTGTGTATGTATGTTATATTGCTTCAGAATATGTGTCTATACATACATAACACATGTTTTAGTGTATATATGTGACATATGTTTTTAGAATATGGGCATCCATACATATGTATACATGCTACATGTGCTTGAAAATGTATGTCCATAAACATATAATACATATACTTTATGGTATGTGTACATATGCGTATGCTATATGTACTTGAAAACAAAATGTCCGTATATATGCAACACGTTAGAGTTTGTGTGTCTGTATATATATCACACATGATGCATACCCACCCTCCCCGTAGGAGCACGCACAAAAATAAATTGTTTTTGAGTGCCTAGCTGCTCTGGAGACGAGGGTGAACTTCTCTGCTGATGAGAGAGGGCAGAGCAAGCAACTGCAAGGCAGGAGAGGCCGGGCTGCCTCTTCGCCCTGGTCCTGGGGCGAGAGCAGGCCTTTGGCAGTTCTGCTACTGGCAGAGACGGGAGCTACTCGGCTGGGCGGAGCCTCTGCTCAGCATCCCCTGGTATGATGGCTTGTGTCCTGTGCTTCAGACCAAAGGAGAAAGCTGTAGACAGCCTCCTGGCCTAGGCTGGGCCAGAGGTCACTCCAGGACTGGACACACGCATCCCCATTTTTTAGGAACAGGTCCTTTGAGCAACCAAGGTAAAGCCACTGTTGGCCTGGGGATCCAGGAGGCAGAACAGAAGCAAACTTGTCAATGTGTGTGTCTGCACACAATGCATGCATGCATACATGCACCTATATACACATCCACATACACACACATGCATGCATGCACCTATATACACATGCACATACACACATGCATGCATGCACCTATATACACATGCATGCATATACATGCCTGTGTGCACACATATACATACCTGCTCACCTGTTTGCTTGCACATACACCACCCAAGATGAGCTAGTAAGCTGGTATTCAAAATAACCTGAAGAAAGAGAGAAAGAGAGGAGAGAAGGAGAGAAGAAAAGAAGCAAAGAAGGAAAGAAAGGAAGGAAGGAAGGAAGAAAGGAAGGAAGAAAGGAAGGAAGGAAGGAAGGAAGGAAGGAAGGAAGGAAGGACGAAAGGGAGAAGAGAGAGAGAAGAAGAAAGAAGAAGAAAGAAAGACAGAAGAAAGAAAGAAAGAAAGAAGAAAGAAAGAAGAGAAAGAGAGAAAGAGAGAGAGAGAAAGAAGAAAGAAAGAAAGAAAGAAAGAAAGAAAAGAAAGAAAGAAAGAAAGAAAGAAAGCAGAAAGAAAGAAAGAAAAGTGAGGGAAGTAGAAAGGAAGGATAAAGCTGGCTAAGAAACTAATGATAGGCTGTAAGCATATAAATTTTCAAAGAAAAACCAAAGAGGAAAAGATGCATTGAAAAAAAGAATAAGGATAAAAATGGTCCGAAATAAAATGAAATAAACCAGTCACAAAAACAAACATGATTCATTTATTCAAGGTACTACATAGTCGAAACTCACAAATACAGGCTGGAGATATGATTCTTTGGGTAGACAGGTCCTGCCCAGCCTGCAGTAAGCCCCAGCTTCCCTCCCCAGCACCACCTATCCTGGGTAAAGCGGGGCTCATCTGTAACCCCAACACTCAGGGATGAAAGCATGTCATGTTTTAAAATGTGAGTTGTCCCCCCACGGGCTCTGTGCTTGCATCTTTAGTTGGGAAGGTCATGGCACCTTTAGGAGGTGGAGCCTTGCTGGAGGAAGGCAGTCACAGGGGGCGGGCCTTGAGGTTGGTTAGCCCCACCCTGCTTCAGTCCCTTAGTCTGCTCTTGCAGCTATAAGTTTTTGCAGCTCTCAGTCTCCTCGATAAATGCAACTTGGGCCGTCTCCAGCTTCTGCCAGCCAGCCTTGCCTTTTCCACCATGAAGGACCACATCTCCCCTCTGGAACCGCAAGCTGAATAACTCCCCCCTTCTCCGCTTCAGTTGTTTGAGTCTGAGTGCTGACTCACAGAAACAGGAAAGAGTAACCGGTACAAGGCAGCAGGATCAGGAGTTCAAAGTCACCCTCAGGTACAGGGTAAGTTCAAGAGAGACCTGGGAGAGACCTTGTCTCAAAAGATAATTTTTTTTCTTTTTTCTTTTTTTTTTATTATTTATTCAATTGTGTGTGTATGTATGTGAGCACATGTGTGTATTGTATGTGTCTGTGCCCATGTGTGCGCACATGTGTGTGTCTGTGTGTGTGTCTGTGTATGTGTAGAACCTCGGAGGAATTCGCGAACCACCATGGACGCCTCCACCTCCTTCTGCCCCGGGATTCACAGGCTCAGCCCTACCAGGACCAGAAGCGCAGGCCGCCCCCGCTTCCGCCTGGCGTCTATACGTGGGATCTGGGATCCGAACTCAGGACCTTCCGCCTGCAAGGCGGAGGCTTAACCCCTGAGCCACCTCTCCAGCCCCACAGTCTCGGTAAGTTTTGACTCTTTTCGAGCTTCATCTCGGGAAGTGCTTAGGCACTGCCAGTACAGATATCCCAGATGAACCCCAGTGGGTCATGCCAGCAAGATGTGAAAGTAAGGGGGAGACGGGCTAGAAAGGGGGAAGTTTGAAGTGGGGCATATAGCACTTCACACTTCCTTCTTTCTAGCCCATGGGATCGGGTAGCAAGGAACGGAAATACCTAAATTCACTGTGTTTACACATCTCCCTGGTTCACGTCTCCTGCACAGCTTGTTCTCCTCACTGAAGCTCAGACGTGGACAAGCAAAAGTCAAAATCTACATGAGGGACTCGTGGACTCCACCCCTCCAGACCCACAGCCTGAGCTGCCTCCCTGTGCACGCGTGTGATCGTGTGAGCGGAGAGACGCCTAGGTGGCGTCCACTTCAACCCGCAGCCCCCTGGGACGACCCCAGCGATCACAAAGAACCATGCCCGCTGCTGGATTCTCATCGCCCGTTCAACAATTCCAATCATTGCTTCCACCAAGGCTCTTCTGGGACCCCAATCCACCAGGCTGCCAGGTGGCCTCCTGAGACCCCCCCCAGGACGCCCTGCACCTTCCCAATCACGTCACTGTCACTTTGTGTGGCTTTCTGCTCTTGAGGACAAGGACAAAGTCCTGTCCACGCGGTGCCTGGGAAAGAGCCGTCTCTGGTTCCGGGCTGCTGATTCAGTGACCAGAGCAAAGCTGACAGCAAGACTCCCTGCTCCACAGTGGCCCGTCCTTTCTTCCAAGACGAGCTCTTCACTTTTTCTGGAAGCGCCGCCATCTTTTCGGCTCTTGGTGGGATACCAAACTCCCTGGTGCTAAGGTTTTCCCTGTTCTCCCAGGAGTGTCACGGCTTGGAATTCCTCCTCCCGATTTGCTTCCTCCCGCAGAACAGTAACCTACAGCACATCCCCTTTTGGCAAGTGATCAGACCAGCCCTGAGCTAACCTGCTTTTATTTTATTACCCTGCAGTAAAACCATCTGTCATCGATAGCATGGGGGAACGGGATTCTAGCCCATCCAAAGGATAGACTTTTCTGCAAGAGGAAATGAGACATTCTTGCATTAATTAAGTAATTTGGCATGCACAAAACATCACTACGTGTGTTCTCAAAGTCATAGACAAAAAGAGGTCCAACATACACCCTAGATTGATTCCTAGGGGTCAGGCCTGCTGGCCCGCTGAACAATCTTCTGTCAGCCTAGGGACTCGTGGTGAGAATTCCCTGTGAAGAGAGCCAGCTGGGGGCAGGAGAGATGACACTGGTAATAAAGAACCTGCCTTTGATCCCCAGAACCCACGTAAAAGAGGATGGGTAGGCGACATGTACTATGATCCCAGCACGGGGGAGACAGAGACAGGCATTCCCCTGGGGCTCCCGGACCAGCCAGTTTGGCCTTCTTGGCGAGTGTCAGGTCTGTAAGACCTCGTCAAGGCAATAAGACAAAGAGCGATGGAGGAAGACAGCCAGAATCCTCTCATCTTTGCACGCGATGGAGGAAGACAGCCAGAATCCTCTCATCTTTGCATGCATGCGCACGCGCGTGAGCACACACACACAATTAATTAATTAAATATTAAAAAAAAGAAAAAGAAAAGGAAAATAGCTCTGCATTCGGAAGCCAGAGAGCTTCATGCCTGTTGCAGTTCATCTGCATGTTACTGATAAAATCAACATCAAACAGCTTAAGGGAACAAGGAGTTTATTCTCTTGTAATTCTTAGTTACAGTTGTTTGTGCATCTTGGCAGGCGAGCTCATACCGACACCATGGTTGAAGGAACTGGCCACATAATAGCCACATAATGGCTGAGAGAGGGACAATCCTTACTTGCCAGACCTGCATGTCTGGCCAGGTGTACACAAGGACGCCAACTTTCTCAAACAGCTCCCTCCATTTTATTCACCTGCCGGGGGACTAGTCCCACCCACCATGGGCTGGGCCCTCCCCATCCACTAAACAATCTCCTGCAGATTTGCTCTGGGCTTAACTGAACTATTAATTCTCTGCAAATGTGTCCAGAACTCAGACCCTTCAACCGCTAAGTTGACACCTGTGTCTAATGATGACGGTACCTATCTGTGTGGAACTCCTGCAGGCCTTAAATCTCCCACTGAGTTGACTTCACGTTATACTCATTAGTGACCCTTGATGGTCTCATGGCCCCACCTGGAAGCTCCCCAGCCAGGATGTCTTTTGGCAAATAATGCTGGCACTGTGACCCCTACGGCAAAGGATATTGGAAAGCAGAGACAAGACAGGGGACGTGGGAAGAATTCGTCCTAGGTTTGACTGGCTCAGCACAAAGCTTTTTGCTTAAAACCGAAGACCTAAGTTCTTTCCTTCGACACAGAAAGTAAAAGCTCGTTTCCATCCCGTGCGGGCGTAGTGGGGGTGCGCCGGTAGAGGGCGCTCGCTCACCAGTTTACAAGGAAGCCGCGGAGGATGCTGAGATGTGAGGTTTGATACCTCCAGCCACCTGCAGTTCTTCCCGACTAGGAGCCAACCTAGGACAGAGAACAGAAAAGGGAAATGGCCCCACACTTAGGCTCCTGGAGCTCGGAAGTTGGGGTGAGGACAGAAGTCCGCTGCAGAACCTGGGGTCTCCATCCTGAGCAGTTCTAGATGGTGAAAGGCAGATTTCTTTGCACGGGGGTAACACTCAGAATCTACCCTGACAAGGAGTGTCGGGTAACCAGACCTGGTGGGGACAGAACCTGGGGCTCCAGACCCAAATGTATGAGTGGGGAGGTGGATAACACCCCCAGCTCGAGAAAAGTGTGCACACAGATATAGACTCTTTTTCTGCTCCAATCACAAGACTGCTTTGCATAGACCGCTGCTGAGGTAAACTGACCCTCGGTGCCCCTCGCCAAGGGCCACACTTTTCACTGATGAGCCCCCTAAGCTGGTGGTCCGCAGCATGTCTCAGGCCGTCTGCCTTCTGCCATCGATACTCAACTCTGCCACTGGAGTGTGCATCCAAGCTAACGGACAAATGAGGATCCGATTTGACTTCTCGTGTGTTCCCCCCCCCCCCTTTCCATGGTGAACTGCTGATGGGCTAAATCCCGGGCAGTTCTGAAATTCCTGTGTTAAAGTACACTACTCTTCGGTTGAATTTTTTTTTTTGACCATTTAAAATTGCAAAATCAAAAACTAACAAAATTACAAAGTCATTCTCAGTGCGTGGGTCACTCAAAACAGGCAGGCAGAACTGGCCCCGGGCCATGGTGTGCCTACCCTATGTGCCGTGGATCTCGGGGAGAATGAGGTGATGGACGGATGCCGGGGTAGGGGAGAAGTCTGAGCGTGACCCAGGGCCGGAAACATTTAGTTGGAAAAGTAGCACAAAAGTCTGGGATTTCAAGCATCATGTAAAACCAGGCGTGAAGCACCTATAATCCCAGCATTAACGTTTTGGACCATTCTGGGCTACTTGACGCCCTGCCTCAAGGGGAAAAAAAAAATCTGTTTTCAGATAATGAAGCAGTTTAGTTAGCTAAACTAACTATTGTTTCCTAAACCAAGAAGCTCAACAGAATTACCCAAGATTTTTATTAAAAATAAAAGTATTCATTCTCCAGAAATCACAAGAGGCTATGGTTTGGTCATATGATAGACAAAAAAGATCTCTTATTTACACAGCAATTCCCTGACGTGGGCAAGACATCTATACATGTGACTTCTGCCCTGGCGGAAGTGCGGCTTTGTCTACTAAAGACTGGAAAGAAAATAAAACTGCTGTTCTCTGTTATTTTACTCAGAAATAACGTTAAACAATGAGATTAGCAGGAGGGAGTTAAAGCTCAGGGGTAAAGCACCTGCCTGCATTCCGGGTTCAAAGCCTGGGGAGAGACAGAAAGATAGATAGAGAGGTAAGTGATAAGTAAGTGTGTAGATGATAGATATATACTAGTTGATAGGCAAATAGATGATTGGTAGATTGGTGATAGAGACATTGAGGACAGATACAAAGATAGATGATGGATATATAAAGAGATGATAGGTAGTAGATACTGACAGATACATGTGTAGATACACAAATAGTAGCAGATACATAGATAAATGATGGCTACATAGATAAATGATGATTATAGAGAGATGACAGGTAGACAAATATATGATAAATAGATAGTAGATGATAGATACATAGATAAATAGATACAGACTTACATATATGGATGTGGATAGATGGTAATTACAACGATAAATGATAGATACATGAATAAGTGATAGATGATTTCTAGATAGATATATAGATACATAAGTGATAGATGACAGATAGATAGACAGATAGATAATAGATGCAAGAAGAAGCATTCCAATCGTCAGGAATTAATGCTGATTTCTTTCCTTGGTTACTGTCAGGGGCCAGGGGTCACGAGCAATGCCTGAAGTTTCCCGAGGAAAACACTGGAATTCTGTGGTGAGTTGGCCTGACAGAGGAGCCTTCACTGCTGGGTCTATTCTCAGCATGTTGCGTGGAGGAAAGGCCAAGAGCGGCTGATTACAGAGATACGAAGTGAAGATTTATGAACCTCGTTCCAAGCTCACAGTTAAGACTGTGCTGATGAAGCCGCGTGGACGCGTGGGTGAGAGTGGAGAGCTGTGCTGAGTGACCCTGGGGCAGGGACGGCCTCGGGCTCCGTCACGCAGGTGAGCACGGGACAGCTCAGCTCTCACTGGGCATGGAGAGAACACACACACACACACACACACACACACACGTACACGCCTACACACACACAGACACACACACATACACACACATGCACACACCTACACATGCACACACAGACACACATACACAGACACACATGCACAGTCACATACATACACATACATGTACACGCCTACACGCACACACACACAGACACACATACACATACACACATACATACACACACAGACACACATACACAGTCACACACACACAGACACAGTCACACAGACACACATACACATACACACATACATACACACACAGACATACATATATACACACAGACACACACACATGCACACACATGTACACAGTCACACACACATACACCATCACACACACACACACACACATACACACACAGACACACACATACACAGTCACCCACACATACACAGATACACATACACTCACACAGTCACACACACATACACACATATACACACACACACACAGTCACACACACAGTCACACATACACACACACACACTACACAGTCCACTTGTCAGTTGAGGGTTTTACCTCTGGGCAGAATCGGTAGTTGAATTAAGCCCAGAGCAAGCCAGCAGGAGAGGGTCTTGTGGATGTGGGATGTGGGAGGGTCTTGTGGATGCGGGGTGTGGGAGGGTCTTGTGGCTGTGGGATGTGGGAGGGTCTTGTGGCTGTGGGAGCTCACAATGGGCGGGGCCAGGCCTCCAGCAGGTGAGTAAGATGGAGGGACCCAGCTAAGGAGGTCGGCGTCCTTCTGTACACCTGGCCACACACGCTGACCTGGCAAGTGAGCATCGTCCCTCTCTCGGTGGTCCTGTGGATAAAGGTGGTCAGTCCCCTCAGCTCTAGTGTTGGCGTGAGCTCTCCTGCCAAGCTGGAGGAAGAGCCGTAACTGGCAAATAATAAGCCAGAATGAAACCTGTGGTTCCCTTAAGCCGCTTGGTCATAAATTTATGGGCGACAGCGCAGGCAAACTACAACAGGCTTATTAAAGCCATGTCAGAAAAACCCGGCCTGAGAACACAGAATATACCAGTGGGGTACAGTACCCGTGCCTTGCCCCCATCAGGAAGAGGACACCCACAGGCCACTGTCAACCTGTCATCTGACCATTCCCTGTGTGTTCTGAGCCGCAGACAGGCAGAGAATTCCTGTCTGTCCCCAAAGCTTCCGCTCTCCTGAGTCCCTGGTACTTGGCATGACCTGCTATGCCTCCCATCTGCCCATTTGTCGGTTCAGCCCTCCGCTCCCCATCCCGGGCCTCACCTCTGCGGCCCAACATCTTTCCACTGTGGTCTTGCAATCATGAAGCGCAACTCAGCCCTGTGTCTTGGCTGGGCCTGAGATCTTGACCCTGCAGCACCTCTGGGGGCCTCTAGCGGATGTCCATCCAGGTTCCCTTACATCTTGTCTAAACACCTGCGGAGACTCCGTGAGTCTCTGTCAGCTCCCTGTCTCTAATAGGGTCTCTTCGAATGTTGTGACCCTGATGTTTTATCATTACATATGTAGAGATATAATACTCTAGGGAATAAGTGATATAAGAGTTAATATTAGTAGTGAAAATTGGAATTAAAAAAAAAAAACTTATGTTGGGGTCAGAGAGATGGCTCAGTGGTTAAAGCACTTGCTGTGGGAATAAAAGGATCAGAGTTCTGATCCTCAAAATCCATGTAGAATGTTGGGCAGACATGGTGACCCACATAATTCCAAATCGGTAAGGTAGAGCCTGAGAAATCTTCCGAGCAAACTGGGGACCCGGACGAGCCCTGATGGTGCTTCTAGGTTGAATTAGAGACCCAGGCTCAACAATAAGGTGGGAGAGAGATGGAGGGTGATTTTCCTTATCGTCTTTAAGCCTCCACATACATGCATCTGCCCACACATACACACAGCACATATATGCAGACATTCCACAAAAAGTGGACTAAGGTCTTTTTTTTTAATTCTAAGAAGAGTAAAGTATGAAAAGCAAAACTTCTGAATACTCAGGAAAAAATATAGGAACATATCACTTTGATTTCAGGGCAGGAAAGGATTTCTGTAACAGTACACAAGAAAGTATGAGCCTTATGGGAAAAGACTGACAAATAAGGCTTGACTGAAATAGAAACTTACATTCAACAAGAGACACTGTGAACAAATTAAGATTCAGGCTGCACACTGGGAGATTTATAAAGCGTATAACCAGCAAAAAGGTTGTACATAGGATTTGTAAATAACTACCACAAATCAGTCAGAACAAAACAAACCAGTGGAGGGGAAAGAAAGAAGAGAATATGAATATGAAACTCACTGAAGACGTCTTGATCGCTAGTAAACATGGCAGGCAATGCTATAATCTCCAGTGATCAGCCAAAGGCAATTAAAATAACAGCATACAATTTCATACATCAGTGATGAGAACAGTATGGCGGATACAACCATGTTAACCAGGATTCCTGCCGGGGCCAAGGGTGTATGCTGCTACGATCAGTGTAGAGAAGTTTAGCAATGATTGGTTGGTAGAAACGGGAAAGTCACAGACCTGCAGTTTCTAAGTCAAGGATATAATCTAGAGTAACAATCATGTGGGCTCTTATCAAGTCACCCTCTATGTGCCCCACCCCCCAGAGATCAGGTCACATTTCCCCCACAATCTGTTGGTCTGTTCTCTTTCTTTCTGTGTGTCTCTGTCTCTCTCTCTCTCTCTCTCTCTCTCTGTCTCTCTCTCTCTCCAGAGAATTGATAAGCAAATATACTGCGATCTCACAGTTCTCACACTTGAGTTCTCTCCTTTCCCCCCTCACACCTGCAGACCCCCACTGCCCAGATCCAAGGCAGTCTTGAGTGGTAGAATTTATCAGTGTCTTCTTGAGGGCTAGCATGTAGGGTAAGTGCGTGGTATAGAGCCTCCCCCCTTACCTCTGGAAGCCCATAGTCACGAGAAATTCCCCCTTGTCCTTCAGAACAGAAGGGACTGACTCTCCTTTCTCCATCACATGTCCAGGCTCTTGTGAACACGCAACCATCTCTGAGTCTGCGGCAGCTCGCCTGCGTTGTTGCTAATAAAGTCATGACAAAGCAGCTTCGGGGAATAAGGGGGTTAATTTTGTCTTATGATGATCTGGTTTCAGTTCTTACTCTCGCTCACACCAACACTAGGAGCTGAGGGAACTGACCACATCATAGCCACCGCTAAGAGAGGGACAGTCCTTACTTGCCAAACCAGCATGTCTGGCTAAGTGTACGGAAGGATGCCAGCTTCCTTACCCAGTTCCCTCCATCTTGTTCACTGGGCAGGGACTAGTCCCACCCACCGGAGCTGAGCTTCCCCATCAACTAGACAATCTCCTGCAGGCTCAGTTGGGGCTTAACTCAACTGCTAATTCTCTACAAATGTGCCCAGGACTGAACCTTCAACTGTCAAGTTAACACCTGCATCTAACTATGACAGGGTCCTTTCTACAAATTATTTTGTCTTGTAACATAGCAGTTCCAAGTGAAAGGCAAAATATGTAGAATTTTCTTCCTAGCAATACACTTTTGGAAGATTCATGAATAGACAGATAGCCAAGTTGTGGTCTCCTGTCTCAGACTTGATGCGATGTTTAATACTAAAATAACACGGTTACTTGTATGGACAAACTAGTGCAAATATATCTCTAAACACAGGGTTGGTGAGAAAAGGCAAAATTGCAGAATACTGCAGGCGGGGTGTTGTGTGGGTGTTTCCTCCAGACTGCCTGGAGGGAGGAGGGGCTCATGATATACCCAAGAAACATACAAGGCTGAGGAAGTTCACAAAACGTACAAGACTCAAGAGGCCCCTCCCTGAGTACTGGTGAAAGTTTGCAGGAGGAGAGAAGATTGTCTGGCGAGGCTGTACCGAAGTTGAGCGGAAAATGCTAGAGATGCAGCTGGAGCGGCTTTTTGGGGATCTGGCTGCCTGAGTCACATCTGCTCTTGTAAATGATGACCCCGATATACTCATTGGTTTTTCACCCTGAGCTTGGTTGAAATCATTTCACTCAATAACCATCAGTGTTCTCTCTGAGGCGAATAGTTATCTGCTCGTGTCTCCCCAGGGAAGTCAGGTAACCTGTGTGATATGAGAACAGTGTCACGTGTTTATGGGCTACCACACAGCTGGGAAAGCCTGTGAAGGGCAGGCACATTCCAGAACAATTTAGGCCAGTGGTTCTCTAATGAAAAAAGAAGCGACGGGAATTTTCTCTGTGCCCGCATGGCTCTCTAGGGTCTTGTGATATGTCTCATGTGGTCTCCTACACTTTTCACAATGACTGAAATGTATTATAATAAAGCAGACTTAAAAGGAAAGTTCCAGAAACTTGTGTAGTGACTGGTAGAGGGAGAGTTTCAAACAGATCCTGTTACTAATCCATAGCTTCGAGGTACAGGGGCCGCCATGAGATAGTCGATACTTTGAAAGAGATAATGGGATGAACACACACATCTGGCTTTGCCCAAAGACATCTCCAATTTATGCCCATTTCCTGGTGTGATTATCAGTAACTCGCCTTTTATTCTCAAAAGGTCAGTGATAACGTCCCACAACCACAGGGGCTCCTTCTGCACTTGCGTCTGATGTAGGGTGGTTAAAGGGACTGGATGTTTGGATTTGGGGCTCACCCGTCAGGCCAGGGGGCTCATTAGACTAGTGAAGTGTCAGGCATGGAGACATTCAGAACAGAGGCGACAGGAGCTGGTCTTCAGTGGCTATTTTATCTAGAAACCTGAGTTCTTACCTTCATCTAGAATCGTGTCCGTTTGTAACACAGCCCCGTGGGCTTTCAATCTTCCCAAAACTATATCTGGTGGACTAAAAAAAGGCTTCAGGGTTAAATTCACAGACCCAACTGTGGACCAAAAAAAAAAAAAATTACCCACGGGGCTTTGAAAAGTAAGAGTTTGTGTTGAGAACACGGAACCAGGTTGTTGGTTTAAAAAGTTTGTAGAGAGATGGGCTGGAGAAAGGGCTCAGGGGTTAAAGCCTTTGTGTCACAAGCAGAAGGACCTGACTTTGGATTTCAGATCCCACATAAAAAGGCTGGGTGAAAGTAGCTGCGGCCTGAGCTTCCAGCCATAAGAGGCAGAGCTTGGGAAATCCCAGAGCAAAGCAATAAGGAAGTAGAGTGATCCAAGGCTATCCCTGATGTCACCCTTGGGTCTCTACAGAAACACACAGTGCTATCTTCTGCATACGCACCAGCATGTGTGACACACACACACACACACACACACACACACACACACACACACATATACTGTAGAGTTGTGGTCATTGAGGAGAGCAGGCTGAGTCCTGCTATAAGTCCACAGTGTGATCGTGACAGTGGCTTCAGGCTGGACTGCAATAACGTACCCTTAAACCAGAACAGTATCAGCTTCAGGTTGGTCAAAATAGATGGGAACCCATGTGAGAACACAGGTATATTAAAACCACGTCCAATAGGCATACATTAGCTTGGGTTTTAAAAAGTTGGAAAAGACACTGTTATATTTGCATGCTTAAGTAATAGCAAGTTCATAGCTATTCCTTCATCAGAGTTTTAATGAAAGTTCTAGGCAAACATCAGTTACTTCAGTGCACTTTCCGATAACTCGGTTTCTTAGGGATGCACATCAGAAAAAAATTGCAGAATTAACTGGGGAGCTATCAAACACAACTATGATATTAGTAATAGATAGATAAATAGATAAAGCCATGTCCAAGAAGTTATGGAACAGACCAAACCAAGGAGGGGTGCAGCGTGGTAACCTGGACCCCACAAAGAGAATGCCTAACCGCTATGGTGATGGCGGGTCACGGGCTCTTCGGTCTGACGATTCTCAACTGTCCCCAGGTCTTGTACTTGGTGTGCTCAGCTGGTCCACTGCTGCTGGATGCAGCCTATTTGGATCAGTGTCCAGTGATCCGTCTGGACCTCATTGTCAGGATGCCAAAGGCACCTAAGGCGAACACGCCCCTTTGCCAGGATGTTACTGTTAGTTATTCTCTCAGCTGCCGTGAGCCAACACTCGACACAACTTCAGGGAGGAAGAGGAAATTTGTTTGGCTTATGGGTCCAGAGGGGATCTGGTCTTTTTATGGTGGGAATCTCATAGCAGAAAGCACGGAAAGAGGTCACTTGTGTGGTCAATACATTCACCACAAAATGACTTAAATAAACAAAGGGGTTTTATTTTGGCTTAAGGTTGTCCAGTGACGGTTCTTAATCCAGTTTGGCAGGAGCGTTCATATCAATACCAGGAGCCAAATGAACTGGCCCTTCCATTTCCATTACTGAGCCAGCTACAGTAGTAGGGAGTGAGCTCATGCTCATATAACTCATTGGCTTTACCAGTCACCCCCCACCCCCATCTTATCACCTGCCCAGGGAATGAATGGTCCCACCCACCATGGGCTGGGTTTCTCCATCAATCAATTTCCTGCAGCTTTGTTTAGGGTTTGCTTTAGCAAGCAATTCTTCACAGACATGCCCAAAGCTTAACCTGCAATCGGTAGCTTGACGCTTGAATCTAACTATCTATTACTGCCACCAACGGAAGGTTGCAAAAGGAAGCAGGGCTGGGCTATACAACCTCAAGACCCACCCTGTGTGTCCAGCAGGTGGCTTCCGACCACTGGCATCCTTACCTATTGGTGTTCAAGTCGGTTTTTTTTTAACTGTTGTACAACTCAGAGTTCTGCAGGTCTCGGTGGTGGACCTGAATGTGAAAACTGACCTTTTGTCAGTGTCTCCCCAAGTTTTCCCAGCAGCAGCCTGGCAGGTAGTGGATGCTGGGGGGGCAACTTCTCCCCCATGTGGTCTGGGGACCACCCACAGGAGGGAGATGTGCTCCACATCTCTCCAGCTCCCCCAAAGGCTCTGGGCACATTGCAGCTTGAGAGCAATCTCTCCTGGAAGGTGCTGGCCCCTCCATTGACATTGATTAATGGCTTCTGATTTTCCCAGGGTCTGCGGCCATTTACTTACAAAGCCCAGGGGAGGGTTGGAGAGATGGATCGGTGATTGACATGCCAGCAAAAAGACTGGAGTTTGGGTCCCTAGATCCCACTAAGGCAGGGTTGGAGCAGCCATGCTGGGATGGGTCTCTCACGGTCTCTCAAGGTCTCTGGAATTCCTGAAGGTCATCCCCCACTGCTGGGATCTCCCTGAAGGAGCACCCTGCTGAGGAGCTGACTCCAGTCCTCCCAGAGATAAGAGGGCCAACTTCTCTATGAAGGGATTATGGAGATGAGCTCTCCACATCAAACAACTTGACCTCCAGCCCCCATGGGCCCCAATGAAGTTAACCAATGAGAAAATGCCAGTTTCCCGGGCTTGCCTGGCCCTGGTGGCCATCTTTGGCGCCCTGAGTTCTTTTCCAGAATGCCTGGGCTCCATGAGTTCTCCAGGGCGTCCTAGCCCCTCGTGGCACTCCACGTCTGGAGTCCATGAGTTCCAGCCTTTCTCTCCTCTGATAAACTTTACCTTAATCCTCTACACGTGTTCTGGTTTCTATCTTTGACTCCCGAACACAAGAACCCTGCAGCATTGGGACACTTGTTCCTGTAACATTTGGCGCACTGTTCCGTGTTAGGTGGGTGTGGAAGCTTCACAAAGCAGAGACCCCTAAGCAAGCTGGCTAGTCAGACTAACCCTCTCAGCGTGTGCTGGGTTTAATTAGAGACCCTGTCTCCAAGAAGAAGGTGGAAGAGTCATCGAGGGTGATTTCCAGTATTAACCTGAGCTTCCATATGTGTACATATGTGCATGTGTGTGCACGTGTGTGTCTACATACATGGAAACATACACACACACATATATATATAACATAACATACACGTGCACACAAGCAAACTCCCAAGTGTGCCCACAGACATATAAGCATACACGCACACACATACCACCACATAACTATACACCCCCATACATGCAAACTCACAAGTGTTAGTATACACACACACACACACACACACACACACACACACACACACACACCTTCTCCATATACAAGGAAATGGAAAAAACAAGATGGAAATGGTGTTCGTCTACGTAGCCCGTATCGATAGAATCAGGCTAGTAGCTGGTAGTTGCTTCATACGGATTGCATAAATGAAATGTTTATCGAGTGTGTCTTCTGCTTCCGGCACTGGGCTTCGGGCTGGGAATGTTACAAGTCAGAAAGGCACACACGTGAACTTGCACACACATGCACCTACAGACACACACACCACAATACCACCACTAATAGCAACAGCAGATGGGTTTACAAGTCACAACCAGACAACAGTCAGGGTTAGGTAGGGGTTTTTTGTTTTTGTTTGTTTGTTTATTATTTATTTATTCATTCATTCAATTAATTATTTATGTAGTGGGTGGCGCAAATATCAGAGAGCACTGTGTGTCCCTGTGGAGGATCAAGGGTGTCTTCGGGAATCGTCCTGGATTGCTTTGAACTCCTTCTTGATTCACTCTGGGATTTCCCAGGCTCTGCCCCTTTCCACCGGGTATTTGTTTGTTTGTTGTTTGTTTTTGTGTGAGACTTGAGATCCGAACTCAGGACACGCTGCTCCCTAGGCAGAGTCCGGCCTGGGGCTAGGCAGTTTTAGAGCAGCCATGCTGGGATGTCTCTGAAGGCCTTGGAAGGTCGGCCCCCACTGCTGGGATTCCCCTAAAGGAACACACCCTTTGCCAACTTCCCCCACCTTTGTTTATGAAAGGATGTGGAGATGCGGTCTCCCTGCAGATAAGCTAAGTCCCTCAAAAAAAAACAAAAAAACAGCTTGACTCAAGATCAACTAGGTTGGGCCCAAATATAAACAGATCCAATCACGTTTACAGAAGCTGGAGCAAACCAATGAGGAAAAGCCATCCCCTTCCCCCCCCAGCTATCTTTGGCGCCTGCCCCTCAAGGTGAGTGGGTGAGTTCTTTTCCAGCTCCTTGCCGCTCAGGAATTCCATGCCTAGGGGTCCATGAGTTCTCCAGGGCGCCCTCGCCCCTCATGCTACTCCACGTCTGTAGTCCGTGAGTTCCGTTCTTTCTCTCCTCTAATAAACTGTCTTAATCCTCTATGCGGGCTCTGGTTTCGATCTTCCACTCCCGAACCCAAGAACCTGGACACATGCAGACCCCAGAGGGATCCGCAACAAGGGCAGCAGTAAGAAGTTTAGCAGCAGTTATAATTTTCACAGTCAGAAATGTGAGTGTGTGAGGAGAAACTTTAGGAGGAAAAGTCGACCCTGACAGACAACTAGGTGGCCTGGACCCCACCCTCATGCCCTCTACCCCTACTCCCTCCAGACTCACGTCATCCCTTTCAGCCTCCACCCCTCCCCAGAGGAAGCTTCAGCGGTCCTCATTTTAAATAAAAAAGAAAAGTCTCATCCTGGATTTTGTTCATTATTTCAGGCTGAGCTTAATCTCCAGTAATCCTCCTGCCTCGCTCTGCCAAGACCCCATGCTTGGTTTTGCTTTCTTTTCTAGAACTGTCTGATTATCAAAACCGATCCACCTCCTTCTCCCTCCCCTTTGCATAGACACACTGATACTAGAACATTCTGAGTTAGAGGCAACATTCAGTTAAAATAATGAGATTTCCCTAGACACAGGGCCCATTTGTTTTCTCTTCCTTCTTATTGAAAAACAATTGCTTTTTTTTTTTTTTTTCTATTTTGACAGCTGTGCTGTGATTGCATCTATTCTGCAGAGCTGCCGTAAAGCCGGGGGAAGTTTTATGTAGGCAGAAATTATCCCCTGAGTCAGGGCAGGGGAGACAGCTCTGTGGGTGGAGTGCTTGCCACACAAGCATGAGGATCCGAGTTCAAGGCCCAGAGAGAGACGGGAGGGAAGGTGGGGCTTGCTGGCCAGCCTGCCTGACCACATCCCTGAATGCCAGGCCGTGAGGGACCCAGCCTCAAAAACCAACAAGGGAAGCTGAGCGGGGGACACCTGCGGCTGATCTCAGGCTCCATGGGCAGGTGCACACACGCCCCTGAACACAGGCACACACACACACACTCAAGAGCACAAGCACAAAACTCACACACACACACACACACACACACACATACACACACGTTCAGTAGAGCATATAGTATGGCCAGTTCTCTCAGCCAACTCCCTCAGTTCCTGGTATTGATTCGTATGAACTCTTCTGCCAAGCCAGACTGTGAACTATAACTGAGAATCATAAACAAGACTAAAATCCCCTCATTCCCCTCAGCTCTTATTGACAACATGCTGGCAAACTGTAACCTTTGCTATTTAAATTAATTTGTAGTGGATGTTAATACTTCATTCATGCATAATTGGCACTTAATATCCTTTAACTAAAAGTTATATATGTGTGTGTGTGTGTACTGTGTATATGTACAAACATGTATATGTATACACATATGCGTACATACCTGACAGCCCTCCATCCCAGGTTTTATGTGTAATCCAAACTTCAGTCTGCAGACTTGCATGGCAAGAGTTTTATCCACAGCATCTTCCCAACTCTATAAATAATCTTTTAAGACACATGACTTTGTAAACCATGACCTCCGAGATCTCCAGGTGTAAACCAGTATCAGTCTTCATTCCGCTTGAGTTCTATTTACCCCAAGGGCAGGTCGATCTTTCTTCTCTCTGGTCACCTTTGTCCCTGGCTTGAATCCCCACGGGGCTTATGGTTCTGTCTCATCTTCCTCTCCATCCTTTCTCATGGAGATCCCAATCACCCCAATAATTCATGGATATTTACTATCATGTTGTCACAGTTGAGTCTCGTGTGTGACTCCTCTGAGCCAGTCAGCTAAGACCACACCCCGGACCCGGAGATACATGTTCAATGTAAAGCACATCATCATTGCATTTACAGGTTATTTTGCAAGCAAATGGCAGAAGCACAACTTTAACTAGCTTAAGTGGGGAGGGCGAGGAATATATTTTCCTGTGTTACAAAAGCTGGGAACTCAAACTCAAGTCACAAAATTAGCCCCCTCCTTTCTCCTTTCTTATTCTGCCTTTTTTCTCCCTCTCCATTTTTCCCTCTGTCCCTCTCCTTATGTGTGTGTGTGTTGTTTTGTTGCCCGCCAACAACCAGACCTGCCTTAGCAAAGTATGACTTTTCCAGTGCCCCCAATCTCTCGGCTGAATTTCACAGCACTAACTTGAGCCTTGGTGTCCTGCTTTCTGAGTAAGTGGCATCTCCAGGAAGATGTAGTTGGTGAAGTGTAAAACCCAGGGAAGCTACGGCTAAGCTTCATACATACATCTTAGACTGGTGGAAGAAAAAACTTCAATAAAGTGGCACAAACAACATCAAAGAAGGCCATCAATGCATCCAGCCCCCCAGGAAAGCAACCCCACTGATTTGCAATTGTGCTAAAGTGAGGCAGCGTATGAAAGCGCTATGCAAAACAAGTATTGGGCTGGAGAGGTTGGCAAGATAGGGGTAAGACCTTAGTAGACCTTGCAGGCGGAAGGGCCTGTGTGCGGGATCCTAGACCCAAAACGTATATAGACCTGGGGCAGAAGCGGGAATAACAAAAAACAAACAAGTAGAACCTGCGTTATATTCTTTCTGGTACCTAACAAAAAAATGGTGGGGCTAAAAAGAAAGAGCCTGTGAATCCGTTCCCGGGGCAGAGTAAAACAAGAGGTGGTGGGAGGCGCCCAGGGTGTTCCCGAATATTCTCGTGGTTCACAAACACACATCATACATAACATACCCACACATACATACGCACTCATCATACACGCAAAATAATAAAATAAAAAAAATAAAATAAATTAAACAAAAACAAAACACAGTCCTTAAGGGTCTTGGTTTCAACCTCCACAGCCACAGCCGCCTTCTCCTCTGCATTAGAACTAAAACCAGCTGGAGGTGGGCTTGAGCCAATGCAACTCAATCCTCCTTTCTGATGCTTCCCTCTAGAACACTTCACACCCTTCCCAATCCAGGGGGACCTTACCCAAGACACAAGCCATACTCGTTGGCACAAGCCTTTTGTGGGTTAGATGTGCAACTTCCTCCCCCGCACCTGCCCCCTAGCCCGAGGCTTGTTTTGAACACTTGGCACCCAGCTGGCTGGTGCTGTGTTGGGAAGTGGAGCTTTGGAAGCAAGGTCTTTGCTGGCTGACCTTGGGCGGTCACAGACTTGGCCTCCATTCAGACTCAGCTTGTCTTCTCAGGGGGGCCGCCATGAGAAGCAATGAGTCGGTGCCGCCCTCACACTAGTACTCGTACTCCCACCAACTCTCCCGCGAAGCCACCCCCGACAAGGACGTTCCTGTAACTGGCTCCTTTCAGGGGCTTGTTCAAAGGGGAGAAAGATTAGCCAATCGGGCGGTCGTCCTCCCCTGCTGAAGTGACATGCCACATCGTACTGGTCAGTTCTCAAGTTCGACCATACCAAAGAGTTCCAAAGGAACCTTTGGCTCCGGTAATCTGTGCTTCTGCGCAGTGGGAACATCTGGCTTGTACCCAGAATCTCTCCACTCGCAGATTCCCCGCAGCCGTTTCCTTCCCACAGGCAGGGGGGATAGTGTCCATCCTTGTTCCTCCTCTCGGCATTGGTCGATCAGACTCCAACAACCTCGCAAACGTTGCGTAAGGGCATGTTGACAAATCAATCATTTGAACTTGTCTTGAAAGAACTAGAAGCCTGCATCCCCCGGTCTGTTGTGTTTAGTCTAGGTGGTAGCTTTCCGTATTCCTAAGAGTTCCCACAAAGAATTATCATGCAGGGAACAACATGGGGTGGGCCTTGCGGGGTTGCTTAGCCCCGCCCCGCCCGATTGGTGGTCTGCTCTCTGAGCTTGCAGCAGCGCCTCACCCCTTGATGTCTGCAAGTGACTTAGGCCACCTCTAAGGCTTCTGTTCCCGACCAGCCATGAAGGACTGTATCGGTCCCCTCAGATGCGTAAGCTGAATAAATCTCCCTTTTGGTCCCATTAAGTTAAGTTGTTCACTTTGGTGCTGTCTCACAGCAACAGGGAAGAATGCCGCTCAGGCCCGAAGTTCCCCTGCCGCATCTAAAAAACCGACAGACACTGCAGATTAGAGCTGGCGTCCAGTCTCTTTTGCAGAAGCTATACTTCACAGGGGGCTAGGGAGCAAACTGGGGTCCCTCATGCGCAAAAGCAGGCACTTTCCCCTGGACAGGGGGCAGCTCCCTAGTCTACAGAGCACGCCCATCTCCTAATGTCTGACTCCTGTCCCGGAGCGAATGAAACCCTGGTCTCTAAAGGTTCTTTGGTCAGGTGTCCATGGTTTGAAATGTGTTCCGCCCCGAAGTCCTCATATGTTTGCGAAGGGCAGAACACCTTGAGAGATGGCGCCTTGTTGGAGGAAAGGGCCGTCATGGGTCGGATGGGCCTTGAGGTGGATGAATTTAATCCCACCGGCCCGCTACTTCCAGGAGAGGTCTGCTTTTGTGTAGCAAGAGTCTTGCGGCTCTCGGCATCGCCTTCGGATGTTTGCAGTGATTAGCTTTGGACCAGCCAGAGCCATGCCCAACATCTGCCATGAAAGCCGTATCGCCCCTTCCCTGGACATAATCTGAATAAACCCTCCCTTTCTTCCCTTACCGTGGTCTCTCAGCAACACAGACAAGTAACTAATACAACCGAGTAAACTATGCAAGCGGAATATTTTATCGCAACAATGGAAGAGAAACCAGACAGCTCCGCCTAGTTACTGGCGGGAGAAACGCTTTCTCTATTTATAAATAATTCATGGGGGCGCCAGGGCGGCCAACGCACCCACAGATAAGGGCCCGTGTCTTTAAGAATTTAGACATGAACCAAAGGGTAATGTGAACAAAAAAATTTTTTTTTTATGGAACATTTATTTGTTAGATCCCATCCTGGTCGGGGCTTTAACGCTCACCTCTGAGTCCGTGCTTTTTCTGGGGAAATCCAAACTGTTTCTTTATCTTCTTTTTAAAAACAAAATATTTAAAACGCCGTGATTCACTGCTGTCATGAGGGGCCATCTTCAAGGAAAAAAAAAAAGGAAGACAACGTTTAAGCTTTCACACAGCATCCTTCTCCAAGGGTGCAGGCGATACATACTTTAATAAAGATTTAAAAATTAAAAACCCTTCATCGCGTGAGGTTATTGATAATCCTTAGCTCATTAGACACAACTCCCACAATCCAACAATTATACTTTCATGAATAAGTGGACTGAAACTAAAAAAAAAAAAAAAAAAAAAAAAAAGAGGAGTTTGATTCCGCTGAGGGCCCCGTTAATGCAGGAGGGTTGCTGTTTGCAACAAGATTTTGTTAAAAAATTAACCTTAAATAAAACAAGTCATTGACCGTGCTATTTGGAATCACCTCCCCTACATGTAGGCGTTCCACCCTGATAGCTCCAGGTACGGGCTGTGGGGAATCCTTCAAGCCCAACGCTACGTCTACAGAGACAATGCGTTTATATATCTGAGTCCCTCAGGAAATCAAGAGAGGAGCCCCCCTGAGTTTCTCACAGAAAGGTCCCCGTGATTTAGACAGGAAGTTTCACAGCCGAAGACTTGTCCAGAAAGTCCTTGTGCTCTGGGGGGGGGGGGTCACCGTAGTACAAGATGCCAGGATGCCACCTGGACTTTGTCCCCAGACTAACCGGAGAAGGACGTCATGCAACAGTTTGAAATATTGCATCTTTGAGGGAGGCTCGGGAAATAAACAGCTCTGAAGTCTCAGGAAGTTCCTGGAACTGACAAGACAGGGCTGGGCTCTCCCCATGTAAGGAAAGCAGCAAATACTACTGATAGGAGGAGACACCTTGGCCAGCCAGCCTGGAACAAACTCTCCTATAAGCAAGTCATGTAGCAGAGACTTGTGGGGTTACAGTGTCTGTGAGACTCGCCTAGGCTGAGGTGGGCTTGCTAGTGAGGTAGCTGCCTTCGAGTGGTCCCTGCTTCCGTAAGTAACTCTTGTTCCTACTCCCGTAGGTAACCCCAGTAAAGTCATTTGTTTGCCAAGTTGAACTCTGGAGTAATTATACTTTGGTCTGTTGTTGAATCCCTATTTGAGGTGAAGAGATATTTGTGTGTCGTATCTCCCGGCAACAAGTCACACAATACCTTATCTGTCGCCTAGCTCAGTGGAGGTGCTGCCAGTCATGACAGACAGCGTCACTATCTCGGTCCATGTTACTTTGCTTGATTCAGTGCACATTGGATCAGCACATCATGTCATTTAATACTATAACCAAATGCCACAAACTGGGTAACTTATCAAGAAAGGTTCATTTCTTTATGCTTGTGACCCTGAAAATCCGGTGCATGGAAACAGGGCCATCGTGCCTAGTGACAAGATGGAAAGGACTACGTGTGAGGTTGGCTAAGCAGACGTGCTGGGTCATTTCTCTTCCTTTGCTAACAAAGCCATGAATGTGTTATGGTGGACTCACCATAGTGACCCAATTTAATTACATCCCAAAGGCTTCCCCTTTGGATCAGGTTTGCACAGTCACGTATGTGTGTGTGTGTGTGTGTGTGTGTGTGTGTGTGTGTGTGCGCGCGTGATTGTGCCTACATGCGTGCATGAGGTTGCATGTGCTCATGTGTATGTGCAGAAGCCAGAGACCAACCACAGAAGTTGCTCTTCCAAAGTCGTCCACCTCGTTTTGTGCAACAAGATCTCTCACCAGCCTGAATCTTGTAAATAGACTAGACAGGCTGACCATTGATCTCAGGGATCTGACCATTGATCTCCTCAGGGATCTGACCATTGATCTCAGGGATCTGACCATTGATCTCCTCAGGGATCTGACCATCGATCTCCTCAGGGATCTGACCATTAATCTCCTCAGGGATCTGACCATTGATCTCCTCAGGGATCTGACCATTGATCTCAGGGATCTGACCATTGATCTCCTCAGGGATTTGACCATTGATCTCAGGGATCTGACCATTGATCTCCTCAGGGATCTGACCATCGATCTCCTCAGGGATCTGACCATTGATCTCAGGGATCTGCCTATCTCTGCCCAAGTGTGGGGATCATAAGCAATGCACCATTGTGTCCAGATTTTTAATGTGCATAATGGGGATTGAACTTGGGTCCTTGTCCTTGCGTGGCAAGCTCTCCACCACCTGAGCCATCTCTCCAGCCCCGTTTCCCTAGTCCCAGTACCTCGCCAAGTAGTTCACAACAGGGAATAAACTCCAAGATGAGCGTGACTGGAGAGCTTCGGCCCACAGCACCATCTTTACGACGGTATAAAGTAGGTCGCCGAGGCAGAAAGGCAGGAACACAGTCCAGTTGGGGAAGTTGGGCATTTCTAGGAACAGCCTCTTCTCCTTTCTACCCCATTTTCTCCGTTCTACCGTTAAGCCCAAGAATTCGGAGCGGCGGGTGGAAGTGTGATCTATGCAGCTGTGATCACTGAGCGAGCATCCAGCGCCTCCTGCGAGGCCGTGCTGGGCTCAGGATGCTAAGGCCAAGTGGAAGAAAGCGCATGGCTTGATTTAAGACCCAGAGAACTGCCAACAACCCAGGTCCTTATTAAACCACAGAGAAGACCTCCGGGCTCCATCTCTGATTCAGAGTCTGCTCGGTCTGCCATACAGTGATACTAACCACCAAGTCATTTGGCCTCCTTCGCAGGGACTACTTGACAAATATTTATGATCCTAACAGTTTGTCTCCTCTAAGTGCTTTTTATAATGCGATCAGCAGCAGTCCTCTTTCTCTCCCTCCCTCCCCACTTCCAGTGATCAGTTTAACACTTGATGAGATACTTCCCTGGTAGTGACACAAATGGAAGGGAGGAAGCTCAGATGCAGTTTTTAGGTGATTTTGCAATGCCCTGCAACTTAATACTTGCTAGTCTCCTGAAGAGACATCCATAAATCAATGATGGTAAAAATCAGAACTGTAAATCCTACAATAGTAATCTCCATTGTACAGTGGAGCAGGCGATTAATATCAATTGAGGCGATGACGTTGGAGACTCTATGGGTAGACAACAGTGTTTAGATTGAGTGGTAGCACACACACAGAACACACTGCAGTAACAGACAAACGGAGTGTGTGGGATCCGCAGTGGAGGGCGCAGGAAGGAGTGGAGGACTGAAGAGGAGAAGTACTGGGCGTGTCCGGGGTCACTCATCACCAGCCGCAACGTGAACATGGGTAAGAGGGGGCTGAGGATGTGCGGGCAAAGGTGGAACTGTGGGAGAGATGACCAAGAAGTCACAGGGTGAATGAGCAAGGGAGTGTGCACAGAGCTGCTGACTCAGCGTAGATACATCTGTGTGTTTCTTGGTCCAAAAAATATTTACAGAGCACTCATCAGGCTCATTCAGCAAGGAAGTCTTCAGATATTTAAAAAAGAATCACAGTGTACAAGGGCCGGAGATATGACTCAGTTAGTAAAGTACTTGTAAGCATGAGGACCCAAATCCTCAGAACATATAAGAAAGAGGGAGGGAGAGAGGGACGGAGGGAAGAGGAAGGGAGGGAGGGAGGGAGGGAGAGAGGAGGAGAGAGGGAGGGAGGGAGGGGGAGGGAGGGGGAGGAAGGAGGGAAGAAGAGGAGGAAGGGGGAAGAAGGAAGGAGGGAAGGAGGGAAGAAGGAAGGAAGGAAGGAAGGAAGGAAGGAGAAGGGAAGGAGGGAGGAGGAGGGGGAGGAGGGGGG
>JALPQD010000576.1:781386-804950 GCA_023101885.1 Typhlomys cinereus
AAAAGCAGCCAGTAATGCGTATGGACTGGCAGCCGACAGGTGTTTCCTGACCAGAAACTTCCACCTTTTTCTCCTGCCTTCAGCTCTTTTTGCTTCAGAAACAGGGAGAACGTTGGGTGTCTCTTAGTTTTGGCTTACATTTTCTGTCATAAACAGATTCTTTAGAACACAAGGTAGCCGTGGAGCCTGGCTTGTCGTTTCACATGAAGGTGATTATTCTGTGGCCCATTTGTGACGTGGATGGGACCGTACCCCAATCAGGAGCTATTGTCGTTCACAAACCTGGATTGAATCGCACCCGGATGCTGATAAACTGCAGAGCTCTGGGGGAGTGAGTGCTGGGGGTGTTGGGGGGGGGCGAGGGAGATTTCACCAGCCTAGTAAGGAAGCATTGCTACGCGGGAAAGGAAGGTACTGTTTAGAATCTGGTCTTTGTTGAACTTCTAAGCACCATGAATAGCTCCGTGATTGCATTCTCTGAAGGTTTCGGAGCGCTGCATGCACAAGAAATCTAGGAGGCAAAAGAGTTACCTTCAGGTGGGTCTACAGCGGTGTGTCTCTCAGGAGCTCCTACTGAGAAGTGACCTTTACGTCACAGATAGGAGCTTTTCCTGGGGAGATACACACAAACATCTCCTCGCCCCAGACCAGGGCACCAGGGAAATGTTTGGTTGAAAGCGGGGAGGGAGATTCTGAGCAATCTGGAGGATGTGTAGGGTACTAGGTGGAGATCCTAGAGAAACTAACAAGAGAGGAGGAACAGGAAGGGGGAGTGAGAGGCGAGAGAGAGGGGGGAGACAGAGAGAGAGAGAGAGAGAGAGAGTTGAATCTCTCCATAGGGCTTTTATTTTCTCAAGCCTTGCTAAGGAGTGTCAGTTTCCACAGAAGCAGGGCAGTGGGGGTGGGGCGAAGGCTTCCCCTTGGGCACAGTGTTAAACCTTCCTTCTCGTTGCCTTCAGGAAGGACCCAAGCAACGATTCCATCAAAGCTCAACTTGGGGGAACTAATGAGTGTATTGGGTTTGTTTGCAGAAGCGTGGGTGACCCCCTGCTCCCCGGTTCCATCAAGCAGCTCTACCACCAAAAAGTCCCCCCCCCACCCACCGCATAGATGACGACTTCACGCGTAGGTGGAGTCTCCCGTGAGTGAACCTGCCATCTTCAGAGGCATGACTGGCTCCCATGCCAAATGTTTTCCTTGCCGCGGCTCCACTGGTTTTCTGCTTCTGTGATCTAGCTCGCTGCACTGCTGCCGCAGGAGCAGCATGGGTGACAAATTAGGAGTTAAGGCCCTGAGCAAGCCTGCAGGTGATTGTCTAACCGATGGGGGAAAACCCAGCCCTTAGTGGTAGGACCATTCCCTGGGCGGGTGGGTAAGATGGAGGGAGCGGGTTCAGGAGTTTAGCACACCAAGTCTGACAAGCGAGGTCTGTACTAGTCTCTCAGCAGTACTAGTGGACGTGCGGCGGCCACGCCCCTCAGTTCCTGGTGTTGGTATGAACTCTCCTGCCAAGCTGGGCTATGAGGTGTGATGGAGAATCATAAGCAGGAATAAAATGAAGCCCCCTTGTTCTCTAAGTCTTTTGGTTGTGAACTTGTCGTCAGCGTGCACACAAACAGCAACACGTAATGAAGTGATAGGTGCTGTGACTTTCATACATGTATATTGTATTCCTAACCTTCCCTTCCCCCCTCCTCTTTCCCTCCTCTCTTCCCTTTCCTAATGCCCATTTCCCCTCTTGCTGTTTTGATCACACGCCCCTAGTGTCCTCTATCACCCGGTCTTGTTCTCCTTCCCTGCCCTTCAGACCTCCCCCTTCCCTCTCGTAGCTGTCTTCCTAAGTGCATGTCACATCTGTATGTACGCATACATACATGGAGCACCCGTTTCTTAATTGTTTGCTAGGTATTCTTACTACCATCTGCAGAGGCTGATACTTAAAATAACAAAAAAAAGTTTTTTGCTTGAAAAAGTTAAAATGGATAAATTTTATTCATTTAAGTTTTGATTAATGGGGCCAGGGTTGATTTACTTTTAAATTTCAATTCAGGGGATGCCTCTTGTGCCTGCGGGGGGAGGGGAGTATTGGAGAGGTGGTAATTCATATACTAGACACAGTGTTCCCAGCAGGTTCCGTCAAACCTGCAGTCTGCTGATGCAACTCAGACACCTGGTGCTGTTCAGTTTGTTCATTTCTTTTTTTTTTTCAAATGTTTATTTGCTCTGTGTGTGTGTGTGTGTGTGTGTGTGTGTGTGAGAGAGAGAGAGAGAGAGAGAGAGAGAGAGAGAGGGAGAGGGAGAGGGGAGGGAGAGAGGGAGAGGGCACTGTGTGTCCCTGTGGAGCAACAAGGGTGACTTCGGAAATCATCCCAGATCGCTTCTGTCTCCTTCTTGCTTCAGCTTGGGATTTTCCAGTCCAGGTTCTGCCCACCAGAGCCAGAAGTGGACCCCCATTTTTGCTTGGCATTTTTACATGGGACCTGGGATTCAAACTCAGGACCTTCTGCTTACAAGGCAGAATCTTAACCCCTGAGCCATCATTCCAGCCCAGTTTGTTCATTTCTTACGAGACATTTATCCCAGAGAAATCAGTCATTACAGAGAAGCGATTTACCAGCAAAGCGGTCATGGTGACATTACTGTTAATAATGGTGCAAAATGTGGGAGGAACCTTCATTTCCATCGCTGGAGGAGGATCTCCGTGTTTATATGCAGTCACCTTATCTATGGAGCCACCTTACCAGCCCAAGAATATCCTTTATTTTACTGGCAAAATAGTATATGTGACATGTGACTTAAAAAAAAAATCTATCTAGGGTTGGAGAGACGGCTCAGGGATTAAGCTTCTGCATCGCAAGCAGAAGGTCCTGAGTTAGAATCCCAGGTCCCATGTAAAATGCCAGGTAGAAACGGTGGCGACCTGAACTCCCAGCCCTGGTGGGTGGAGCCTGAGAAATCCCAAAGCAAAGTAAAAAGGAGGTAGAAACAATCCAGATGATTCTCAAAGTCATCTTTGGTCGTCCACAGAGACACACAGTGCCCTCTGAGACACACACACACACACACACACATCTATCTAAATGAGTGTCAAAGACTCAGCTGATGTATAAAGTAGGAATTAGGAGTGTAATTGGAATATCTCTTTTTGGGGTTGAAGGAAGTATGTCTTCTGACAGAAGGCATCTTGAAGGAAATACTGCAGTTCTCAGTGACAATCAAATTTTGGAGCAAGGTCTCACTCTTTTTTTTCTTTAACTAGTGAGAGTCCTTTCTATCTCCTCCTCCCTTCCTCTTCCTCCTCCTCTTCTTTTTGTGCTGTGGTTCACACCCAGGCCTTAGGCATGCCCAGCGAGCCCTCTACCCATCACTGCGCTGTGCCCTTCCCTTTCTTTTTACTTGCTATTCTGAGATACCGTCTCACTGAGTTACCCAGCCTGACTTTGGACTCACTCTGCAGCCCACCTAGGCTTTGAACATGCGGTCATCCCGCTTCAGACCACTCCCAAGTAGTTGAAATTCAGATCCCAGCCACCAGGCCTGGCTCTGGCGGGTGTTCTGACCCCAGTGATATTTTTCTGTCCTTCATCCCTGGGTTTTACAGTGTGCGGTAGCAGAACTCCAGGGTCTTACAATGGGGTACAAAGTCTCTATTTCCAGCTGGCATCTCTGGGGGTATCACCCCTGTTTGGACTGTTCCACCATGGAGGGCTGCACATCCTCGGGACAGTGTCAGGGCACATAGATTATTTCTTCTGTATTTCTCAAATCCATCCCTTTCTCCACTGACACTGACCAAAGTGCTCTTCATTAATCTCTTTTACTATTACAGCCGTCTGCTTTTCAAGGTTCATTTATTTTTAATTAAAGTCTTCATTTGAAAGTTGACACGGTTCACATGTGAAATGTCTTCGCTGTACTGGTGTCTTTGAACACTCAGTGGTCCCTCGCTTGGGGAGCTTCTTAGGAAGGTCGTGGAAACCTTCAGGAAGCGTAGTGTCTCTGGAAGAAGTTGGTCACTAGAGGCGTGCCTTCAAGCTTATAGCCTCACTCCACTTCCTGTCTGTTCTCTGCTTCTCGATGCAATGCTACTGCCATCCTCTCCCCCCATGATGGGCCGTATCACCTTGAACCATACTCCAGATATATGGGTTCTTCTCTCTGCTGCTGTGAAACAAGATTCAGACTCAAACAACTGAAAGGAGAAAGGGAGATTTATTTAGCTTATGATTCCAGGGAAGAGATACAATCCATTATGGCAGAAAAGGCATGTCTGGCTGGCAGAAACTGGAAGCAGCTTAAGTCACATTCATCATGCAGGCTGAGAGAGCTCAAACTACTAACTGTAAGAGTTGACTTCTCTTGGAAACAGGGCTGGACTAACCAACCTCAAGGTTAACCCCTGTGATATGCCTTCTTCCACTACAGATCCACTTCCCAAAGTTGCTACAACCTTCCAAACATCAACTAAGAATTCAAATACTTGAGTCTGTGGGGGACAACTCACATTTAAACCATGATATCTCTATGGTCATTTTATGATACAAACCACACTCAGTCCAGTTTCAAAAGTCCCATTGACTATATCAGTAGTCTCAACATAGTCCAAATGTCCAAAGTCAAAAGCCTCCTGTAAAATCAAAAGACAAATTACATATTTCTGACATACACTAGCACAGAACAAACATTCCCATTCCAAAGAGAGGAATAGCATACCCAGAAAAGATCAGTCTATAACAAGACCAAAAACCAGCAGGACAAACTCCAAATCCTTGAGCTCCAACTCCAGCAATGAACTTGTTGAAATCATCTCACTTCCAAAGGGCTTCAATTCTACTCCTCCAGCACTGCTGCTTATAGAATACATCACTCTCGTGGGTTGGCTCTTTCCAGGATATACAGCTCTTCCTGGCAGATGTCCTACATTGGCTCTGGCATCTCTGACATCTTCCCTTCTTAATGGCAAACTAGGCTTTAACCCCATAGCACAAACTGCCCTTCTTGGGCCTCTCTGTAGTTTTTCCAATCCTACCACACACTGCCAGGATTCAGCAGTTCTCTGAAACCTTGGAGGAGGGATCCTCAACCTCTTCACTCTTGTATCTTTACTGTCTCTAAAACCAGCACCATGCGGACAACTTCGTCAAGTTTTATTGTATAGTTGGAGACTGACCTCCTTAGATTACAGCTGATTCAGTTTCTAAGTGCTGACTCCGAGCAGAATCTCTCTTGGAATTTTGCTTTAGAGGAACAGAACCTTCTTTTGGGACTTGGGCTTACAGCTCATCCTTTCCAAAAGAATTGACATCTTATGGGTGGGGATCTTACCCTCAAGGTTCAGCTTCTTCTATAATCCAAATGGAAAGCAGGCTTTAATTCACTAATGGAGTTAATCTCTTTAACAATAGCCACCATTTTGCCGTCTCATGTATTCATCTTCTTTAAACTTGCCTTCACATTTTTCCTCATTAAACCTCACAGTTTTCATCTCTTCCTGCCTGATTTCTTGATCTTTTTCATCATACATCTGAACAAGAACAGTAAAAGTAGCCATGCCACACTGCCAGGACTACATTTCTTTGAACCTTCCTCTGCCAAACACTTGAGTTTAGGTTCAGGCAAGCTTTCAGGATAAGAGCAGAACTTGATCAGACTCTGTCCACACATCACTCCATTTGTTTGTCATCCAGTTGCAAACTCTGTTTCTCTTCTGGGCCATCACAACCTGGGCTCCTACTGTCTGCATCTCTTTTATGCTTTCATAAGAATGGCCCCTTTCAGTCCCATCTCCAAGATGCAAAGTCCAAAATTCTCCATATTTCTCCCAACAAACAATTCCAAAGGTGCACAAGCCACGTCACAACACTGTTCATACTTCTTGCTACCAAATTCTCTCAGCTTCATAACACTTTACTTTCTGGTACCAGATTCTTTTAGTCACACAGCAATACCCCACTCCTGATACCAGTTCCTCACTGCATTGTGAGACAAGACTGAGACTCAGGCAATTTGAAAGAGAAAGGGAGGTTTATTTGGCTTATGGTTTTAGGGGGAGGATATAGACCATTATGACAGAAAAAGCATGGCTATGATAGAAGCTGGAGATGACTTAAGTCATATTCATTATGGAGCCTGAGAAAGCTCAGACTGCTTACTGCAAGAGCTCACGTCTCACAGCAGCAGGACTGGACTTAACCTCAAGGTCCAGCCCTGTGAGATGTTTTCCTCCGGCAAGGTTCCACCTTCCAAAGTTACCACAACCTTCCCAAACATCAACTAAGGATTCAAACGCATGAGCCTGTGGGGGGGGGGGCAGCTGACATCAAAACCGTGACACCAGAATAAACCTTCCTTAGGTTGCTTCCTATGAGCCATTTGATCACAGCCATGAGCTAAGTCAATAAAACAGAGGTCAGAATAGGTTTATATGCTATGGAGACACCATGATATCTTCCACAGTTCTACCAATGGTGACATCAGGCAGAACCTTAACTCTGACTGGCTCAGCACACATACTCTTTACAAGGGCCCTCAAATTACCCTGTGTCATTAACACACGGCAACTGCAACCCTATTACCCATTTGCATAATTTGATTATGAGAAAGTTATATATAAATGAAAATGTGTAGTGTCCAACCTTTTGGAACTTTTTTTTCTCTAAGTGTACCTTTTTTGGCAATTCATCTAGGTTTTTTTTTTAATTTTTTTATTTATTATTTATTCAATTGTGTGTGTATGCATATGTGTGTGTGTGTGTATGTATGTGTATGCATGTGTATATGTGTAGAACCACAGACGAACTCGGGAACCACCATGGACGCCTCCACCTCCTCCTTGTTTACTCTGCCCCGGGATTCACAGGCGGTCTATACATGGGGTCTAAGATTCGAACTCAGGACCGTCCACCTGCAAGGCAGAGGCTTAACCCCTGAGCCACCTCTCCAGCCCTCATCTAGGTTTTGTGTGCAGGTGTGGTGAATTTATTTTGTGCTGAATCATCTTTTATGGTATTAATGCATTATGAATAATTTGACCATCCAGTCATTATATAAAACTGGGTTGTTTCCAAGTTTTGACTATTTTGAATAAAGTTACTTTAGACATTAGTGTAGTGTGTGTGTGTGTGTGTGTGTGTGTGTATGTGTGTGTGTGTGTGTGTGTGTGTGTGTATACATACATTTTTGTTTCTCAGGGATAAGTTTCTATGTGCACAATTACCAGGATATAAAACAGTTGCCTGTCTATTTTTTAAAATATTTATCTATTTGAAAGAAAGGGGAGAGAGAGAGAGAGAGAGAGAGAGAGAGAGAGAGAGAGAGAGAGAGAGAGACAGAAAGAGAGAGAGAGAGAGAGAGAAAGAGAGAGAACATTCTTTTGTTATTTTTATTTTTTATTATTATTTATTCAATTGTGTGTGTGTGCGCACGTGTCCACCTCCTCCTTGTTTACTCTGCCCCAGGATTCACAGGCTCTGCCCTACCAGGACCAGAAACACAGGTCGCCCCCGCTTCTGCCCAGCATCTATACATGGGGTCTGGGATCCAAACTCAGGACCTTCCGCCTGCAAGGCAGAGGCTTAACCCCTGAGCCACCTCTCCAGCCCCAAGAGAGAACATTCTTGTATGGCATATGAGTGAAGGTCGGAGGACAATTTTCAGATATCAGTTTTCTTTTTCCTGAGTAAGAGCCTCCCACATTTCGACTCAGGTCACCAAGTTTACAAACAGGTGCACCTCATTCACCAAGCCATCTTGCCAACCTACAATTACACATTCATTCTTTAAAATAGCTACACACTGTGTTTCCAGAGAGCTGGGACAACCAACAGGGCATCTCAAAGCCACTTTCTCCACATTCTTACCAGCATTTGGTGGTATCACTTATATAGCAATATCTCATCAAGACCTTAATTTCCATTTCCTGATGGTTAATGATGCAGAATCTCTTTCCATGTGTTTACTGGGCTTTTGCACATTTGGGAGGTGAGCTGTGTCTTCCTGTCTTTTGTTCATTTGTGTGTGTGTGTGTGTGTGTGTGTGTGTGTGTGTATCAGAGGGCATTGTGTGTCTCTGTGGAGGACCAAGGGTGACTTCAGGAATCATCCTGGATTGTTTCTACCTCCTTCTTGCTTCACTCTGGGATTTTTCAGCCTCTGCTTTCCAGAGCCAGAAGTGCAGGCTGCCGCCATTTCCACCTGGTGTTTTTACATGGGCTCTGGGATTTGAACTCAGACCCTTCTGCTTGCAAGGCAGACTCTTAACCCCTGAGCCGTCTCCTCAGCCCTGTTCATTTTTTTTCAAATTGGATTTTTTCCTTCTATATTAGCTCTGAGAGTTCAGTATTTCATCTTTTTTTTTAAAGCTGTGGTCTCTCCTTCAGTGTTGCCTTTAGAAGAGTTTCAACCTAAGCGTTAGGCCCCACGTCCATCAATAAAAAGAAGCTAACGCAAGGGAGAGACTTAAGAAATACGAGTTTTATTATAGCTGAAAGCCTGGCGGCCAGGGAACTGTAGATTAGCTTTATGGTGGGAGCACGTTAGAACAGAAGAGGCAGCTTAAAGTCAGGCAGAATAGGGGAGAGCTGTATGGATGGCATGGGGCAGGGGAGGGAATCCACAGACCCACAGGACAAAGGGGGCTTCTGCCTTTTATAGCTTCTGGATATTGCTAAGGGGATGTCAGGGCAGCAGGGCAGAAAGGTGTGAGGAGTGAAAGAATACCAGGCACAAGGTAATCCTTCCTCCAAGTCACTGGGGGAGGTCAAGTGTGCAGGGAGTTAGATAGGGAGCGTCTGGTGTGGTAGGTTCTGGAAAATACTATATTCCAGCCAGGCTGGAGGAGGCTTTACAAAATGGTCGACTACGGCTAACACAAAGAAACTACCCAACATGAAAATCTTCGTAGAATTTCAGTAGAGGGTGGTAGAATTATATGGCGAATTGGGAACTTGCGCATAAAATCTGCACCCCAGCTTCTTCCAAAGCTTCAGGCGTTGGAACAACGCTGGCTTACATTTATCAGGGTAGCATAGGACTATGTCTAAGTTAACTAGAATTCACGGTTGACAGACCACGACGACTCCTTTTCGCTTTTTTCATTCCTTATTGTCTGTTTCTTAATAGTAGTTCAAGGTGCCTTCTTTACATCTCTGGCCATGGCAGACATGAAGGGCATTAGTCCTGGGTTGACATAATATAGTCCAAATGACCTTGCATGATAGAGAAGGCTGAACAATTGTCCCCTAAAGATGTCCTCATTCTAATCCCCAAGATCCAGGGCATGGTGCCTTCACAGCAGGTTGTCTGGGATTTTCTTTTTTTTCTTCAGACCACAACATGATGCGTCTCTGGATGCTGCCCCCAGTGTGGTCTAAAGAGGGAGGCAGCTTGATTCTGTCTGGCTTCTCAGCAACTGAAACATTTCATCTTGCAGTGTGTCATGGTTGGTACAGGTGTCAACTTGACAGTTGAGGGTTTGAGCTCTGGGCACATTTGTAGAGAATTAATGGTTGAGTAAAGCCCAGAGCAAACCTGCAGGAGATTGTTTAGCTGATGGGGAAGGCCCAGCCCATGGTGGGTGGGACTAGGCCCTGGAATAAAATGCAGAGAGCTGGTTGAGAGAGTCGGCATCCTTGTGTTCACTTGGCCAGACATGCTGGTCTGGCAAGTAAGGATCATCCCTCTCTCAGTCGTTACGTAGAGAGGATGTGGCCAGTTCCCTCGGCCCTGGTGTTGGTGTGAGCTCTCCTGTCAAGCTGGACTGAGAACTGTAATTGGACTGTCAGTAAGGAAATAAACCCCTTGTTCCCTTAAGCCGTTTGGTGGTGATTTATCATCAACCATGCAGGTGGACTGCAACAGAGGGAGACTCAGAAGGTTCTTGAAGCGAACACGTTTCAGGGGAGGGATCCCCAATGTAAAGAAAAGCAGTATACAACTTCTGGGGAGGGGACCTGCACTGACAAGCAGTCTGGGGGGACTCCTAGGAGCAAGGTATGCGCCCCAGAGCTCCAAGGCGCAGCCTCCCCGAGTCTTGCTCCTGCTGGGTTGACTTTCTGGTGAGCTACCTGCCTTCGAGTCGTGCAGTCATTTCAGAAAGGAGAGCCGGGTTAGAGAAGCCCATGGATGAGGCAGAGCCGACTTTGTCCACGGCTGCCATTTACACAGCTTCCGTCTTAGCCAGTGGTCATTTTGTAAAGACCACACTTCCTGTCTTGACTGCCCTCTTCCCTAGCAACTCCCAGGCAATTCCTTAGCAACGCCTGAGACTAAAAGATTGTGACTCTATCCAGGATCTTTCTCTCTCTTCTGCTCTCTCTTCTCCTGCCCTCCAGGCTCTTGTGATCTCTCCTCCCACCATGTTGTGTGGTGATTCTCTCTTCTGTCTTCTCGCTCTTCTGTCTGAACAATGCCTCCTACCCCACTCAAGGCTAAACTACGGCTCCCTTGGCCACAAGATGCCCAATTCTAAAGAACCTCCTCTTTTCCAAGTCCCTTGTATCAGATTCTCTTCACCCACATGGCCCCCACACATGGTTGTGTTGCATTGCAGGAGCTACTCAGGAATACTTTCTCAGACACAAATTAAGACGGAGGAGAGGAGTCTAGTCCACAGGTGATCTGGATTCAAGATCACTCTCCAAAGGATCCGGCTCAGAGCTCAGCTCGTTCTTCCATTTTATACTAAAGCAGAGCAGAGGTGGAGCAAGCAAAGCCCGTCTTTGTGTCAGCAGGGCGGGCGGACTGCACAAGGTCAGCGACCTGGCTGTTACCAGCACCAGGTGCAGGCCCCAAGGGTGGGGGCGGACACCCCTGAAATGTCCTCCCTTGACTGCTTCTGGGACTTGACTCAGCTTATGCTAGCAATAACTCAACAGTTCACATTTTTCTACCTCAGTTGGGCTTCCTCTCTGTTCCTTCCCTGCTGACCTGACAGCAGGCTGTGGGAGAGACATTGTGGGAACCATTCCCTCAAGGGTTCTCATGCAGTCGGCCACCTCCCCTTGGTCTGCAGCAGAGGCATCCCAGCATGCAAAGCGGACTTCCGAGGGCCAGGCAGACAGGATGGCTGGAGGGCTGCTGGGGGCCATTTGGTCAGATTCCGAGTTCTGCCACTGCCAGGTCTGCGGGGCCACTTGGTCCTCTAAGATCAACAATGCCACCAGTAGCTGCGACCTGCTCACATCATCAAGTGTCCTGCAGCAAGTGGCCAGGCTATGCAGGGAAGCATGGAAACACATAGCCAGGCACACACCAAGACTCAAGTCAAGCTTGTGGGTAACCGTTAGCCTCCCCCCCACACCCCGCACGTCTCCTTTGCATTATTAGGGAGATGTTTTTAATCTAGATCTCAAGGTTTCTATCTAAGATGTCTGTTCTCCTTTTGCTCAACCAGCTCCTCTTCCACATGCACAAGTACCACCTGTTAGGTCAGTGAGGAAAAACAATTGAGAGTGACCATGCCAATGGGCAAGGTCACGTGGAGACAGGAGACGCACCACTAGGGAGTGACATTAGAAATATGAGTTTTATTAGAGTCGAGGGCCTGGCGGCCAGGGGAACCATAGCTTAGCCTTAAGGCAGAGAGCATGAGAACAGGAGAGAGAGAACTCATATGGTCTGAAAGGATAGAGAGACAGCTACCATGAGCACTGTGGCTGGAGAGAAATTTGCAGAACCCCCAACCAAAGGGGGCTTCTATCTTTATCTATCTTTTAAGGCCATTAGTAGTTGCTGAAGACTTGCGGGGGTGGGGGAGGGCTGTGCGGGGTGGCGGTGGGGAGTAAAAGTACTGTCAAAACAGGGAGATCAGGGGTCTAGGGAGGTAAGTCTAAGTCGGAAGTGGGTTAGGGGGCTTGTGGGTCTGTTCAGGGAATCGCCATGTTCCAGCAAGGAACACGGAGTCTCCAAGAAGCTTGGCAATGGCTGTGTCATGGCTTGAGATGTGTCCCCCACAGTCTCATGTGTTTGGCAAGGTCATGGCACCGTGAGAGGTGGAGCCTCGCTGGAGGAAGGCAGTCACAAGGGGTGGGCTTTGAGGTGGATGAGTCCCACCCTACCTCCAGGAGAAGTCAGCCTTTGCAGCAAGCAGTCTGCAGCTCTCAGCTTCCAAGATGTCTGCGGTGACTTAGCCTCCTCCAGCTTTGGCCAGCCAGCCACGCCACCACTGCTTTGAGAGACTGTCCCTTCCCTCTGGAACCGTAAGCTGAATAAACCTCCCTTTCTCCCTGAAGTTGATCGACTTTGAGTATTCTCTCACAGCAATAGTTAAGAGTAACCGTTACAGGCTGACACCACTTTCGGCTCTCCAGTCACCCCCAACCCTCCCCCCATGATCCCTCCTTTTAAAACATTCTTTTAGTGTTTCACACACAACAGTGAATTTATGGTATTTTTACACCTTCATCCCCAATCCCACCCCACTCCTTTTCCCATTGTATCCCATCTTCTTCTCTGCCCCGTCTCCTAACTATTCTCATATCTTTCTGCCCACATGTGCAGCCCGCTGGGTTTCATCTGGGTCGCCTTTGATGACATGTTTCTGAGCGCTTGCTGGAGCAGAAATCGTTTCTCAGTGGGATACATTTGAGGACAGCATCCTCGATTCCCCAATCAGCGTTAACCCTCATCGATCTCTCAGGCAAGCGTGAGGCCTCTTGAGATCTTTTCCTTCCTTGGTGAGATGCTGATAGGTTGATTCCCGGTTAGGTCTTGTGGAAATATACGCAGCTGCAGTGAATTCGTGGATACGACAGTCCTGCCGTGTCCAGAATCCTTTTTTTTTTCTTTGTAAATAATTAACATTCTCAAAATCACACACACATATGCTCAAACATGTACATGGGCAAAAGTGTTCAAATATAGATGTTTCTCTTTATATCTACTGATATGATCCTCGAGAAAACTTGGAAGTTCATCTTAAATGTCTGTTTTGATTTTATGAGGACTCTCAAAAGAGACTTGGCGCTTAAACTTTTCAACTGCTTTAGAACTGTTAAAAAACTATGGGCTTTTTTTTTTTTTTTGAAGTTGGGCTGAATGCATTTTGCCTTATAGGAAAGATTTCTCTTTGTACAGACTCCAGGAGGGCAGACCCCAGAGCTGCGTCTCTGTGTAGCTCCCAGGGAGGCCGCAGCACCCCGACACTAGCTGTCATCGCTGCTCAGCCTGCAGAGCATGCTGGGAGGCACCCTGACAGCATTTTCAGAGAGCTTTTTAAAGGCGTCTGTTCCTGGCATTATTCCTCCACCCAGCGTCGTCTCCCAGGAACTCAGGGAGAGTCCTGGAGCTAGGCTGGGGGTGTTCCAATATCCCCGCATGTTTTTGTTTTTTTTTTTTTAATCAGAAACTATTACATTTCACTTTGTGGCTGTGGGCTGACTTCTGGAGATTTCTTCCCCACAACAACTCCTTGTGCATTTGACCTGTTGTTTTCAGGCAATTATGGACTCCAAGGGCACTCATTTGGAAAGAAATTGCCTAGGGAGAGGTGGAGGAGCTGGGGTGAAGGGGACCCACCCACAGCGTGGCAGTCACTAAAGCTCTGTAGAAACTAAACAGCTTGGGTTTTTCTGACTTTTGCTTTGCAGCTTTCAAATTGGGGTGCTGCCGCGGCAAGGGGCACACTTTGCTTCCTTCTTTTCAATATTGTCCGGGGGGGGGGGCTGTGATTTCTGATGTGTGTTTGAGCCATTCCTTCTACTTTTATTCCTATACCATCTTGGTGATAGATGGAGTTTTGGTGTCAGTTGATGAAATATTGTCATTTGTTTTTCTCCCTCCTGTGTCTTCCCAAGCATTTCAATGGCAAGCGGAGATAGGCTGCTTTGAGCCTGCCAGCCAGATCGCTGGTTAATTCCCCATTCAGTTTTCTTTTCACTGATTTACTTTCCTATATCCAATCTATTCAGAGCAGCCCATTTTATGGATCACAGGACAGAGCTAAATGAAAGTGGTCATTGCAGAGAATGACGAGGTATGTGGAGTACTTACCTTAAAATAAAAAAAAACCCTTGACTTGAATGAAGAGCTCAGAAGTACTCAGCATTTACGCTAATTGTGTGCCAGACTCCTGGTGCCAATTTTTGCTTCCCTGGGACGGGAGATTGGTGATTTGCAGTGGATTGTGCCTTCACAATGCAGAGCCAGAAGTCTCGTTACCAAACCAAACAAAAACCTCCATCAGTCACTGACACGCTGTGTCCTGAATCTTCAATGCATTACAATTTAAGAAATTGTTTTAAAATCCGAGTGGGTTCCTTTTAAAGCTGGCTGTCACTCCATCTCCACGCTCACTTTCAGTCTCCATAATTGGAAGGAGAATTTGTACTTTCCGGCATGTTCTCTGCACCTGCCCCTCAATCATTCCTCTGCTCACTGGATTCTGGGCCACTGTCATGCCGTGACAACTTGTCTCAAAGGTCAATGATGAACTTCTAATAGCCAAGCTCAACCTTCCAGCTTGTCAGATCTCCAATTATAACTTCTGATTCATCTCCTTCACAGGACGGGAACAAGCTTGAACTTTCTGAGAGTATTACTCACATCCTCTCCTTCTTCCTTCCCTCCTTGCAGAGGGTGTTCCTTCCAGCACCTCTAGACTCTCCCCTAATCAAATAGCTCCTGTCTTTTATGCTCAGCCTTCCTCCGACAAGGGTTCTTTGCAAGTCAACCTAAGAATGTGTCCGAGGTCATGAAGGTAGGAGGGAGACTGTATTTGTCAGCGTTCTCTAGAGAACAGAATCAATAGAATGGATGTATAAATAAATTAATAAATTAGCTCACAAAATAAAATCATTCTAGTCCGATAGTAGCTGCCTGGAGCTGCTCACTTCTTGAGCTGAATATCTCAGAAGACAGAAGGATCCCTGGAAAGCCTCAAACCTCAGTCACACTGGAAGGCTGAAGAGGTTTCTGGGCTCTGATGTCAGCAATGAGCAGCAGCAGTAGCAGCAGCAGCGGAGAAGGTGGCAACAGACCAGCAGTGGACCCAGTCCACACAAGGCAAGACGGGGCAAGTCCCTCCTCCTTGCCCCTCCTTTTATCTTGGCCGCCACTGGAAAGCACCACCCACTATGGGCGGGCCTTCCATATTAATTAAACAACCACCCGCAGGCTTGCTCAAGGACTACTCTAACCATCAGCTCTTCGCGGCTGTGTTCCCAAACTCAGCCTGCCACTGTCAGGTTGACGGCTGAATCTAACTGTCTCAGGGACTCTGAGAAGAGTAAAGGAGAGTTTAAAGGATGGGAAGACCGGACAACGGGAGTTTGTAACGAGGAGGAGGAGAGACACAAAATAGTGCATATCTTCTCTCATTTGTGGAATCTAAATTTGAATATAGGTGCATAATACAGGTAACAGGAAAGCAGTAGGGGAAATGGGCCATTGAAGGGGAGGGGTAAAAATAAGGGAGGGTGATGAACAGCAAATACGGGCAAAGATCAGTGATCTATGTGCATGATGTCACAATGAAGTCCATTGTTTTGTGCACTAACTGAAAAGAATAATTGAAAAAAAAGGAGAATGTTCCCAAGGGCATCTTATTTTAAAGTGCATTCATTTTTTTCTCCTTCATGTTTTTTCTCTCTCTCCCTTTACATCTCTACCTCTACCATCTCTGTCTAACATCTCCATCTCCATCTCTGTATCTCATCTCTACCATCTCCACTTCTCATTTCCATCTCTAACCCTATCATCTCTCTCCTTATCTCTATCTCTCTGCCTCTCTCTTCTCTTTATCCTGTATCCTTCCTCATCTATTAGGCCATCTTTCTTCAAACAAATTGGTTACATTGCCAGGTGAAACAGGGTCTGTTTGCTATTTTCAAATTCTCATCTGACGTTTTTCATTCAAAAATTGGGTGGTTGTGTTTTTCTGCCCATCTATCTGATCGATGAACATTATAAATTAATTAGCCAGAGTGCTGGCTAATCCTCGGACAATGTTTTGTAATTTAATTTCCTAATATTTTATTTGGTGGTTTTCATGTCATATAGATTTGCCTCTGTGATTTCTTCTTAGAGTTTTGTAATTTCAGCTGTCACGTTTCAGTTTTCAGTTTTCAAGCTATTCTTAGAGCAGACTTGGGGATTTATATTTTCTAGATGGTTGTTCCGAAAACATTTCTTTTAGGAATTTGTTCAAAACATAGCTGCTTAGCTCTCAATTCAAGACTTGGTGAATATTTCTGGGAATGGTATCCAATAAAATTTATTTTTAAAGTATTTTATTTTATTTATGAGAGTGAATAGGGCAGGGAAAGCAGGTGAGTGCATGCTTGGGCGGATGTATACAGGTAGAATTTCATGAATTGGGGCGCCTTTACTTGGTAAGGCATCTCCCAGCCCTAAAATACTGGAGTATTTTAACAAGGTGCGGTACTATTGATTCAGGGAGGCCCTAGCCGGGGCTCCCCAATCCAGAAGGTCTGGCTACTGACAAGCCTGAACAAGTACAGACATTCCCCCCAGTGTCCCAACAGAGGAACCATGCAGGCGGAGGGATGAACAACCAATGGGAAGCGACCAGCTGACCTGCCTCTGCAATGGACACCTAGTAAACAGCTAAATGATTGGTGGCGGTCCCCTGGAGTGGAGAGATGGCAACACCTGATTGGACCCCTGACCCTATATAAGCTCAAACGCGTCCTTAAGTAAAAGAGCTTGGGGCAGCTCGTCTCTGCTCGCTGGAGTCTGTGCGGTGACTCCAGGCCGCTCACCCTTTCGCCTCGAGCCTGCAGAGCAACAACAAGGTTTCCTGGACATTTCCCAGAGAAACCTTGGAAGACTATTGTCTTAGAAATATCTTTTGCATGCATCGTTAGTTGGTGTAGTGTTATTTGTCTATCTTTGTTAATGTTTTTCAAATACAAGATTATTGTACCTTTCTCTTTCTTTGATAATATCATTGGTTTGTATTTTTGGCCCTTCCTTGATTATACCTTGCCAATCCGCAGAATCAATTTTTGTTTTTCTATTTGGCTTTTCTGTCTTATCCTTTTGACTTGATTGATATTTGTACTTTCTACTCAGTTGATATTTGTTTTTTATCTTCTTTGATTCTTACATTTTGCTTTGTTTAATTTTGTAGAACTTCCTGAGTTAAAGCTTTCCTTGTTGATTATCTTATGAAAAATGTATCTGTAGCTGAAACTTTCCCTTTGCTCACATTTCGCAGTGTGTATATTTTCCAATGTGTATATTTTCTATGCACATTTCCCTGCACGTCTGTTTCTCTATCTATGCATTTTTATGTATATATTTTCTATTCCCAGAGTCCATATGGTACGATATTCTCACATCCTCATTACTCACTTATAAATAGCCATGAGTGATAGCTCATTGTGGAAAAATATTTTTAAAGAAACGTTGAATAGTCAGCTCGTGCAGTTTAACTCTTTTTAGAAATGCAATTATAATGCTATTTGTTTTTCTAACACCGGAGCACCCGAGGATACCAGCCATGAAGATTCTTGTCTCAGAGGAAACCTAGGAAAACAAAATGGCTACAAATCACTTTTTTTCTGCTTACGTCTCCGCAAGGCAACAGAAGAAAAGTGAGTTGGATAACTACAGAAAATATCCCAAGAAAGTCAGCTTCCAAGTGAAAACCCAGCCAGCTCACGGAAATCAATAAAACGCTCCTAAGTTAATCAGCTTAAAAGCCATGTACGACATGTGCATTTGCAGTTTTCATGCATTGCCAGCCATACAAAATGACTTAAAGCACATGGACGATTGTCTTACACATGTAGGTTTAAACCTAATTTGAATTATTTGTGGCTTATTGAAATAAGTCTCACAAATGAACAAACAGAGAGATACACAAGATAGGGTAACAGTGATTCAGGTACTCATCTTTTCATTGCTATGAGATTTGTGCAATTTAGAAGAGCAAGGAAGGTTTATTTGGATTACAGTCCCAGAGGGCATAGAGTCACTAGGGCAGAAATGGCATGGCAGGAGGTGTGGCTGAAAACAAGGAGGAGACAGCTTTGGGTCACTACCGCCCTCCTGAAGGAAGATAGCAAAGGGGGCTGGGCTTTCAGATCTGAAGCCCTCTGTGCCCTTCCTCTCCACCTCCTGCAAGTGCCACAGCTTTTCCCAGACATTAACACGAACTAAGGATGTGAACACGTGCATCTGGGGGGGGGTGGCACAGTCAAACCATGACAGAGAGACACGAGGTTGTAGGGGAAAGATTGCAAGACATTGTAAAAACTTATCTGCCAATACGCTTACTCCGGGGGTCTCCGTTGGTTCGCAAGATCTGGTATGGAGATCCCAAAGTTCCCATGGGAGAAAGCTAGGCAACTGCAGCTTTATAAAAATTGAAAAACTAGTGCTGGAGAGATGGTTCAGGGGTTAAGACTCTGCCGTGCAAGCAGAAGGTCCTGAGTTCAGATTCCAGATCCCACGTAAAAATGCCAGGCGGAACCTGCCTGGGGCCTGCACTTCTGGCCCTGGTGGGCGGAGCCTGGGAAATCTCAGAGGGAAGCAAAATTGAGGTAGAAGCAATCCAGGATGATTCCCGAAGTCATCCTTGGTCCTCTAGAGGGACATCGTGCCCTCTGATGCGCGCGCGCACGCATGCACACACGCACACACACACACACACACACACACACACACACACACAAATAAAAAATAAAATAAATTGAAAAAAATACTCCCGCGCAGGGGACCTGCAGTGTTGGCTGTTAGCATATCTCCATCCCTGATAGTTGAGTGGAGCCTTTGGCTGGCCGCTGTGATGGGCTGGCTACCCACGACCTGGACTCCTGCCAGGGACGCGAGGGCCACCACAGCCTCAGCCAGCACATAAATCGTCCGTTGGAGGCGCTGGCAAGCTGCCAAGCGAGCAGAAGCTAATGGGACGGCATCTCAAGTGCTGACAGGAAGTAAGCAGAATTCCACAGCACGCAGAGACAGTTGACAGCCCGGCTCAGGAGGATAAAAACCAGCAGCTATTTCTTCGCAGCCCCTTTAAGCCACTGGAAAAAAATGTCCCCTTCCAGAATCGTGGTCTTGACAGCGCCTGGCTTAAGCCTTCATCTAGGAGTCATCCTCCAGGTATAGAAAAGCAAAAGGCAGCACCGGCAACACAGCATCCACCCATAGCTCCCCAGAAAGCTCCAGTCCTGGGGACCCTTTTCAGGCCCCTGGGGGGAACCTCAGGAAGATGTGGGATACTTCTGCCTCCCACGGCTCCTTCGGTCTCTTCTGCGTAGGGTCCCAGGGTGAGCAACGCGGAGGCCGCTCCGAGGTCCTTGAAATCACCCCGTAACATTTAGAAAAGATGAGTCACAGGGGCCTGGCCTGTCTTCATCCATTTCTGACGCGAGGTTAAGAACGCGCGGGGCTCCCCACGCTGTCTTTGGCGGCCCGCCACCGGGATGAGAGTCGGTGCCCACGGAAGGACACCTGGACACTCGGGGTCAGGAGTGTGCCACGGCCAACGTGGCAGCCTCTCTCGCCTCTGCCCTGGGCCCTTCTCGACCCAGCTGAGCTTTAAGAGCAAGATGCTCGGGGCCGGCAACATAGCTCAACGGGCAACACGCCTGCTGTCAAACCCAAAACTGACGCCTGGAAGTTGCCCTCTGCCCTCTGCCCATGGCCACGGCGAGCACGGTGAGCTCCCCTCTTTCCCCCACCTCCTTCAAGTACATAGATAAATCATTTTTTTCCATATTTCTTTTTCTTTTCATGTACATACGTATGCATATGCATGTCTGCACGTGGGTGGGCTCAGGTAGCTGTGGGTGCTTGTGCTTGTCAAAGGTGTTATCGGGAACCATCCTCCATCACTTTTCCACCTCGCTATGGTGAGCCGGGGTCTCTCATTAAATCCAGAGCCCGCCATTAGGGCTACTCCGTCCGGCCAGCTTGCTCTGGGGATTCCCAGGCTGGAATTGTAAGTGGACCACCGCACTCACCTTGCATTTTTATGTGGGATCTGACAATCTCAACTCAGATCCTTTTGTTTGTGGGACAAGTGCTTTAACTGCTGAGTCACCCCCGAGTCCCTATTTATTATTATTACTGCCGATGTTGTTATTACTGTTACTTCTAAGTCTGCTAAAAGGCCCGGTGTCCCCGTTTCAGTCCCTCCTACCTTCGGCTTCTTCAAAGAATATGCTTCTGGTAAATGACTGCTGTGGTCGCTTCTGTCCAGTTTTGCAGCTGCTTCCGGAGAGAGGAATTGCTGACCTCGTTACTCAGTCACACTGAAGTCCTGTTTCATTCATCCAGGAAACACCCACTTAATATTTTCCTGGAAAAGATACTTTGCTAGGCACTAGGATTCCTCAGTAGCAGACCACATTTCTGTTCCGATGGGTACATTTCACAATTTCTATGTATGTTTTCATGCAGTCACAAACATAATCAGACGTCGGTATTTTAGTTTACTTTGTACTTTGGTTGTTGTTTTGACTTAATGAATTAGTCACAACTTCCAGGGAAGCCTTGCATAACAGTGAAAGTAATGATGCCTGTTACTTTCTTGATTTTGATGACAAGGCTCCCAGGATGTGACCGCCACATAGATGTTTCTAGAAATCATGTCCACAAGGTACATACTCATTCCTAGTTTTCTAACCTATTACTCCCTTAAAAATGGATATTGGAAAATTACCACAATATCTCTCAGCATCAGCTTGGGGTTTCCTTCTTTCTCTTTTCGTGTGTACGCGTGTTTGCATGTGGACAGGGGCACGTGTGTGTAAGGCTGCACAGGTACGTGAGTGTGTGTGTGCGCGTGTGGAGGTCCAAGTGACATCAGGAACCATCCTCAATCAGTCTTCCACCTTATTATTTTGAGACGCAGTCTAATCAAACCCAGGGCTCCTCTACAGAACTTGGTCTAGGGATTCCCAGCCTCTACCATCTGGGGTTGGAATTACAGGTGATCCATCATGCCCGCCAGGTATTTTTTTTTTTTTTTGGTAGGATCCATGTATCCAAACTCTGGTCCTTTCCCTTGGGTGGCAAGAGCTTTAACTGCCAAGCTATCCCCCCCCCATCCTCTCTTAAAATTTTCATGTGTTCTTTTATCTATCTGTGAGTCCAGTTGGCTGCTACATCTGTTCTTCCATTTTCCGGATTTTATCGTTGTAATAACCGTGCATGCTCTGTCATTTGTACGCCCGCCGTGATCTGAGTGTCAGTTGCTTCCCACCCTCAACCCCAACCGCCAACCACAGGCTCATGCATTTAGATATTTAGCTGATGTTAATGTTTGGGAAAGTTGTGGAACCTTGGAGAGGTGGAGACTCACTGGAGGAAGGGGTGTTGCAAGGGGGTGGGGCTTGAGCGCTGGTAGCCCCGCCCTGCCTCCTGTGAGTCTGCTTTGCTCCCTGCGCTCCTCCTGATGGCTGTAGAGGAGACCAGATCCGGCCTCTTGCTTCTGACTCCACGCGCTCCTTCTGCTGTGCAATTCTCGCCATAATGGACTACATCCTCTGTGGAACTGTAAGCCAAATGTGTCTTCCTTTTTCCATTAAGTTGTACAAGCATTGTCTCACAAAGTAAAAGAAAAGAAGTGCAACAGCATCTAAGATCCTTCCTTCCTCCTTCCTCCTTCCTTCCTTCCTTCCTTCCTTCCTTCCCTCCTTCCTTCTCTCCCTCCTTCCTTCCTCCTTCTTCCTTCCTTCCTTCCTTCCTTCCTTCTTTCCCCCTCTCCTTCTTCCTTCCTTCCTTCCTTCCCCCCTCTCCTTCCTTCCTTCTTCCTTCCTTCTCCTTCCTTCCTCCTTCCTTCCTTCCTTCCTTCCTTCCTTCCTTCCTTCTGATGGTGGTGCACGCCTGTGACCCCAACATTTTGGATGCAGAGGCAGGAGAGTCAAAAGTTAGAGGTCATCCTTGGGCTACGCAGCACATTTGAGAATGCCCTGTAATGCCTAAGACCCCCATCTCCAAAGACCAAAAGCAAGAAGCAATCCATTCTTATGCTCCTATAAAAATCTCATATTTAGGGCTAGAGAGGTGGCTCAGGGGTTAAGCCTCTGCCTTGCAGGCGGAAGGTCCTGAGTTCGGATCCCAGATCCCACGTATAGACGCCGGGTGGAAGCGGGGGCGGCCTGCGTTTCTGGTCCTGGTAGGGCGAAGCCTGTGAATCCCGGGACGGAGGAAGTGGAGGCATCCATGGTGGTTCGCGAATTCGTCCGTGGTTCTACATACACACATACACACACATACACACACACACACACACATACACATACACACATGCATAATTGAATAAAAAAATTTTTAAAAAAATCTCATATTTAGGCCTTTTATTGGGGGCATTGGAATGGTAAGAATTGGTGTTTGGATTTCAAAGTTCTCTCTGGCACCTCTCTCACATCCTCATGTGATAAATATTTAAAGAGAACCCCACGTGCTGGACCTTGCGCCAGGATGGGGGGACAGAGACGGAGTGAAATATCACATGAGCTACGGCAGGGTTGTGGACTGTTCCCTGTAAAGAAATAGCTTTCATTCGGAGGCACAAGCGCTGTAATCAAGGTGCGCTTACGGTTCCGTGGGACGTCTCTACCTTCCTCCTTCTAAAGAATTGCCTCTACTATAACTTAGAACGATTTCCAAAGCTAGTGAGCAAAAGCCAGTGGGTCTGACTCCTTAGGACATAGTTGCTGTTCTTTTTAAGGGTTAGAGCAATCAATTTCCAGCTAGACGGCATCCAAAAAAACTTTCAGGGGGGCTGGAGAGGTGGCTCAGGGGTTAAGCCTCTGCCTTGCAGGCGGAAGGTCCTGAGTTTGAGTCCTAGACCCACGTATAGACGCCAGGCAGAAGCGGGGCAGCCTGCGCTTCTGGTCCTGGTAGGGCGGAGCCTGTGGATCCTGGATTCTTGAATTCGTCCGTGGTTCTACAAGCACATTCATACATACACACACATACATACATACATGTGCACACACAGATACACGCATAATTGAATAAATAATAAAAAAAAATAAAAAAACTTTCAGGATGCATTCCTATGTTAGTGTGAACCAAGAATTTGGTTTTGTTGAGTCTAAAGCCATGTGCTGTAAGTATGGTCTGCATAAACTGCCTTTCTTTCAGTCTAAATTTCCCAATGTTTTGATTCATTAACATTTGTTTATTTTGCATGTGATGGGGAAAGGGAAACATCTTCCTGGGTCCATGTGTGGGACCTCAGTTCTCTCCCTCTGTCACGTGGGGTTCGGGAATGGAACTCGGGTCATCAGTCTTGGTGTCTTTCCCAATGAGCCATCTTGCTGGCCCCTAAATTGCTCCTACACTTTAGGTAATCCATCCCATGTGCTGTGGTTTGAATGCAAAATGTGTCCCATAGACTCATGGGATTGAGTCGACTGATGGTGATGCTTTTGAACACTGTAGAAACTTTAGAAAGAGTCTTGCTGGAAAAGGGGGGGTCACTAGGATGGGCCTTGAGCTTTTATAGATAAGCCCCACTTCCTACCTACCCTCTGACTTCTATTTCGCCAAACTGTCAGATGAAGGGTCTCAGATGGATACTCCAAACACAAACATGGAGCTGCCTGTGGCCTGCCTTTACTTCTATAATGGACTGTGTCC
>JALPQD010000576.1:804975-900321 GCA_023101885.1 Typhlomys cinereus
AGCTGCGTCTCTGTGTAGCTCCATGGAGGCCGAGCACCCCGACACTAGCTGTCATCGCTGCTCAAGCTGCAGGCATGCTGGAGAGGCACCCTGACAGCATTTCAGAGAGCTTTTTAAAGGCGTCTGTTCTGGCATTATTTCCTCCTACCAGCGTCGTCATCTCCAGAACCGGGGATTCTGGAGCTAGGGGTGGGGGTTTCCCAGATATCCCCGCATGTTTTTTGTTTTTTTTTTTTAATCAGAAACTATTACATTTCACTTTGTGGCTGGGGCTGACTTCTGCGAGATTTCTTCCCCACAACAACTCTTGTGCATTTGACCTGTTGTTTTCAGGCAATTATGGACTCCAAGGGCACTCATTTGGAAAGAAATTGCCTAGGGAGAGGTGGAGGAGTGGGGTGAAGGGGACCCACCCACACGCGTGGCAGTCACTAAAGCTCTGTAGAAACTAAACAGCTTGGGTTTTTTTGACTTTTGCTTTGCAGCTTTCAAATTGGGGTGCTGCCGCGGCAAGGGGCACACTTTGCTTCCTTCTTTTCAATATTGTCCGGGGGGGGGGGCTGTGATTCGAGTGTGTGTGTTGAGCCATTCCCTTCTCTACTTTTATTCCTATACCATCTGGGTGATAGATGGAGTTTTGGTGTCAGTTGATGAAATATTGTCATTTTTTTTTCTCCCCTGTGTCTTCCCAGCATTTCAATGGCAAGAGCGGAGATAGGTGCTTTGAGGCCTGCCAGCCAGATCGCTGGTTAATTCCCCATTCAGTTTTCTTTTCCGATTTACTTTCCTATATCCAATCATTCAGAGCAGCCCATTTTATGGATCACAGGACAGAGCTAAATGAAAGTGGTCATTGCAAGAATGACGAGGTTATGGGAGTACTTACCTTAAAATAAAAAAAAAAACCTTGACTTGAATGAAGAGCTCAGAAGTACTCAGCATTTACGCTAATTGTGTGCCAGACTCCGGTGCCAATTTTGCTTCCCTGGGACGGGAGATTGGTGATTTGCAGTGGATTGTGCCTTCACAATGCAGAGCCAGAAGTCTCGTTACCAAAACCAAACAAACAAACCTCCATCAGTCACTGACCAGCGTGTGTCCTGAATCTTCAATGCCATTACAATTTAAGAAATTGTTTTAAAATCCGAGTGGGTTCCTTTTAAAGCTGGCTGTCACTCCTCCACATCCTCCACGCTCACTTTCAGTCTCCATAATTGGAAGGAGAATTTGTACTTTCCGGCATGTTCTCTGCACCTGCCCCTCAATCATCCCTCTGTCACTGGATTCTGGGCCACTGTCATGCCGTGACAACTTGTCCAAAGGTCAATGATGAACTCTAATAGCCAAGCTCAACCTTCCAGCTTGTCAGATCTCCAATTATAACTTCTGATTCATTCCTTCACAGGACGGAACAAGCTTGAACTTTCTGAGAGTATTACTACTACCACTCCTCTCCTTCTTCTTCCCTCCTTCTCTTCCTTGCAGAGGGTGTTCTTCCAGCACCTCTAGACTCTCCCCTGATCAAATAGCTCCTGTCTTTTATGCTCAGCCTTCCTCCGACAAGGGTTCTTTGCAAGTCAACCTAAGAATGTGTCCGAGGTCATGAAGGTAGAGGAGGGAGACGTATTTGTCAGCGTTCTCTAGAGAACAGAATCAATAGAAGGATGTATAAATAAATTAATAAATTAGCTCACAAATAAAATCATTCTAGTCCGATAGTAGCTGGCTGAGCGCTGGAGCTGCTCACTTCTTGAGCTGAATATTCTCAGAAGACAGAAGGATCCCTGAAAAGCCTCAAACCTCAGTCACACTGGAAGGCTGAAGAGGTTTCTGGGCTCTGATGTCAGCAATGAGCAGCAGCAGTACAGCAGCAGCAGCGGAGAAGGTGGCAACAGACCAGCAGTGGACCCAGTCCACACAAGGCAAGACGGGGCAAGTCCCTCCCTCCTCCTTGCCCCTCCTTTTATCTTGGGCCGCCACTGGAAAGAAAACCACCCACTATGGGCGGGCCTTCCATATTAATTAAACAACCACCCGCAGGCTTGCTCAAGGACTCTACTAACCATCAGCTTCTCGCGGCTGTGTTCCCAAACTCAGCCTGCCACTGTCGGTTGGACGGCTGAATCTAACTGTCTCAGGGACTCTGAGAAGAGTAAAGGAGAGTTTAAAGGATGGGAAGACCGGAAAACGGGAGTTTGTAACGAGGAGGAGGAGAGACACAAAATAGTGCATATCTTCTCTCATTTGTGGAATCTAAATTGAATATGGTGCATAATACAGGTAACAGGAAAGCAGTAGGGGAAATGGGCCATTGAAGGGAGGGGGTAAAAAATAGGGAGGGTAGGAACAGCAAATACGGGCAAAGATCAGTGGATCTATGTGCATGAGTCACAATGAAGTCCATGTTTTGTGCACTAACTGAAAAGAATAATTGAAAAAAAAGGAGAATGTTCCCAGGGCATCTTATTTAAAAGTGCATTCATTTTTTTCTCCTTCATGTTTTTCTCTCTCTCCCTTTACATCTCTACTCTCACTCTTACACCGTCTAACATCTCCATTCCATCTCTGTATCCATCCTACCATCTCCATTCCATTCCTCTCTAACCTATCATCTCCTCCTTATCTCTATCTCTCTGCCTCTCTCTTCTCTTTATCCTGTACCTTCCTCATCTATTAGGCTAGCCATCTTTCTTCAAACAAATGGTTACATTGCCAGGTGAAACAGGGTCTGTTTGCTATTTCAAATTCTCATCTGACGTTTTTCATTCAAAAATTGGGTGGTTGTGTTTTTCTGCCCATCTATCTGATCGATGAACATTATAAATTAATTAGCCAGAGTGCTGGCTAATCCTCGGACAATGTTTTGTAATTTAATTTCCTAATATTTTATTTGGTGGTTTCATGTCATATAGATTTGCCTCTGTGATTTCTTCTTAGAGTTTTGTAATTTCAGCTGTCACGTTTCAGTTTTCAGTTTCAAGCTATTCTAGAGCAGACTGGGGATTTATATTTTCTAGATGGTTGTTCCGAAAACATTTCTTTTAGGAATTGTTCAAAACAGCTCTCTTAGCTCTCAATTCAAGACTGGTGAATATTTGGGAATGGTATCAATAAAATTTATTTTAAAGTATTTTATTTTATTTATGAGAGTGAATAGGCAGGGAAAGCAGGTGATGTGATGCTTGGGCGGATGTATACAGGTAGAATTTCTGATTGGATGGGGCGCCTTTACTTGGTAAGGCATCTCCCAGCCCTAAAATACTGGAGTATTTTAACAAGGTGCGGTACTATTGATTCAGGGAGGCCCTAGCGGGCTCCCCAATCCAGAAGGTCTGGCTACTGACAAGCCTGAACAAGTACAGACATTCCCCCAGTGTCCCAACAGAGGAACCATGCAGCAGGCGAGGGATGAAACAACCAATGGGAAGCGACCAGCTGACCTGCCTCTGCAATGGACACCTAGTAAACAGTAAATGATTGGTGGGCGGTCCCCTGGAGTGGAGAGATGGCAACACCTGATTGGACCCCGACCCTGACCTATATAAGCTAAACGCGTCCTTAAGTAAAAGAGCTTGGGGAAGCTCGTCTCTGCTGCGCTGGATCTGTGCGGTGACTCCAGGCCGCTCACCCTTCTCGCCTCGAGCCTGCAGAGCAACAACAAGGTTTCCTGGACATTTCCCAGAGAAACCTGGAAGACTATTGTCTTAGAAATATCTTTTGCATGCATCGTTAGTTGGTGTAGTGTTAGTTGTTGTGTCTACTCTTGTTATGTTTTCAAATACAAGATTATTGTGACCTTTCTCTTTCTTTGATAATATCATTGGTTTGTATTTTTGGCCCTCCTTGATTATACCTTGCCAATCCGCAGAATCAATTTTTTTTTTTTTCTTTTGGCTTTTCTGTCTTATCCTTTTGACTTGATTGATTTACTTTTATACTTCTAGTTGATATTTGTTTTTTATCTTCTTGATTCTTACATTTTGCTTGTTTAATTTTGTAGAACTTCCTGAGTTAAAGCTTTCCTTGTTGATTACTTATGAAAAATGTATCTGTAGCTGAAACTTTCCCTTGCTCACATTTCGCAGTGTGTATATTTTCCAATGTGTATTTTTTCTATGCACATTTCCCTGCACGTGTTCCTATCATGCATTTTTATGTATATATTTTCTCATTCCCAGAGTCCATATGGTACGATATTCTCACATCCTCATACTCACTTATAAATAGCCATGAGTGATAGCTCATTGTGGAAAAAATTTTTAAAGAAACGTTGAATAGTCAGCTCGTGCAGTTTAACTCTTTTTAGAAATGCAATTATAATGCTATTGTTTTTCTAACACCGGAGCAACCCGAGGATACCAGCCATGAAGATCTTGTCTCAGAGGAAACCTAGGAAACAAAATGGCTACAAATCACTTTTTTTCTGCTTACGTCTCCGCAAGGCAACAGAAGAAAAGTGAGTTGGATAACTACACGAAAATATCCCAAGAAAGTCAGCTCCTCCAAGTGAAAACCCAGCCAGCTCACGGAAATCAATAAAACGCTCCTAAGTTACAGCTTAAAAAGCCATGTACGACAGGTGCATTTGCAGTTTTCATGCATGCCAGCCATACAAAAGACTAAAGCACATGGACGATTGTCTACACACTGTAGGTTAAACCTAATTTGAATTTTGTGGCTTATTGAAATAAGTCTCACAAATGAACAAACAAGAGATACACAAGATAGGGGTAACAGTGATTCAGGTACTCCATCTTTTCATGCTATGAGATTTGTGCAATTTAGAAGAGCAAGGAAGGTTTATTGGATTACAGTCCCAGAGGGCAAGAGAGTCACAGGGCAGAAATGGCGTGGCTGTGCAAACAAGGAGGAGACAGCTTTGGGTCACTACCGCCCTCCTGAAGGAAGATAGCAAAGGGGGCTGGGCTTTCAGATCTGAAGCCCTTGTGCCCTTCCTCTCCACCTCCTGCAAGTGCCACACGCTTTTCCCAGACATACACGAACTAAGGATGTGAACACGTGCATCTGGGGGGGGGGTGGCACAGTCAAACCATGACAGAGAGACACGAGGTTGTAGGGGAAAGATTGCAAGACATTGTAAAAACTTATCTGCCAATACGCTTACTCCGGGGGTCTCCGTTGGTTCGCAAGATCTGGTATGGAGATCCCAAAGTTCCCATGGGAGAAAGCTAGGCAACTGCAGCTTTATAAAAATGAAAAACTAGTGCTGGAGAGATGGTCAGGGGTTAACTAGACTCTGCCGTGCAAGCAGAAGGTCCTGAGTTCAGATTCCAGATCCCACGTAAAAATGCAAGGCGGAACCTGCCTGGGGCCTGCACTTCTGGCCCTGGTGGGTGGCGGAGCCTGGGAAATCTCAGAGGGAAGCAAAATTGAGGTAAAGCAATCCAGGATGATTCCCGAAGTCATCCTTGGCCTCTAGAGGGACATCGTGCCCCTGATGCGCGCGCGCACGCATGCACACACGCACACACACACACACACACAACACACACACACACCACACACAAATAAAAAAAAATAAATTGAAAAAAATACTCCCGCGCAGGGGCATGCAGTGTTGGCGTTAGCATATTCCATCCCTGATAGTTGAGTGGAGCCTTGGGCTGGCGCTGTGATGGGCTGGCTACCCACGACCTGGACTCCTGCCAGGGACGCGAGGGCCACCACAGCCCACCAGCACATAAATCGTCCGTTGGGAGGCGCTGGCAAGCGCCAAGCGAGCAGAAGCAATGGGACGGCATCTCAAGTGCTGACAGGAAGTAAGCAGAATTCCACAGCACCGCAGAGACAGTTGACAGCCCGGCTCAGGAGGATAAAAACCAGCAGCTATTTCTTCGCAGCCTTTAAGCCACTGGAAAAAAATGTCCCCTTCCAGAATCGTGGTCTTGACAGCGCCTGGCTTAAGCCTTCATCAGGAGTCATCCTCCAGGTATAGAAAAGCAAAAGGCAGCACCGGCAACACAGCATCCACCCAAGCTCCCCGAAAGCTCCAGTCCTGGGGACCCTTTTCAGGCCCCTGGGGGGAACCTCAGGAAGATGTGGGATACTTCTGCCTCCCACGGCTCCTTCGGTCTCTCTTCTGCGTAGGGTCCCAGGATGAGCAACGCGGAGGCCGCTCCGAGGTCTGAAATCACCCCGTAACATTTAGAAAAGATGAGTCAGAGGGGCCTGGCCTGTCTTCATCTCATTTCTGACGCGAGGTTAAGAACGCGCGGGGCTCCCCACGCTGTCTTTGGCGGCCGCCACCGGGATGAGAGTCGGTGCCCACGGAAGGAAACCTGGACACTCGGGGTCAGGAGTGTGCCACAGGCCAACGTGGCAGCCTCTCTCGCCTCCCTGGGCCCTTCTCGACCCAGCTGAGCTTTAAGAGCAAGATGCTGGGGGCCGGCAACATAGCTCAACGGGCAACACGCCTGCTCAAACCCAAAACTGACGCCTGGAAGTTGCCCTCTGCCCTCTGCCCATGGCCACGGCGAGCACGGTGAGCCCCCTCTTTCTTCCCCCCCTCCTTCAAGACAAGATAAATCATTTTTTTCCATATTCTTTTCTTTTTTTTCATGTACATACGATGCATATGGCATGTCAGCACGTGGGTGGGCTCAGGTAGCTGTGGGTGCTTGTGCTTGTCAAGGGTGATCGGGAACCATCCTCCATCCTTCTCCACCTCGCTATGGTGAGCCGGGCTCCTCATTAAATCCAGAGCCCGCCATTAGGGCTACTGCGTCCGGCCAGCTGGCTCTGGGGATCCCAGGCTGGAATTGCAAGTGGACCACCGCACTCACTTGCATTTTTATGTGGGATCTGACATCTCAACTCAGATCCTTTTGTTTGTGGGGACAAGTGTTTAACTGCTGAGTCACCCCCCCGATGTCCCTATTTATTATATTACTGCCGATGTTGTTATTACTGTTACTTCTAAGTCTGCTAAAAGGCCCGTGTCCCCTTTCAGTCCCTCCACCTTCGTTTCTTCAAAGAATATGCTTCTGGTAAATGACTGCTGTGGTCACTTCTGTCCAGTTTTGCAGCTGCTTCCGGAGAGAGGAATTGCTGACCTCGTTACTCAGTCACACTGAAGTCCTGTTTCATTCATCCAGGAAACACCCACTTAATATTTTCCTGGAAAAGATACTTTGCTAGGCACTAGGATTCCTCAGTAGCAGACCACATTTCGTTCCGAGGGGTACATTTCACAATTTCTATGTATGTTTTCATGCAGTCACAAACATAATCAGACGTCGGTATTTTAGTTTACTTTGTACTTGGTTGTTGTTTGACTTAATGAATTAGTCACAACTTCCAGGGAAGCCTTGCGTAACAGTGAAAGTAATGATGCCTGTTACTTTCTTGATTGGAGGACAAGGCTCCAGGATGTGACCGCCACATAGATGTTTCTAGAAATCATGTCCACAAGGTACATATCATTCCTAGTTTTCTAACCTATTACTCTCCTTAAAAATGGATATGGAAAATTACCACAATATCTCCAGCATCGCTTGGGGTTTCCTTCTTTCTCTTTTCGTGTGTACGCGTGTTTGCATGTGGACAGGGGCACGTGTGGTAAGGCTGCACAGGTACGTGAGTGTGTGTGTGCGCTGTGGAAGTCCAAGTGAAATCAGGAACCATCCTCAACGTCTCCACCTTATTATTTTGAGACGCAGTCAATCAAACCCAGGGCTCCTCTACAGAACTTGGTCTAGGGATTCCCAGCCTCTACCATCTGGGGTGGAATTACAGGTGATCCATCATGCCCGCCAGGTATTTTTTTTTTTTTTTGGTAGGATCCATGTATCCAAACTCTGGTCCTTTCCCTGGGTGGCAAGAGCTTTAACTGCCAAGCTATCCCCCCCCATCCTCTCTTAAAATTTTCTTTGTTTCTTTTATCTATCTGTGAGTCCAGTTGGCTGCTACATCTGTTCTTCCATTTTCCGGATTTATTCGTTGTAATAACCATGCATGCTCTGTCATTTGTACGCCCGCGTGATCTGAGTGTCAGTTGCTTCTCACCCTCAACCCCAACCGCCAACCACAGGCTCATGCATTTAGATATTTAGCTGATGTTAATGTTTGGGAAAGTTGTGGAACCTTCGAGAGGTGGAGACTCACTGGAGGAAGGGGTGTTGCAAGGGGGTGGGGCTTGAGCGCTGGTAGCCCCGCCCTGCCTCCTGTGAGTCTGCTTTGCTCCCTGCGCTCCTCCTGATGGCTGTAGAGACCAGATCGGCCTCTTGCTTCTGATCCACGCGCTCCTTCTGCTGTGCAATTCTCGCCATAAGGGACTACATCCTCTGTGGAACTGAAGCCAAATGTGTCTTCCTTTTTCCATTAAGTTGTACAAGCATTGTCTCAAAAAGTAAAAGAAAAGAAGTGTGAACAGCATCTAAGATCCTTCCTCCTTCCGTCCTTCCTTCCTTCCTTCCTTCCTTCCTTCCTCTTCCTTCTCTCCTCCTTCTTCCTCCTTCTTCCTTCCTTCCTTCCTTCCTTCCTTCTTCCCCCTCTCCTTCTTCCTCCCCTTCCTTCCGTTCCTCCCCCTCTCCTTCCTTCCTTCTTCCTTCCTTCTCCTTCCTTCCTCCTTCCTTCCTTCCTTCCTTCCTTCCTTCCTCTTCCTTCCTTCCCTTCCTTCCTTCCTCTCCCTCTCTCTCCTCTCCTCCTTCCTTCTTCCTTCCTTCCTTCCTTCCTTCCTTCCTTCCTTCCTCCTTCCTTCCTCCCCCCTCTCCTTCCTTCTTCCTTCCCTCCTTCCTTCCTTCCTTCCTTCCTTCCTCCTCCCTTCCTCCCTCCCCTCCCTTCTCTCTCCCCCCTCCTCTCCTTTCTCCTCCCCCTCCCTCCTTCTTCCTTCCTTCCTTCCTTCTCTCCTTCCTTCCTTCTTCTTCTTCTTCTTCTTCCTTTCTTCTTCACAAAGTTCTTTCACAAATGTCAGCCTTCAGCTCCACCTTGTTGTGAAAAAGGTGTCTGTTGTTCTCTATTGAAATCTAGACTAGTTGATCCACAAACTTTTAGGTATTCTCCTGTCTGTGCCTCCCATCTTGCTGGATTCATTCTGCAGTTACAACTGTGTGTTTTCATGCTTGGATTCTATCTGGGGTCTGGGAATCTGAACTGAGGTCCTCATGCTTGCATAGAAAAGTGCCTTATCCATTAAGGTATTTCCCCAACCCCATGTTTCAATCTTAACTTTTACTAACTGAATTTTTGTGCCCAGGCTTTCCTATCTGACCTGTAGCCCTTACCTTTTATAAATGTAACTTTAAGATTGTGCTGTTTCAGTTATCAAAAATAATCTGATGAATTCTGAAGTGTGGTTGTTTAGGAGGAAGAAAAATGCTCCAAACCAATGCAGTGGAATATTTTGTGCACTGTGGATAGCAACAATTGCCATTCCCATAATAATCTGGGAGAATATAAGTTTTATGGAAATTTTAAGATGTTCTGCTATTTAGAAGTAAAATGTGTGAGGCAAAATTTATCTAAAGAATTTTACTCTTTTTGAAGCTTTCATTTTGGACAACATGCAAACTAAAGAAATGAATGGATGCAATGATTTAGCAACACCAAGAAAGTTAAAGTTCTAGCCAAATACATGAAAAATTATAGTGAAAGTGGTTTTTAGCTTGTGTCTTACTTTTAATTTGTTTATTTCTTGGCAGCTGGAGGTAGAACAATTATACTTTCCCCCAAGAGGAAAATTTATCTCATAATTTAGCAGCAGCAAAGCTCCTTTCAATTTCAACACAAATTTAGCCAGCCAGGTGCTGTCCCATTTACTTACAATCTGTACTATTGCTGTATTTCACAGTGGTTCAACAAAACTGCATTCAAAACGTAAGCTCGATAAAAATCAGTCATCTATTGATAGAAAAAATTTGTTGAAATCTATGGAGTGTTAATTTTCTACTTTCTGCTTATACTCAAAAGTTTTCAAATTTAGAAGTGTTCTTAAGGAAGGGGCTGTATGATTCTCTATATGTTCCATATGATGGAGCAAAGTAGGAGAGCAGAATTGTTTGGATTATTATTGTTCTCATGAGGACATGGTGTTTTCTGTGAGCTCTTGATGGGAGTCAGGAACACATATACACACACACACACACACAAAGTACAATATAAAAGAACTTGTAGCCTAAAATGCAACTCTTCACAGGGATTAATGATGGCTGCAAATCATTGAGTGCTCACAATTCTAAACTATATTTTTTTCCTTTTTTAGAACAGAGTTTGAGCCTAAAGAGAGCCATTGTCAAATGTCTTCAACATTATGGAGCTGAGTTTTAAATCTACATTATGGCATGGCTGGTGTGGGGGGGTCAAAATTATTAATTTATAAGTGGTCCAGGATGTTGTCATATGTTTCCCAAATTTATCCCTCATGAGGTCTTCCTTCTTTCAGTCCCTACTAACTGGATGAAGGAGAAAGCATGAATCACTCTTAAGGTATTTAAAAATCTCCAGAATTTTAGATTCTTTTTTTGGTTGCCACATCATATCCCTTCAATGCTGTCTCCCTTGAGGCTCTGGCATCAAAGTTGCTGAGAATGAGCAGTCGATGAAGAAGTTGCTTACATTCAGTAGAATCCCTAAAGGAGATAGTTACCAGGGCTGCTATTTAAGAAAGAAATCTCAGGAATAGACAGCTGAAAACGTATTCGGAACTTTGTTTTAGGGAAGGATCCCCAAAAGAAATGAGTTCTTTTTCTGTGATCTCACAAATACTAGTGAAAAAAAAAACCAAATCATTATATTCCGGTGAGATTGAATTTCTGACATGGAGTGATAAAAGATAACTTTCATGTCCACTTCTAAAATGGTAGGAATTTTTAGAAATAACTAGGGCATACAGGGTTAATGCACACTAAGGAATTGGGAATTCGAATGGAATTTTCAGAAGCCCACTCAAGTCTGGAGTATTCTCACAGACGATCTCATGGGTGATCTTTTGGAAACATGATAGTGATATTTCAGTAAGGTGACATCTCTCACAGCAGCATTCCATCACTAGTAACTGATCCAAGGGTCCACATGCACCATGACGACTAAGTGGTTGGGTCACAGTAACTGTGGCCCACATTCATCTTTCACAGTACTGCTAAGCCTCCAGGTATCAGGGCAAAACCAAAAGGAACAAACACGTCTTTATCTACTTGTAACTGTATAAGCAAGAGGCTCCAAATAGAAGCTCCGGTTTTCCACTCATATTCCATTTTCTCTATAGACTAGGACTGGTGAGAATCAGAAGACTTGAGAGGTTGGAAAAACTCATATTACTTAGCCAAGAAGCTCAAACTGAGGGTCTCAACCTCTCTATAAAGGTGGACGTGAGTGCATAGAAAGGGGTGGGAGTGGGGTTTAAGACTAGGCGTGAGAAAATCCTGAGTCAGAGTAGAGAGAAGTGCATTTGCCAAGACCCCAGATGAAAAGGTCATGGCAGTAAGGTGGAATGGAAGTACATGTGAACCTGGTTGGCCCAAAGATGTCAGGTGCAACTTGAGTCATGGATTACAGTTCCCTCAGGGAACAGCACACCGGGCACCAAGCTCGCAGAGAGAACAGCCGGTGCCTTAAGGTCTGCTGGTCAAAGCTCTGAACGTTTGTGGCTGTACCTAAAAGGTCACACACAGGGTTTTTGCCTGAAGCTGAACTCATCAAGTATTGCATCAGTGTTCATCAGAATTTATAGAAATTGATCTCAATAGGCAGTGCAGATTTCAGTAGAAGCATAGTTAAAGAGCGGATTCACTTGATCTAGAATAAAATGCATACAACACTATGCAGGAATCACAAGACTGAGAAGTATATCTCACTTACATCGAATCAGAGCCTTTTGTTTTTTTCTGCCAATATAGCAGTTACCTGAGACAGGGTGAAACACTGATATGGATAAAGCTGTTAGTTTATTCATTTGAAACCCTGATCAAGATTGCAGGCTGGAAAGAATCATTATTTTTTTTTCCTTATAGTATTTCATCTGAAGGAAACGATTTTGGGTTGTGGGTAGCTTGTGTTCTAGACTGCCACAGACTTGCCTTAGTTTAGATGTTCCTAAGAGCAAACCCAAAGATAAAGTTTATGTATAAATGTAGTCATATGCATTTAATGATTAGTACTTTCTAAAATAAGTATTGAAGATGATTTTATAATTCAAACATAGAACATACTTATATAACCTAGATGGTATGGGTCAGTCAGTCTACATAGCCTTCTCATGAAATCAAAGGAATAGGTAGACATAGATGTATGAGGCTGCTTCTAATATAACATAGATTATTGTTTTACATAAGCATTGATTTTAAATAGAAACACTTGGTAACAACAATAAAAAGTATAGGGGGTACTGATTTGGTAGGGAAATAAGAGAGGGTGTGTAGGAAAGAGTTACCAGCATGCATCCTATACATTCTTGAAATTCTCACAGGATAAAGTCATGCAAGACAAAAGTATAGGAAACAAAGAAACTAATATCAATCATTTGCCATTTATAGGAATTATGTGGTTTACATAAGTATGCCCTGGTCTTTTATTCATTGAGTGTGATTTATGTTTGTTTACACTAGCTTCACCACCACAAATATGTGAGTAATGCCTAGTTCTGCCACAATACAACGGCTTCAGCATTGACAATGGGGATGATTTAGTCCTTTTCAATTTCATGGAGCCAAGGTTGCATATGTAGTTCATTGTTGAGCAAAATATTCTTATGTGGCACACAGTTATATTTTAATTTGAAAATGATCTCAGAAAGCAAGTGAGAGGAAATGAGGACAAGAATGGAATCAATCAAGATTGAGTTCATTAGCAGATGGCTGCTCAGAGCACATGGGGCTTGATCCCACTGTAGATCCTCTGAGAAACTATACAATATTGTCTGGAGAAATAAAGAAATCTCTGTTTTTTCTGAATAACAGGATAACTACTGGGACTATACTTTCCACTTGCCTGTACTGGAGCTACTACAAGATCAATGATTGCCCAGAGGAGAGCAGAAGAAAGCCATTGTGCTATTTGGGAGCTATCTACAAGTGTCCTTAATGATGAGCAATGCATAAAATGTTCATCTGCTATATTCTATTTAGCCTGGGAGAGCAAAAGCAAAGTCAGCCATCCTACAATTTCCATAGCAAGGATTAATGACTTGCATGCAATCATTAAGACTTAAATAAACATACAGCAGAGTATGTTTAATTTAAATCAGATCTAATAGGAAATTGTAAGGCTTAAATACCACTTCTATGTATGTATTGACATAATTATGCATAAAATAATTTAGAGGAAAAGTATAAGGATGATGTAGCAATGCTAGAAAACAGAACAAACAGGAGGAACAATTCAGAGATATGTTCAGATGCAGTGTTTTGCAGCTCTTTGATTCACATCTTTGAACTAAAGCACCTCACAAACTTAGTCCCATACAGCAGAGATGAGGATCCCCGCATTCGAATATAGGTTCTCCAAAATTCAGATATTTTTTAGCTAATTTAGAGAAAAAGTGGCACAGCTTTTAGCATACAATACCAACCATCCAGTATGATTAATGTGGACATAGGAGAAAAAAATATCTAAGTGATAAAAATATTCTGTAAGATAGTAGTACAAAATGTTTCAGGTTGCAAGAAGGGATTAGCATCTTGTGCAGTTTGTACATGTATAGGAAACTGTTTTATTATAGACAGATATCATGAGAGGGCATTGAGTAGAGTTCTATGCTATTGCAGCTCATGAAAGAGCAAGCTTCTATATTCTCATACCTCAACCATCAAACTAAATAAGAAAGCATCTCCTCCAAATTGTCCAGAGACACAGATGTCCTAGAAGACTAATAAGATTTAACTTAATTAATAATTATTTTTCAGAAATGGGAATTACATGTGTTTACAATCCCCCAGATTGACAGTTGACAGTTTCTTCCCAAGCATGTCCCAGGTTTGAAGGATCATAAAGTTTTCTTGAGCTAAAATATCTGAACAGTGCAATGGGAAATGTATGCTGGACTCCCAAGCTCAATGACAAGATCAGACGACCTGAATTTTTCTCCTTAGATAATTCACAAAATTTCCTCCATAAGTGAAAACTCAAGTGCGTCACAATTAGACATGGATCAGGGGATCATTTTCAGTCTGTTCTTTCAGATAAAGAAAGTCAATGATTAGCTAACAGATTTGTGTGGATGGCAAAAGATATCACTAGATGTGTTCAGCAAAGTTTGATAGCTGAAGTTCCTCCTTTGAGAAGTATATCAAAATGATTTTTACTTAGTTGGGAAATAATTTTGCCCCATTCTTGAAAATTAGATGAAAGGTCACATATTTTTTGATTAAATTAAGCTATTCTTAGTATAGAGGAAGTTGGTGCTAAGAAACTCTTTTGTTCTGCTTTCATTGCTGAGTTTTCCCAGAATCGAATCATGGAATGTTCTGCACATAGACAACTAAAATATCAAAGTAATTGTGCTGATAGGGGAACCCAAATCACAAATCTAAGTGGTTGAGTAGAGTCAGACTCTAAGAAAGGGAGTCAGAGCCACCTGGTGACTGTCTCTCTGCTTTATAAGTTTTTAAGCAATATTGCCTCTCTCTTTCCTGACAACATTAAAGTAAGCCAAATCCATAGTGTTTTGGTGTCATACTTAGGCACAAGTGTCAACTTGACAGTTGAAAGTTTGAGCTCTGGGCACGTTGTTAGAGAATTAGTGATTGAGTTAAGCTCAGGGCAAACATGCAGGAGATTGTCTAGCTGATGGGGAAGGCACAGCCCATGGTAGGTGGAAATAGGCCCTGGAATAAAATACAGAGGACTGAATGAGAAAGTTGACATCCTTGTGTACAATTAGCCAGACATGCTCTTCTGTCAAGTAAGGATCATTCCTCTCTCAGCCAATATGTAGAAATGGTGTGGCTAGTTCCCTTGGCCCTGGTATTGGTGTGAGCTCTCCTAGAAAGCTGGACTGAGAACTATTACCAGACAATCATAAGAGAAAATAAACCCCTTGTTCTCTTAAGCCATTTGATGATGATTTGTCAGCAACCATGCAGGCTAACTGCAACAGAATTTGGTATCCAGGAAGTGGGGTGTTGCTGATAAAACTGGCCATGTGGCATTTACGGATTTTGAATGTTTTTGTTGGAGAAATTTGGAAACGTTTGAAGATTTTTGTGGATGCAAAAACATTTGACAGAGTTTAATGGGCCATTTGGAAAATAGTGGTGCTGGATTGTTTGGGCCCAGTTTGTGATGAAGGGAACAAGGACTTTTGTGAAGTTGAATTTAAAGATGATGGACTGGTTTGCTTGATAGAGGAGAGCTGTGTTGATGGCCATGAAGCTCTGGATGTGGAAAGGGCAGGCAGCAGAACAGCTGTCATTGTTGGAGAAATGGACACCAGTGAAGGGAAACCTAGTGACTTGTACTGGGACGATGGAGGAGATGAATACCACTGCATGGCCATTTCATGGTTTGAAAACCCAGATTCCTTTAGGGGTCAAAGGTCCAAACTGAAACCATTTTGGAAGTTTTGGCTGCCTACAAGGGGGCTTTTCCAGAGTCAGCATGCTAAAGTTGGTACAGCTGTGGCTCAAGTGGACCAAGCTACATTTCAATCTCCATGCGGAATCTGGCAGTGTCCCCCATGTGGTACTGGTTTTGGTGTATGATTGAGGGGTTCATGGAGAGCAGCAAAAGCTTGGCACCAAGTGGAAGGCATAGAGTTCCAACAAGGAAAGGTAAAGCTTATAGCTACAGAGATGAACCCAGAGTGTTTTGTGGAAATGCCAGAACCATGGGATGTATGCTGAGGATGGCTGTGGGTAGAGATTCAGCCTGGCCTCTACAACTTTGAGCTTCAAACAGCGACTGGGAATGTTTAGAATCTTTGAGCCACCGTGGCTACATATGAGCAACAGAAGATGGACACTGAAATGTAGTATATAGTATTTGATTTGCTTGACTTTGATCTTAATGTTTTCTTATTGTGTCAAGATACTTCTGTTTTATTTGTGTTAAGGTATTTAATTTATTCTGATTTAATAGACTCTTAAAGTTAAGAAACTTTGAACTTTTAAAATGTTGGAACTGAGGTTTTAATGAGAGAACATTTTAAATTTGTCTATGTATTGTATTTATATTTTTAAGATAAATTTAACATCTGTGGGGACAAGGTGAAGGTTACAGATTAAAAGTGATATGTTCCTGTGTCAAGTTGACAAGGGGTGGAGTGTCATAGTTAGGCACAGGTGTCAACTTTCCAGTTGAGGGTTTGAGCTCTGGGCACATTTATAGAGAATTAGTGGTTGAGTTAAGCCCACAAGAAACCTGCAGTAAGTTGTCTAGTTGATGGGGAAGATCCAGCCCATGGTAGGTGGGACTAGGCCCTGGAATAAAATACAGAGACTGAATTGAGAAAGTTGGCATCCTTGTGTACACTTGGCCAGACACGCTGGCCTGGAAAGTAAGGATCATCCCTCTCTCGGCTGTAACACAGAGATGGTGTGGTCAGTTCCCTTGGCCCAGTGTTTGTATGAGCTCTCCTATCAAGCTGGACTGAGAACTGCAAATGGATAATTGTAAGAGAAAATAAACCCTTGTTCTCTTAAGCTGTTTGATGGTGATTTATCAGCAAACCATTCAGGCAAACTGACATTTGGGAAATAATGTCCAAAACATATCATCTTTGCACTACACTATTCATTTTTCTTAGTGTCCTACATGTTTACACACCTCCATAGGGCTTGTTCTGCAGAAAAGATACTTTTCTCATTCTGACTCTCTAGCTTCAGGATTCAGTTTAAGTGAATTCAGTGAGCCAGTTAATCAGCAGATGAAGCCTCTAAAACAATAAACCAAAATAAATCTATTTTCCTTGTAAACTGATTATCATAGATATTTCCTAGATAGAACAGTAGGAAAATGGTGTTGAACATGTATTTACTACATACCTACTTTATAGTCTTATGATAATTATTAATCACTATGTAGCTATTGTTAATTGTATAGAGAACAAGATCATTATTACAGTATTACTACTTATCATCATCATCAACATCATATCCACACATTTATTCTCAATTTACAGAGTACATGCTCTTAACCTTGACCTTCAAATTCCGTCCCAGCTTCCAAACCCAGTGTGTTTCACTTATTCCATTAAGATTTCTTCTTAACTCCTTATTCACCCAAACTTTCTTCTCCAATCATTTCAGCAATTGCTCAATTTGTGGGGAAGGAGCTGCTTTGTATCATTGTAGGTGTGTCATGTATGCATTGTGCAAGTGTCACCCTAGAATATAAATTCTATGAAAGCAAATAGAAACCTATATCTGAGTTGCTTCTTTAAAATTTTTTATTTCATTAAAATCAGAATATGCTACCATCAATTCTATAAACTGGATATTAATATCTCTATTTCATAGATGAGCAATTGAAACACAAAAAGATTCATTATCCAAGACAGTAAATTAGTAGCTGCATAACCAGAATATGAATTTAGATCCAATAGGTTCAGAGATCCATATTTTTTATTTACATAGCTAGTATCCTTAGAGAAAGAAAAAATCAAACTATAATAGACTACTCCATACAGAGATTAAAAAGTTTATCTTTTTTTTCCTACCAAGACATCTCTAACTAACAAATTCTACTTAATGTAACAAAATGTTTTCCATTATTGTAAAAGAAATTCTAGATGAATTAGTGCTATTAACAACAACACGTTTTTAATGAGGTTGTATTACCTACTATTTTGTGCAAATATTTATGGAGTGAGCCAGTGAACTCCAGATGAGTGGTACTAACATAAAGACATATGCAGATGTAAGATTCTTCTTTGATGGCGCTTAAGTGAAGTTTAGCTTCAATCTCTTCAAGCTTTGTATACTAGGATCAACTGGGGAAATCCCAATGCTCTGTACCTATTAAGTCACAATGTCAGAAGTGACCAAGAGGAACCTATATTTTTGAAAGATTCTCTTAGATTATTCCAATATACAATAAAATTTGAGAAGTACCAGTTTAATAAATTTAAAAAACATACTGTGTATACTATATAGCAGAGAGCATGAGAAAGAACATGCTACAACACATATGTGGAGGTCAAAGTACCAAAGTACTATTCTATTTTCTACTACCATTTTGGCTTCTGGGGATTGAACAGGTCACCAGGTTTGTAAGCAGGCATCTTTACCCACTGGCCCATCTTGTCGATCTCAATTTAGTAGATTTTTAAAACATGATTAAAAACTATCTGAAGATAAGAAAATGGGCTAATTAGTCTTATTGTAGTTCAGTTCATCTGGGAAATGGAGATACCAACAACCACTTTATAGAATTAATGGTAGGGTTAATTGTGATTGTATATGTAAAACACTATGAGTGATACTACATTTCCTTGTCTGCCCCCCCCAAGTTTCCTATTGTGGGTGAATGAAATGTGTATTCTGGAATTGTGTCAGATTAGCTGACAGCTTCCCATAATGTAGCTGGGTGGAGATGGCAGAATGAACAGATTTGATCCAACACTTGAGGAAGCTGGAAAAGTTGTGTTAAAAAAAAAAAGTTTGCGCTGATGCCACTGGATTCCAGAGACTGTGGAAAACAAGAGTCTTTAACATTATTTCCCATAAGCCAAGGAAATTTAGCCTTAGAACATTCTTCCAGAACCCAGAGAAGATGTTTGTTCCCACATTTGTTTCCACAAACTCTTAGGGAGAGAGTATGCAGTCTACCATAAGTGATGATGCTTTCAGGACAATGACTTCTCTTTGTCATTTTTAGAATTTCCTTAAGACAGTCAAGGGAGGATCCTAGTGGCCCATTTTGAAGTGCAGCCATGACTCACCCCATTACCTCAGCAGTGCCTCAGCTGCTCCTCCAGATGCTCCGCCCACGCCCATTATTTGCATCATTAACTGTCCTCATCTAAGAGGTTCCAGGAGGTGCCAGACTTTCAGCCACACATCACTTTCTTTGAATTGGATTACACAACAGGCATGTGAAGAAGACAATGTCTATTTTAGTGAGACGAGTCCATTCTGCTGCCGCCACACCCATTAACAGCAAGCATTGCTTAATTGCATCCTGCTGGAGGGAGTGTAGAGACCTTTTGGCTAGTTCATTCGCCTCAAATACCTGGATATTCTTTACTGAAATTGTCTTTACTCTGTTCTTTTTTTATGCTTCTAAGCTCACCCTTGTTCTTCACATCTTTTGAGTGTTCTGTGCAGAAATTAGAGTGCCACTCTGGTTCTAGCCTCCTCTCTCTTCAGCTTCTTCGTCATGAGGTAACTTCCATGTCATTAATTGCTTTATGAAAGCCTTATCCATGGTTTATTTGCTTTATTGGGTTAGAATCTATAATGTTCTAGCCTTCTTTCCCTCTTTAAGGATCCAACCTGTAAGCTCCTAACCTTGTCAATACCCATTTTCATTATTATAATTACTTGTATCCAGTTTGAACTAGATGTTCAGCACCACTCCACAATTCTCTCTTTTTCTCTCTGTGTCTCTGTCTCTATGTATATGTGTGTGTGTGTATATATATATATATATATATATATATATATATATATATATATTTGTGTGTGTGAAACTAAGTTTCTGATCACATTTTATAGTAGACATCAATTCTTCAAGTTTTCTTTTCACCTGTCTTGTTGAACAGCAGTGACTAGGTGGTCTATCAAGTACAAACCCTCTAACCTAGGTCTTTTATCCTGAGTTGTTTCCTCACAGGATTCTGCTCCTACATTCATCAATACCTCTTTTCTGTGTTCTAAGATATGTTTTGCCCTTCATCTTATCCAGGAAAGGTCTCTTCTGACTTGTAGATACACTCCTGTCTGTATCTTCCCTCCCTTTACCCCACTGATGACTTCATCTCTCTTCTGAAACCTCTTTTAATCATTCCATCTCATTCCCAAATACAAAAACAAAACATCTGCCTTTACATCATCTCTAGATACATTCTTTGAATAAACATGTGTAAGGCATTTGTTTTATACCAGATAATGTTCTGAACACATGAATATTCCTTTAAAACTCTAATGATACCATTAATTATAACCTTTTCTGATTTTATATTTGAAAAATTTGAGGTCCAGAGAAGCCAGGTAACCTTCATAAGGTCACTAGCAATATTGACAGCAGAGCTGGGAATCAAGCGGAGGAAATGTGGCCCAGAGATCACCAAGTTGTTCAGTTCTCCAGTCAGTGTCTTCCTGCTCTTTCATCTTCTCAATAAACTTTGCAAAAAGTACACATCATGTTTGCTTCTTATGCTGAAAACTATCTTCTGTTTTTGGGATCTCTGAAATCATGGCTAAAGCTGCCGGTGACTAACTTCCGGATTGCTCAATTTAGGGACATGTTTTAATCTTTCTATTTGCCTGTCTTCCTTCTGCTTTTGTTTTCTTTCTCTCCCTTTCTTTTTGGATTCTTGAATGCATAGAATTATATAAGTCATAGTCCTTGGTTTATGACATATTAGCTATTGGCCTATTTAAGGCCTCTTTTGTCAATTTTCAGGATAAATTATTGTTAACATATATGTAACAATAACTCTTAACTATTGCTGTGGGAGAACACTCAAAGTCGATCAACTTAAGGGAGAAAAGGAGGTTTATTCAGCTTACAGTTCCAGAGGGAAGGTACAGTCTCTCAAAGCACAGGTGGCATGGCTGGCTGGCCAAAGCTAGGGGAGGCTACATCACTGCAGACATCTTGGAAGCTGAGAGCTGCAGACTGCTTGCAGCAAAGGCAGACTTCTCCTAGAGGTAGAGTGGGAATAATCCGCATCAAGGCCCATCCCTTGTGACTGCCTTCCTCCAGCAAGGCTCCACCTCTCAAAGTGCCATGACCTTGCTAAACATATGAGACTGTGGGGGGGCCATATTTCAAACCGTGACACTCCACCCCTGGCCCCCACAGGCTCATTGTACTTCATTATGCAAACCATACTCAGTCCAACTTTAGAAAGTCTTCATAGACTACAACAGTAGTCCCAACAGTCCAAGAGTCCAAAATCCAAAGCCTTCTGTAAAATCAAAATATAAGTTACATATTTCCAACATACAATGGCACAGAATAAACATTCCCATTCTAAAAGGAAGGAATGGGGGCATATCCAGGAAAGACTGGTCCATAACAAGACTGAAAAACAGCAGGACAAACCCCAAGTCCAACAGGTGAGCCTCTTGTTGAAATCACCTCAGTTCCAAAGGGCTTTGGCTCCATCCCTCCAATGCAGCTGCCCATAAAATACATTGCTCTTTTGAGCTGACTCCTCCCAGGGTATACAGCTCTCCTTGGCAGGTGTCCCACGTTGTCTCTGACATCTCTAACATCTTTACTGCTCAATGGCAAACCAGGCTTTAACTCCACAGCACAAACTGCCTTTTTTGGGCCTCTAAACTGCAGACTTTCTGCCACATGATGCCTGGCTTCCATCATTTTTTGAAATCTTGGAGGAGGACTCCACCATCTCCTTCCTCTTGCATCTTTGATGCCTCTAAAACCTGAACTGCATGGACGACTTTGCTAAGATTGGCCCCCTTGAATCACAACTGATTCTGCTTCTGTATGTTGACCACCTCTTTCACTCCTGGGCAGTTGGCTTTGCAAGAGAAACCAACTCTTGCTTTGGAACTCCACCCTTTAGCTCCAGTCTTCTAAAAGGATTTGCATTCTTTTTTTTTTAATAGAAAATTTTTTATTATTATTAATACATTTTTATTATTATTTCAGCTCATACAAACTTATTAGGTACACCAGTTCCCTCCCTCCCTCCTCCTCCCCCCGTACCCCCTGCTCCCCCTCCCCACTCCCCTCCCTTCCCATCCCCCAGTGCCTCCCACCCCAATTCCCAGAGAGTCCTTTCTTGTGCATGTCTGATTTTCCTCTGGGCACTCCTTTCCGATGACGTACAAGGACCCAGTGGCCTTTCCCTGAACCCTTTCCCGTGTTCCCCTTAGGTATAGGAACACTGCTGTGGCTGCCAATCCTTTGCCTCCAAGGATCTTGGTGCCTTTAGCAGATGCTAGACTTTGTGAGGTCAACAGTGTGTTGGACAATGCGCAGGGCATGCAAAGTCCAATTATGATTGCTTCAGCCCTAACTAGTATGGAGTATCTTACATATCATTGCTCCTCCCATCCTTTTGCTCTTACAATCTTACCGCCCCCTCTTCCGCAAATTTCCCTGAGCTTCAAGATGGGGAGAGATTAAGCTGGCCTAGTTCTAGGTGGTTGATATAGAGTCTCTGAAGTTCTGGATTGTGGTTTGTTGATTTTCTTTTGCAGTTTTGCTGCTCCTGCAATGCCCTTCACTCCATCCTGGTGGGCATTGTATGTTACCCCCTGGCCAGAGACAAAAAGCTATTAGAGTCTTGTGATAAAAGCACATTCAAAGGTAGATGTAATAAAAGTGGGAAACCACAGTGAGGGAGGGGTCTATCACCTATTTGCAAAATGGTTGCTTTTTATCTGCCAGACTATATGCCCTCCTCTTCTGGTGAGATCACACCCCCTCAATAGTAAATGATCAGGAACAAAAGTCTGTGAACTTAATCAGATAGATGTCTCATTACTTATTTGGGTCCTTGATGGAGGCTTATTTTCCCTGCTGTAACATGGTCCCTTCTCTCCTTGTTTCTGGTGTGGCCCTCCTACCCCATCCCTCCTGTTCATAATCCTTGCAATTACTGTCTCTAGGTGGGTGGGTTTGGTACTAGGAGCCACCTATTAGGGAGTACATGCGGCGCTTAATTTTCTGGGTCTGGGATACTTCACCTAACATAATTGTTTCTAATGACATCCATTTCCCGGCAAATTCCAGTAGTTCATCATTTTTGATGGCTGAGTAGTACTCCATTGTATAGATGTACCACTGTTTCCTTATCCACTCGTCAACTGTTGGACATTTGGGCTGATTCCATGACTTTGCTATTGTAAACAGTGCTGCTATGAACATGGTCGTGCTTGTGCTATCGAGGTGAACGTCTGCTGGATGGGGGGTTATTCCCAAAAGTGGAATAGCAGGGTCATATGGCATTTCAATCTTTAATTTCTTTAAGAATCTCCAGATGGTTCGCCAGAGTGGCTGTATGAGCTTGCATTCCCACCAGCAATGTAGGAGAGTTCCTCTCTCTCCACATCCTCTCCAACATTTGTTGTTGTTTGTATTGTGGATTTTTGCCATCCTGACCAGGGTGAGATGATATCTCAGGGAAGTTTTGATTTGCATTTCCCTGATGGCTAGGGAAGTGGAGCATTTTTTAAGATATTTGTTAGACATTTTAATTTCATCCCTGGTAAAGTTTCTTTTAAGTTCCAGGGCCCATTTTTTAATTGGGCCATTGGTTTCCTTGGTGTTTAGTTTTCTAAGTTCTTTGTGCACTCTGGACAGCAGAGTTCTATCAGATGTGTGGTTAGTGTAGATTTTCTCCCATTCTGTGGGTTGCCTTTGAGCTCGCGTTAAAATCTCTTTATCTGAACAGAAGCTCTTTAATTTCACAAGATCCCAACTGTTGAGAGTTGGTAGCAGTGACTGTGCTATTGGATGTCTGTTTAGGAACTGTTGGCCTAGCCCAATCAGCTCGAGGGATTTCCCTATCCTTTCAACTATGGTTTTTATAGTCTCTGGCCTGATATCAAGGTCCTTGATCCATTTGGAATTAAGTCTTGTACATGGTGACAAGTACGGGTCCAGCTTTAATCTTCTGCATGTGGAGATCCAGTTTTGCCAGCACCATTTGTTGAAGATGCTGTTCTTTTTCCATTGGATTCTTTGGGCCCTTTTGTCAAAGACCAAATGGCTGTAACTTTGTGGGCTTATATCTGGGTCTTCAATCCTTATTCATTGATCTGTGTGTCTATTTTGGAGTCAGTACCAGGCTGTCTTTATAACTATGGATTTGTAGTATAGACTAAGGTTTGGTATGGCAATACCTCCAGCTGTGTTCTTGTTACTCAGGATTGTTTTTGCTATCCTGGGTCTTTTGTGCCTCCATATGAACTTTGAGATTGTTTGGTCAACTTCTTTGAAGAATTGCTTTGGGATTTTGATTGGTATAGCATTGAATCTGTATATTGCCTTTGGTAGGATGGTCATTTTTATGATGTTGACTCTGCCAATCCAGGAACAAGGGAGGTCTTTTCACCGTCTGGTGTCTTCTGCCATTTCTTTCTTTAGGGTTTTAAAGTTTTCATTGTAAAGGTCTTTTACCTCCTTAGTTAGGTTTATACCAAGGTATTTCATTTTTTTAGGGGCTATAGTAAATGGGATTGTTTCTCTCAAGGCTTTTTCACTTCTTTCATTCTGGGCATATAGGAAGGCCTCTGATTTTTGCACATTTATTTTGTATCCTGCCACCCTGCTGAACTTCTCAATTAGTTCCAGGAGCTTCCTGGTGGAGTTTTTGGGATCACTCAGTTATAAGATCATGTCATCTGCAAATAGGGATAGCTAGACTTCTTCCTTGCTGATTTGAATCCCTCTTATGTCCCTTTCTTGTCTTATGGCTTCATCTAAGACTTCAAATACAATATTGAATAGAAGTGGTGAGAGTGGACAGCCTTGTCTATTTCCTGATCGAAGTGGGAATGCTTCCAATTGTTCCCCATTGAGCATAATCCTTGCTGTGGGCTTGTTGTATACAGCTTTTATTTATTGATAAAGGTTCCTCCCATTCCTACTGTCTCTAGCGTTTTGATCATCAAAGACTGTTGGATCTTGTCAAAAGCTTTTTCTGCATCTATCGAGAGTATCATGTGGTCTTTGACTTTGGACTGGTTTACATGATGAATTACATTTATTGATTTGCGTATGTTGAACCAACCTTGTGTGCCGGGGATGAAGCCTACTTGGTCCCCGTGAATGATCTTTTTAATATGTTTTTGAATCCGATTTGCTAAGACTTTGTTGAGAATCTTTGCGTCTGTGTTCATCAGGGAGATCGGCCTATAGTTTTCTTTTTTAAGTGAATCTTTATTAGGTTTTGGGATTAAAACGATATTAGCTTCATAGAAGGAATTTGGTAGTGTTCCTTCCTTTGCTATATGATGGAACAGTTTAAGGAGTATTGGTGTTATTAACTCCTTAAATGTCTGGTAGAACTCTGTGCTGAATCCATCTGGTCCAGGACATTTTTTGGTGGGAAGATTCAAGATTACTTCCTCAATTTCCTTATATGTTATAGGATTATTTAAATAATTCACAACTTCCTGATTCAATTTAGGTAAGTTGTGTTTACTTAGAAATTCATCCATCTCTTGTGTGTTGTCAAACTTCACAGAGTATAAGTTTTTGAAATATGATGTTATAATTCTCTGGATTTCTTGGGTATCAGTAGTGACAACTCCATGTTCATTTCTAATTTTGTTGACTTGGGTTTTCTCTCTCTTGCTTTTGGTTAATTTAGCTAGGGGTGTATCAATCTTATTGATTTTTTCAAAGAACCAGCTTTTTGACTGGTTGATTTTTTCTATCGTTTTCTTAATCTCGATTGCAGATATTTCTCCCCTTATTTTGCTAATCTCCTCTCTTCTACTACTTTTGGGTCAGATTGCTCTAGTTTCTCTAAAGCTTTAAGCTGCATCGTTAAGTTGTTTATTTCTGATGTTTCCATTTTTTTGATGTAGGCATTAAGAACTATGAACTTACCTCTTAGAACAGCTTTCATTATGTCCCAGAGATTTTGGTAAGTTGTATTTTCATTATCATTCACTTTCAGGAAATCTTGAATTTCCTTTTTAATTTCTTCCTGAATCCAGTTCTCATTCAGCATCATATTGTTAAGTTTCCAGGAATTAGTGTATTTTCTCTTGTTTGATGTGTTGTGGATGTCCAGCTTTAGGCCGTGGTGGTCTGACAGGGCACAGGTTAGAATTTCAACTTTCTTGTATATGTGTAGATACATTTTGTGGGCCAATATGTGATCTATTTTGGAGAAAGTTCCGTGTGCTGCTGAGAAAAATGTGTATTCTTTGGTGCGTGGGTGAAAAGTTCGATAGAGATCTGTAAGGTCCATTTCTTTAAGGGTTTGATTAAGTTCCAAAGTGTCTCTATTAAGCTTTTGACCTGTTGATCTATCCCATGTTGAGAGGGCGGTGTTGAAGTCCCCAAGAATTATCGTTTGGGGATTGATTTCTTGTTTTAGACGCTGTAAGGTTTTCTTAATGAATGTGGAGGGGCCCGTATTGGGTGCATATATGTTTAGTATTGTGAAGTCTTCCTGGTGAATTGTACCTGTGACTAAAATGTAGTATCCATCCGTGTCTCTTATAATTTTCTTTGGTTTGAAGTCCACTTTGTCTGATAGCATAATGGCTACCCCTGCCTGTTTTCTGCTTCCATTTGCTTGTAGAATTGTTGACCAGCCTTTTATGTTTAGAGCGTGCCTATCTTTTTTGGTGAGATGGGTTTCCTGCACGCAGCAGATTGATGGATTGTGTTTGTAATCTGTGTCTCTTGATCGGTGAATTAATTCCATTAACATTTAGTGTTATAATAGAGAAACTATTTTTAATTCCAGACATTTATTATGTTTAGTAGTTTTTATAAGTATATTGCTTTGCTTTTAATGGTGTTATATTTGCCTTCTGTTCTCCTGGATATGCCTGTTTTTTTCTTCACGCTTGAGTATCATTTCTAGCATTTTTTAAAGGCCTGGTTTGGTGGACATGTATCCCTTCAAGTTGTCTTTGTGCTGGAAGATTTTTCTTTCTCCCTCGATCATGACTGATAGTTTTGCAGGGTAAATCAGCCTGGGTTGACATTTTTGCTCATTCAATACTTGAAGTATATCTCTCCAAGCTCTTCTTGCTTTTACTGTTTCGACTGAGAAGTCATTTGTTATTTTAATAGGTTTACCTTTAAAAGTGACTTGTTTTTTCTCCCTTGAAGCTCTCAGCGCCAGTTCTTTATCTTGAATGTGGAGTGTTTTAACTATCATTTGCCGTGGGGTGCTTCTATTTTGGTCGTATCTATTTGGGGTGCGGAATGCCTCTTGTATATGGATTGGCCTCTCTTTTTTTAGATGAGGAAAGTTTTCCTTGATGATTGTTTGAAAAATTTCCTCAGTGGTGGTATTTTGAGATTCTTGCTCTGGTATTCCATGAATACGCATGTTAGGCTTCTTCAGGGTGTCCCATATCTCTTGGATATTTCTCTCAAGTATCTTTTTGGCTTTAACAACCTCTTCCATTGAGCTGGTTAATACTCCCACTTTATCTTCAAGGTCTGAAATTGTTTTCTGCTTCTTTAGTTCTGTTGATAAGACTCTCTGTGGAGTTCTGGGTTGAAGATAACTTGTCTTGTAGCTCAGTTTGTAAACTCTCCTTGAATTTGTTTTAACTGCTCTATGCCAGTTTTTGTTTCTTGCACTGTTTTTCTCAACTCCTCCAAATGTCTGTTGTGTTCCTCTTCAAACTGATTGATTTGATTATGTAATTCCTCCCTGATTTCCTCTTTCATAGTATTGAATATGGTAATGAACATATTTTGAAAGTCGTTATCCTGGGTGAGGCTTTCTTGGCCTTTTTCCGCAGGTTTGTTCTGGTTGGAGTCTAACATTATGGGATTAATTTCTTCAGTGGGAAATTTGTTAACTTGAGTGTTGCTTCTCATGGATTTGCACTTTGACTTTGGCATTGTCGTTTTAACTCTTAAGATCTTTCAATTTCACTAAACTGAATTATTTGGCCCAGGGGTCCTGGAGGGTGGGCTCCGGCGGAGACTTACCTAGGTCGCGGGGTGAGTCCGGCTGGACCACTTGCCTCTGGACTGACAGAGCGGAGTAAAGGGAGATGGGGGCGTCTGGGTGGAGCTATTTAACCCGAGGGCAGCTGGGGAGGAGCCCGGGCGCAGGGGGAGGTCCTCCTTGTCCCTCAGCCCGGCCCATGGCTTGGGCTGGATGGTGGGAGTCCAAGCCGGGTCCTTTTGGCTGACCTGGGGTCCTGGTGGGCAGTGTGTGGGTGGAGACTTACCTAGGTCGCAGGGTGAGGCCAGGCTGGACTGTGAGAGCATCCAGACTGGAGGAGCGGGTTGGGGTGAAAGGAGGGGATTTGCATTCTTTTTTTTTTTATTTTAATACATTTTTATTATTATTATTTTTTTTTTATTTCAGCTCATACAAACTTATTAGGTACACCAGTTCCCTCCCTTCCTCCTCCTCCCCCCCCCGTACCCCCTGCTCCCCCTCCCCACCCCTCTCCCTCCCCATCCCCCAGTGCCCCCCCCCCAATTTCCAGAGAGTCCTTTCTTGTGCATGTCTGATTTTCCTCTGGGCTCTCCTCTCCGATGACATACAAGGACCCAGTGGCATTTCCCTGAACCCTTTCCCGTGTTCACCTTAGGTATAGGAACACTGCTGTGGCTGCCAATCCTTTACCTCCAAGGCTCTTGGTGCCTTTAGCAGATGCTAGACTTTGTGAGGTCAACAGTGTGTTGGACAATGTGCAGAGCATGCAAAGTCCAATTATGATTGCTTCAGCCCTAACTAGTATAGAATATCTTATATATCATTGCTCCTCCCATCCTTTTGCTCTTACACTCTTACCGCCCCCTCTTCCGCAAATTTCCCTGAGCTTCAAGATGAGGAGAGACTAAGCTGGCCTAGTTCTAGGTGGTTGATATAGAGTCTCTGAAGTTCTGGATTGTGGTTTGTTGATTTTCCTTTGCAGTTTTGCTGCTCCTGCAATGCCCTTCAGGATTTGCATTTTTATGAGTGAGAGCCTTCCCTGAGGATCTTGCCCTCAAGCTAGGGCCTCTCCTATTATTCAAATTGAGAGTAGGCTTTGATTTACAATGGAGCTAATCTCTAACAGCCATTTTGTTCTCTGCTTCTTCCTGGTTCAGCTCTTTAAGTTTGGCATTGTATTTTTCATCATCAGATCTTACAGTTTTTGCTTCTTATTGCCTGATTCTTTGCTCTTTTTCATAACTCTGAAGATAACTAATAAGTAGTCATATCACATTGTCAAGACTACATTGCTTTGAAATTTCCTCTGCCAAGCACTGCAGCTTAACTTCAGGCAAGCTTTCAGGATGAGGGCAAAACTTCACTAAACTCTCGGCCAACACATGGCTCCTTGTGTCACTTGTCCAGCTGCAAACACAGTCTCTGTTCCCCTCTGGACCATCGCAAGCTAGGCTTCCACTGCTGCGTCTCTCACAGCATTGCTCTCCTCTGAGCTCTCACAAGAAAGGCCCATTTGGCTCCCTTGCCAAGATGCAAAGACTTTCCCAGCACAAAGCCCCAAAGTTCTCCATATTTCTCCCAACAAACAGTTCCAAAGGCACACTAGCCAAATCACAGCATTGGCCATACCACTAGGTACCAACTTCTCTCAGCTTCATAAACAACTTCACGTTGTGGTACCAGCTCTTCTTAATCTCACAGCAATAATCCACCACCAGGTACCAATTTCTGTAACAGGTACTCTTAACTATTGCTGTGGGAGAACACTCAAAGTCAGTCAACTTGAGGGAGAAAGGAGGTTTATTCAGCTTACGGTTCCAGAGGGAAGGTACAGTCTCTCAAAGCACAGGTGGCATGGCTGGCTGGCCAAAGCTAGAGAAGGCTACGTCACTGAAGGCATCTTGGAAGCTGAGAGCTGCAAACTGCTTGCAGCAAAGGCAGACTTCTCCTGAAGGTAGGGTGGCACTAATCTACCTCAAGGCCCATCCCTTGTGACTGCCTTCCTCCAGCAAGGCTCCACCTCTCAAGGTGCCATGACCTTGCAAACCACATGAGACTGTGGGGGACATATTTTAAACCATGACAATATACCCATTAAATGCAAAGATAATGCCTCAAAGTTAGTCTATATCTAACTATGCCAAATTTCTCCATATAAGCTCCTGATTCCATTCATTCCAGTAAATCAGTGAATTGTTCTTGGCCTTTAAAAAGGGTGCTATGTTATCCACAATTCATTAAATGCTATATTATTACCAAGGTTCATACAACATGTTGATAAATCTATTGATTCCATTAGTTTGTGCTGTTGAGTAACAGCATGCTATAAGAATGTAATGCAAGTGTATCCACATTTCCATTCATGGACTTTTCAATCATAGATGTCCTTAAGGTCTACAATTAATATTCTATTGCTTGGTAATAGACATTGATATCTTTTTTTTTTTAAACTTGTTTCTTCTCTGTCATTTTCTTCAGGTTTTCCTTATTGGAACATTCTTTTACAACCTTTTTAATAGTTGCATCAATTTGTCTTTCTCCTCCTGTCACTGAAATATTAATGTTATTTAGAGTTCTTCTTTTAGTTCTCTCAATTTCTATTTTTTCATGGTTAGGGACTAAACCTAAGGCCTCAGGCAAATTAGGCTCTGTACCGTGAGCTACATCTTTAGTCCTTAATGTATATGTCTCAGATTATCCTGGCAATTGGTAGAAAATTGAAGTCCATAGTATCCACATGGACTGCTGGCTAAGAGTTCCTAAATGCCTGTTTTAATACCTTTTCTGATATAGAACCTTTTATTAACTATCTCAGTTTTCTTATTTGTAAAATGGAAAGAGTAAGAAGAATCATTTCATGGTGATAAAAAGATTGAAGGAGATTAATGTATGGGTTACAATTTCTAGAACAAGGAGAGTAGAGGCATAGACACTATTATGACTTCTGTTGTTATATAGTTTAACATATATATTGCTTTGCCTTTCCTCTTAACATAGACAGCAGAAATTTGGGGTAGAATGTAGGAATACAATTGAAATGGGTGGTCAGGAGCCTTTGTCCTAGAGATGAATTAGCCTCAGTAGATTGCTTTTCTGCTTCAATATTTGTTCCAAGTGGGAACATATGAAAAGTGTCACTCTGTGTCCAAGCTATTAAAGCTATTCACCAAAAGGTGAACCTAGTGTTTTCTTCAATTTCCAGGGAAGATTTAGCTCAAGTTTTAACTATGGACTGATGAAGAATTTGGAAATTCTTTCAGTTATGCTTAATTAAGAAAGTTGTGTTCTAAATACTTCATCTTACCCTGGAGCCATGATGTTTGACCATGATTTTCATAATCAGGCACAAAATCAATAAAGAGGCTGATATTCACCTCTTACCAGGTACCAGCAATGGGCAAGATTTATGACCATAAAAATACTTACACATGGAAAAAGTGCCACACAACTCTTCTCCATTCTGAGACAGAAGCCTGAGGAGACTGTGGAATGTAGCTAGGGTTCAATATTGTAGAAGCTTGAGTTGATCATAATTTGTCAAAAAGTCCTCAAAGAAAAAAACAAAGCATTTTAGTGTGATAAAAAAGGTAAGTTTACAGAAGCATACTTCTAAGACTCAGTCATAAGGAACCAATAAAAGCTGCTTGCAAGAATTTATAAGAAAGAATCTTCATAGCAGTACTCTTTTCCAACATAGATACATTGGAAAAAAAATCCAGATGTTTAAGAATATGGCATAGGATGGAGTAACTTTCATCATATGCATATTACTGGATAAAAGGTATAACAATAAAGTCCAGCAATATAAAAACACACAATTTCCTTATGAAAGATCATGATATAATCTTAAGAATAAGGAACAGCTGAGTGAGGTGGTGCATACTTACATTCTCAGCATTGCAGAGCTAAGGCAGAAGAATAGCAAACTTGACACCAGCCTGGGGTTCTCAACAAGATATTGTCTCAAAAAATTGAAAAAGAGAAGGAAATCACAAATATATACATCCTTAAGTGTGGGATGGACAATAGATTAGCAATGGTAAGTTCTAAGAGATGTGATTGCTAATGAGTTCATATTCTCTAATGCTTTCATTTTCTCTGTATTAAAACCATGTCATTGTATTTGCATTGTTGATTATATGATTTTAAAATAGAAAAATTATCTTCAAAAATTAAAGAAAAATGAAATGTCATAAAGAAGAATAGCCAGGTGGGCAGTGATTTTCCTGAGCATAAAACCCAAGGTTTCTTTAACATGAAAGAGCATAGTAACACAGCATAGGCTGGCTGTGTGGTGTAGGTGCAGCTTGGCACAGACAAGAGCCATTTCCAGAGCTCTGGCAGCCCTGAGTATGAGCAGAGAAGGAAACATCTGCTCATATTATTATGCCAAGATTAATGTGGAATATCAAGACATAAACTTGGCTTCCAGATTCCTATCCAAAAGTCTGAACGTGCATGTTCAAGTCAAATAGTGTCATATCTGCGCAAGAAAGGGAGATGACAGAATGAAGAAACATAGTGATGAGAAACATAAATTTTACTGGTATGAGAAATCCAGACGACATTTTTAATTTTTGAAATTAATCTGTTCGCTATTTACTAGAAGGCGTGTGTGTGTACGCACATGCGTGTGTGTGTATATTTGGTTTATTTCCCAAACAGGGTTGGGTTATTTCTTTCCTAGCGCAGATGTAGATCATAAACTGGTGTAGCTGTCAAAAATAAAGTTGATTTATCTACAGTTGCATCAGATCAAATAAACTTTAAAGCAAAAATATTACTGATGGTGAAGACCATTGCTATGTAAAAATGACAACTTTAAATGACAAGACTACAGTGTAAGCATAAGCATAAAGCTTATGAAATAATTTTGAAATAAATAAAATGAATATAATTTTATAGAAATATAATCATCAAGTCATTTCCTACTAGGTAACCTCAATTTATCACTTTCAGTTATTAATTCAGGTTCATTAATCAATATAGATGTTTAAAATGATACCAAAACTATTCTTATTAAACACCCGCATCATATTTTTACATTTGATAAAGAAAACAAATGCTTCACGTGAACACATTATTTTTTAATTTATTTTTATTTTGGGGCTGGAGAGGTGGCTCAGGAGTTAAGCTTCTGCCTTGCAGGCGGAAGGTCCTGAGTTCGGATCCCAGATCCCAAGTATAGACGCCAGGCGGAAGCGGGGGCAGCCTGCGCTTCTGGTCCTGGTAGGGCGGAGCCTGTGAATCCCGGGGCAGAAGGAGGTGGAGGCCTCCATGGTGGTTCACGAATTCGTCCATGGTTCTACACACATACATACACACACACGCACAACTGAATAAATAATAATAATAATAATAAATTATTTTTATTTTTTCAATTTTACAAGAATATTGAGTACTTATCCTTGATTTCCTCCATCGCCCCCCTCCTATTCTCCTCCTTTCCCTTCATCTATCCATCCTACTCCCTCCCACTCTCCTGCCTGTCTGCTTCTATGGGCCCCAGGGTTCCCTCTGGCTTTTGGGGGTTCTTGTGGCAAACTAATTTGCCTCTCTTCAAGTCACCCCACTGTTAAGGGGCATTTCCCTTCACTGATCCAGCTTTAATCTCTAAAGTTTCCACTGTCTTTTTATTTTTCTTGAGTTTCTAGATAGTCTATGGGGGCATGCCGATATGTCAGTCATTGTTCAGGCCTGATAAAGACAAATCTCACTGCAGTGGGTTTCTGTATGCAGCAGTCCTGCCATGAATAGACTGTTTTGTCCAGTGGTGAACCTTAGGATGGGGAGATATTAGGTTGACCTGATCATATGATCACATTTAAAATTTGGTAGTATTCCAAGCCATATTTCTAAGAATATATTCAGGCCTTGATATTTTACACCACAGTATGTTGTGAATTTGCTTTACATGTATTAAAACTTCATATATGTATAACATAAAACAAATTTCAATATGATTCTTGAATTACAGATGTATAACAAGTTTTAAAGAGTAAGAAGCAAATAAAACTGTTAAAATACTTAAAACTTGGGGGATATAGAAAAATAGTGCAAGCCTATAACTTAAATAATTATATCAGAAAATCAACTAAAAACCTCAAGGGATAAATTGCATACTTCAAGAAATAGAAAGAGAAATAAGTTCCAGATCATTGAAACTGTACAATAAAACGGCAGTGGAAATCAGTGAAATGTGAAATAAAGATGCAAGTGAGAGGAACAAAGAGGTATTACTAACTTAAAAAAAATGGACCAAGAATAATCTGGCAAAGAATAGAAAAACAACACTTCAGCACAATTTTGGAAAGTATACTTCAGCACAAAGAGAAAATACACGACTAAAAAGATGAGTTAAAATATTACAAAGTAGTAATATTTTTCATAATGGAAAGCATATTTAGGACAAGGAGAAAATACACAACTAGAAGATGAGTTAAAATATTACAAAGGAGTAATATTCTTCATAATGATGAATGAACATTCCCAAGTTTTTCAAATGTGAGAAGGTTTTCCTCCTCCAAAGAAGGAAAGGAGGAAAGAAAGGTCATAAGGGTGGCTGAATAATGAATGACTGACTACTAAATGAAGAACTGTCTAAATGAGGTGGGTAGCTTAGAAATGGATGTCCTCAGCAAAGCTGTGGGATACTGATGGACATTTATTCCTAGGAGATAGCAGCTGTTACCCACTGAATCTTTCCAGAGCATTACAGGAAGAAAGAAAATCCATGGTCCTCCAGCCATGCCATGGAGATCCTGGCCTATCCTCGTCTCAAATGGAGATGCTAAGGTTGACAGCTTCCCAGACTGTCACCCGGTGATGATTAGTCACCTGTTCAACCAGGTGCCACTTCGTGTACCCTTTTCTCTCTTTTATTTATTCTTCTTAAATTATCTGATATCGGTCTTCTTTCCTCTTTCCCCAGTTCATAAAATATTTTCCTGTGTAGGGGCTGTTAAGGGGAAAAGAAAGGAGTTCATTGACTTCCCCTCTTTTGTTCACGTTACCCCCATGCTAGTTACATACAGGTTTCAACTTGACAATTGAAAGCTGAGCTCTGAGCACATTTATGAAGAAGTGGTAATTAAGGCAAACTCTGATCAAGTCTACAGGAGATTATCTAACTGTTGTAGGGAGACCCAGCCCATAGCAGATGGACTATTCTCTGAACAGTCTAATAAAATGGCAAGAATTGTTTTGGTACTTTAGCATACTTGAGCATACTTGGACATATTTGGCAGATTTGCAGTCTGGCAAGTGAGGTTCGTCCCTGTCTCAGCCATTTTGTGTCATAGAACAAGAATATGTCAAAATCTGTGATTTTCAGGCCTCCTTTCCTGTGACTCCACCCCTGCATTGATGTCCTCTGTCTTTGGAGCAGATGTTTTGACCAGCACCTTTTGTTCTAACTCTTTGATCTTGGATGTTTTCTTTTGGTTTAATAATTCTATGTGAACAAATCTACTTTTCATAATTTTTCTCTGTGTATTTTGGCCAGGACAGAGGAATACTTCTGTTGTGTACACAGGCGTCTCTACAGACTGGCTGGGCCAGGAATCTGAAACAGCTAGATCTGGGAACAGATTATGTGGGGGTCTCAGACCTATCCGCAGTCATTTCCAGCCTGTGTGGGCAGCTACTGGACCATGTTCCATGCTCGACCACACCCATAAGTAGACTGTCACATGTTAGCTATTGCTCACAGAGAAAACCAGTCAAAAGAATGTGCAAGAAATAATACAAAGTCTATGTCTACTCTGGAAAAGATTAATTTGTAGCAGACACTGCCCTGAGCATACATCCTTTGGGTTTCTCTTGTTGCTGTTGTGCAAGTTCTAAGCTCTAAATGTTCTAAAAAGTTAAGATGCACACAAAAGCACCTTCCTAAGTAGCAATAAGTTTCCTTGGTTTGAGGATGAAGAGAAGCTCATCTTCTCCACTCCTTTGGATGCACATGTGGTTTCACTGTAGCACATAACCTTCATTCTACAGTTTACAGCCAGAGACAGTAGCGTGGAAGAACTAAAATTTTGGGCAGTATGTAGGAGCGAATGACCCAGCTCTGAGGAGATCTGATGGTTGTCATTGTTGGACGTACCCAGTAGAAATATCTAAGGGGCATAAACTCACACAGCCTTGGCTCCAGTCCTGCCTCTGGAACTGAGCACAGTGTTTGCCATGATAAATATTTTCTTAAAAAAAAAAAGTGAGTGAGTCTTTCTTTGCGGTATAACACCATGTAACTCTTGTCAAGTGATAAGTGGTCTTTTTTGATAGTGATCAGGAAGTCTCGGATAAGACTTGATATAAGCAATGAACTTTTCTTGTGAAACTGTAAAGCTTTCCCATGAAATTATGGCACTGCAGAATGATTACAGTTAGATTTTCTCTATTTTGATAGTGTTTAGGATTTGTAATAATTTACCCAAGTATCTTCTTCCGATGCTCCCTGTGAGAGACTGTGCTAGGTGCTGGTGATACAAGAATATGAGCATTAGCACTGGCACATTCTCCAAAGTTGAGCTAGTCATGGCTTGCTTCTCAGCTGAAGTTTACACTCACTGACTTTCCGAAGTTGGGGCTAGAGAGTGGCAAGAAGAAAGCCTTGCCGAACACTGCAGATTTCCTGTTGACAGACACTGAGTGCTAGATACTCATTGGTCACTATGATATTCAACTTTTAGGGAACAGAAATTGGGAACAAGAACTGGGAAAGCATCCTGTGGAAGCTAAATGAACAGTGCCCAACATCAAAAGGTCTAATTCACATTTGGTTAACATTTCTCATTTTGGAAAATGAATTAACATTACAGATGGCCATTACTCTAGAGCAAAGCCAAAGTCCAAGGAAAGATAGTCGTCTGCCTTATTTTTCTCTAAGTTGTCTTGTTTTCTCTTGATTTTGACAGTGAAGTGCATAGCAGACTATTCTACAAATCATAAAAACAATTGGCCACCCATCATCACTGAAAACCTTTTTGTTCTTGGTTCCTGCCTTTTTTTTTTTTCTTGTCTCACTGTCAACTACTTTTCAAGGGAACTTTATCTTGAGCTTTTTCATTTCTTAGGAAACCTTCAAATCTTTGCAACAACATGGCCGTCTCCTATATTTGAACTAAAGACAAACATTATTCCTTACTCTTTCTTTAATCTTTTCTCTTATTGCAGCAACCAGAAGCAGCCTGCACTATTTAGAAAAATAAACAACAATCTATGTAAACAAAACTCAATGGTAACTGAAATGTCTGTTAACGTCTTAGAACTTTAGGATCCGCTGATTGCAAAATTAACATGATGACTAAGTCTGTGATAAAACCTGTAGGTTGCACTGCATATAAACCTGAAAGTAGAAGGTTTAAACTTTAAAGAGTCAGTGGCACTCAGTGAGGAGCCTTTTTGGGTAAACACAAATTAGATGTTGTCATTTTAATAAAAAGTCAAGAGCTTATCTAATATCTAGGAGTCTGAACATGTTCTCGTTGAGATGTGGTGATCATTTGATTTTTGGAGAATGTGTGGAAGTAAGTTTTCCAAAGGCGTGGCATCATATGAAATTCTACGGTGACCACAGATAAGCGATGGAGATGCCATCTTCAGAATCTCATACGGCTGTGTCACTATGGGAACGTTGAAATTATGTTAGTCAACCGAGTTATAAGCCAACTGTCCTGAGCTTGGACCCTTGTATCACCCCCTGCAAATTTGAGCACCCTCAAATCCAGCATCTAGAGAAATCACATTCAGAATAACAAGTTTTCTCTAGGTCCAGATGTCAGTTCCACAGCTGGTGGTGTGTTACCCAAGCTACACCGATGCTTTCCATGGAGAATGGTCCATGATGCTATGCTTTCAGTTACAAATAGGTGAGTCTATTCAATGTAGAGGAAGCAATAATACAAGAAGAAAACAGTTAGCACCAGATAAATAGCCAAGCATCAGATTAGAAGGACCATGAACACAGACAGCTTGATGTTCCTTGCATTGATCATCTTCTTCTTGGACTTACAGTAGATTACAAATGTCTGACATTTGTGACTTTGCAAATCCCCAATCTCCTTTTCCTAATGAATTTTTCCTGTCTTACCCAATTTCCATCCTCAATAGCTTTCTAGTAGTACTTAGTAAACACCAGCCACATCTGGCCAAAAAGGTCACAATGTTTCTGTCAGAAACCATTTGCAAAGCCTTAGTCACGTGGTGGAGCTCAATAGTGTGGTCCACTGTTCACAAAGCGTAGCTTGTTTTGCCCATTCTTAAGGGCAAGCTCATCCCTGGAGTGAATGCTTGGCTTAACTCAGTAAGTATTCATTTGGGAACTCCAGCATTATCATTCCAATTTCCCCAATTTCTGCAGGATGTTATCAGCACCCAATTTGATGATGCTTTGATATCTACCTACTATTTACTATCTATTTTTTTTTAAAATCTACTACTTGCTTTTTGATCTTTTGCTTGTTACGTTTGATAAATTCACCCATTCACAAATCTGAAGTATAGTTATCATAGCTCATTCTCCATAGGGAACAAATGATTTCAAAACACATTAGGAAATGGTCCATGAAAATAATCATCCCAAATGAAGATGTAATAGACAAAATATGTAGGAAAGGTGCAAGAAAAGTTGAAGGACAGGGAGAGCTAAGTATTTTAGGGGAAGTATTTGACCTCTTGCAATTTCTTCCTTAAAGCAAAAATGAGACAATTAACAGATTAGCATCATTTGAAGTATTTTAAGTTAGTATTATTCAGCATATACATAATAATAAATAATAGATGTATTTATAATAAGTAAAGCATGAGCAGAACTTGTATTGATTAAATCATGTTTTTAATGTAAGAGGAAGATGACCTCTTCTATAAAGGAACTGTATGTTGTTATTTTAAAATCTTTTTTTAATTTTTTTTTTATTATTATTATTTATCCAACTGTGCGCATGTGCGTGTGTATGTGCGTGCGTGTGTGTGTGTCTGTGTATGTGTAGAACCACGGACGAATTCGCGAACCACCATGGACGCCTCCACCTCCTTTTGCCCCGGGATTCACAGGCTTCGCCCTACCAGGACCAGAAGCGCAGGTCGTCCCCGCTTCTGCTTGGCGTCTATACGTGGGATCTGGGATCTGAACTCAGGACCTTCCGCCTGCAAGGCGGAGGCTTAACCCCTGAGCCACCTCTCCAGCCCCCTGTATGTTGTTATTTTAATCTTCAGCCTAGAACAGTGTCTGAAATGTGGTCCGTAAATTCTTAACATTCGCTAATATATACATAATCTCATAGAATCAAGCAGTACTCCAAAGAACATTCCCCAAATGCTCTGATGCTTGAATTTGAAGATGGTCTGCTCAGAGTGTGAGGAGAGAGGGGCCTTGGTGCTGGACAGCAGGCATCTGATCAGAGCTCTCAGTGCAGACACCCCATAAAGCACTCTCAGTTGCCGTTACTGATTCACGGCAGCATGCTGAGCATCTCAAGCTGAGAAGAGAATGTGAAACTCTGATATCACAGAGTCTGCAGAGATTTTGTACTGATGGAGGTGATGAAGTGTGACATAGCAATTTAAATATACTCACATAAAATCATGGAATTCCAACCTTCTTCATCTTTCAGATCTTGCCTATTTATAGAACTTTTAGCTCATATTCTCAAAAGGTGTAAAGAACATCTTCAATAAAAAGTAACCATTTTGCAAATGGGTGATTGAGCCCTCTCTCACTGCAGTTTCCTACTTTATTACATCTACCTTTGAATATACTCTTATAACAAGACTCTAGTTTAACAGCTTCTTATCTCTGGCCAGGGGGTGACATACAATACCCATCAGGATGGAGTGAAGGGCATTTCAGGAGCAGCAAAACTGCAAAAGAAAATCAACAAACCACAATCCAGAACTTCAGAGACTCTATATCAACCACCTAGAACTAGGCCAGACTAATCTCTCCCCATCTAGAAGCTCAGGGAAATTCGCGGAAGAGGGGGCGGTAAGATTGTAAGAGCACAAGGATGGGAGGAGCAATGATATGCAAGATACTCCACATAAGTTAGGGCCGAAGCAATCATAATTGGAGTTTGCATGCCCTGCACAATGTCCAACACACTATTGATCCCACAAAGTCTAGCATTTGCTAAAGGTACCAGGATCCTTGGAGGCAAGGGATTGACAGCCACAGTAGTGTTCCTATGCTTAAGGGGAACACAGGAAAGCGTTCAGGGAAATGCCACTGGGTCCTTGTACGTCATTGGAGGGGAGCGCCCAGAGGAGAGTCTGGCATGCACATTAAAGGATTCTCTGGGGATTGGGGGGGAGGCACTGGGGGATGGGGAGAGAGGGGTGAGGGGAGGGGGAGCAGGGGGGTCGGGGGGAGGAGGAGGGAGGGAGGGAACCTGTGTACCTATTAAGTTTTTATGAGCGCAAATAATAATAAAAAATGTTAATAAAAAAGAACATCTTCAAGCTGTTTCAGAATAAGGGAAATGCAAAAGGATGACGAGATGAAAGAGGATTTTAAATTAATATTTCCATCAAGGTATAACCATTAGCTAAAAAAGATGCTAATTCCATGGCTATATCTAGTCTGTTCTTTGCTCCACTCATGTGTGTGTGTGTGTGTGTGTGTGTGTGTGTGTGTGTGTGTGTGTATGTGCACGTACATGTGTATGTCTATGTGTACACACATGTGTGATCGTGCCCACTCAGACATATATGGAGTCAAAGGTTGACATCAAGATGTATTCCTTAAATACTTCTTTACTTCCACCTTATTTTTTGAGAGTGTCTCTCACTGAGCCTAAAGCTCTCGACTTCAGCTAGTCTGACTTGCCAGCAAGCTCCGAGGATCTGTCTGTCTGTGACCACTGGTAATGAACTTACTGATATCTGTTGCTGGTCTCCACAGGTAGAGATTCAAACTTAGGTCCTTATGCTAGCACAGCAACTTCTGTAGTCACTGAGCCATCTCCTCAACCCTCAACCCTATTTTCGACCAGTCAGAAACATAATCTGTTGTGTAAAGCTTTATACTATAAGCAGCAGTGCGATCTTCCTTGGTCACAGCTTCCCAAGGAACATTTCCTAGATCTACGCTGACCTCCAATGTTCCCTTCAGTTCCAAACTCTGGAAGGTCGTGAATCAAAGCAGACTTTTGAGGAATAGAAATTCTGTGGCCATAATAGAATTTTTCTTAAACTAAATAACACACATGCATAAAAAAACAGTTACTCTCAAAATAATCTAGTTTAATGAACTTCATACTGCTTTTCTTAAAGTGGGGCCTACCTTAAGAAGAAAGGAATTTGTTGTATATTCTTCACAATTCTCCATTCTACATTGTGGTCCAGCATCTGAAAGTTGAGGAAGTAGTTTCTCTCTTTCCTCAGGAAAAAACAGAGAAACTTTTCTACCACTTTCAGGTATGAATTTCCTGGCCCCATTGGCTAGTTATCCAAACACCAGTGTGACTTCCTTTAAAAGTTTGGATGGCAATAGTGAGCAAGAGCCTAAATGAAATTACCATTATCTGCTTTTTCCTGTTTTCTAGCCAGATGCCCTATCGCAAAGCAGGTTGCTATTCCCCTCTGCAAGAGCAGTTTTGCTATAACAATAACGTGTCTCCACAGTCTGACAGAGGGGACATTTTGCCAAGTGTCACATGCAAGGCCATCATTTCCTTTCCAGGATATTATGAAAACTTAGCTCTTGTGTCATGGATCACCTTTGAACCAGTATTTTAAAAAATGAAGGATACAGAAGACTACATGCCATTTCATTAAATGCTTTTTAAATGTTTTCTTCTTGCCTGAAACAATAACTTATTCTGGGATTTCCAAGTAAAAAGCTTTTACTGTGAAAGTCCCTGAGTTTGGGGATGGCAATAAAGAGTCTAAAAATTCTTGCCAAGTGTCTGTAACAGGAGACTGGTCTTGAGGCTAAAATGCTATGTTTAGCAAGGATCTGTTTTAGCTCAGTCAGACTGGAGTCTATGAGCTCTAGGGTAGTCTTAATCTGTAATATGGTGATGGATCCTGGGAAACTGCCATGTCCTTTCTTGGCATCTTGAGCAGAGTTACGTACCTCCTGGAGTCTGCCCCTCTCCTATTCTGTTCTGATTTTCATTGTGACCCCCAGTTTTCCTTGTATTTAATGACAAGAGTCACCACTTACTGAGTTCTTCTGCAAGAATAAAATTGAGTACTCGAATCAACAGTATAGTGCCTGGCATGAAACCATAGTATGCGTGTGTGTGGGGGGGTGTAATGGGTGTTGGTCTTTGCCTTTATACCTTGCTTGAGACAGGATCTCTTCATTGCTGACCTCACAGCTGCCAGGTTCTCCCATCTCTGACTCCCGTTATCTGTAGGGGCAGACATTTGTGCTGCTGCAACCAGCTTTTACACATGCTCTGGGGATTTGAAACCAGGTCCTCAGGCTTGGATTCGACATACAAATTATGTGACTTTTGAGGGATGATTTAAACTCTCAATTTTTTTTCAGCCTCTTCATTCATTAAATAAGACTAGTAATTTTACTATCATAGGACTGTGAGAGATTGTGCCACACCCCCACGCCAGTGCGGGGGACTGAACCCATAACTTTGTGCTTGCTGGGTAACATTCTGCCACTGAGCTTACTACCCAACCCCAGGACTGTGAAAGAATGTATTAGACTTTTCATCATTGAGTCAAAATACCTGACATGAACAGCTTAAGGGACGGAGGATTGATTTGGACTCCTCATTTCAGAGATGCCACCTGTGACCCCTGATCCCACTGCTTTTAGGCCCATGGCAGGGCAGAAACATGGCAGACAGGTATGACAGAGGGAAATTATTAACCTCATGGTCCCAAGAAGTAAAAGAAGTAACAAGCAAGAGACAGGGGTAAGATAACATCTTTTCAGCCCACACCTTAATAATCTACTTCTCCATAACCTGGCTCCAGGGTCCATAGTTCTACCACTTCTATTCAAGTTTTTGGGTCAGTCAATGGATTGACTCACTGATAAAGGCAGAGCCCTCATGATTCAATTACTTCTTCTAAAGTCAGGTGTTGACCATGGCTTCAATACATGAACCTCAAAATCATGATCACAAATAATATGTCTAATATGCTTTGCCAAGCACGAGTGAGCTCATATGAAAGGCTAGTTATTTGATTATTTCTCTGTTTGAGTTCCATGGTTGGTAGCCTCTAATATGGTTCCTGATATCTATGTCCTTGAATGATTTATTTTTCTTGAGTGTAAGCAGGGTTTGGTAATGTACTTTGAACTAAGTGATGAGTTTCACTTTTGAGGCTAGGTAATAAGAGACTGTGACTTGTATTTTTGTGGGTATATGTCTATCTCTCTGTCTCCTTGTGTCTCAGATTCTCTCTCTCTCTCTCTCTCTCTCTCTTTCTCTCTTTTTCTCTCTCTCTCTCTCCCTCCCTCTCCTCCCCCTTCTCTTCCACTCTCCCTCTTCCTTTCTTAGATTGTCTACTCTCTGGAAGCCTGCTACCATGTTATGAGACAAGCCCCACAGAAAGACTTAACTGGTGAACTCAAGCAGATCTCTTGGGATCTAAGAAGAGGACTAGGAGTAAACATGGGAAGTGGATCCTCCTTAAGCTACATGCTAGACTTTAGGGGTATCACAGGCACTAGGATCCTTAGAGGCAAAGGATTAACAGACATAACAGTGTTCTCATACTAAAGGGGAGCCCAAGAAAGGGCTCTGGGCAATGCCACTGAGTCCTTACACCTCACCAGAATGGAGGACTCAGAGGGAAGTTTGGCATTCACACAAAAGTATGCTCCAGGGAATGGGAGGGGGGAAGGGGAGGCACTGGGAGAAGGGGAGGGAGGGGTGTGAAAGGAAGGGGAAAAGGGGAGAGGGTGCAAGGGGGACTGGGGAAGGATGGAGTACCCATTGAGCTTGTATGATTGGGGAAAAATAAATAAATATTTTTTTTTTAAGAAAAGATGGTGCAGACTGCCAGCTTGGCTGACATGATGCCGCCAACTTTTTCGGAGAATCACAGGACTTGCCTCAGCTATTGGCAGATTCCTGACCCACAGAACCAGCAAGACAATGAGCATTCCTCACTTCCAACTGCAAGGTTTTAGGTAATTGGTTATGAAGCAATAGATAATACTAATTTTTGTGCTGGCCATTTTATAGAAAATATCTCATTTAAGATAAGGGTAACAAGTATTCTTCAATTTATAGACCAAAAGTGAAGATTCGGGGACGTTATTTGAAAACATATAACTAGTAAGTGGTACAGCCCTTGAAACAATCCAGTTATTTCTGTTTCCACTCGTTTATTCAGGTAGCAATCCTTCGTTTGGTGGTGATGTGCTGGGTACAGTGAGAATTACAGTGATGGATAAAACCAAGATGTCCGCTCTCATAGAGCTTCCAATTAAATGAGGAGGCTGTATTAATTGCCTTCCTGTCTCTGTGACAAAATGCTGAAAAAATCAACTAAGCAATTAGAGAGAGAATTACAATGGTTCAAGGATTCTAAGACTTCATGCCATGGCTGGTTCACGTGACAATGGAAGTTGGGAAATCCATGATCTGCAGTCAGCAAGCCACAGAAATTTCAGTAGTGCATCAGTCTGTGTCTGAAAGTCCAATGTTACCATAAGCCCCAGTCTGAGAGCAGGAAAAGATTTGATGTCTCAGTCCAGACTGTCAGCCCAAGAGAACTTGGTCTCTCTCATCCTCTGCTTAGGCCTGCAGTCAACTGGATGATGCCCACCTTTCCTTCTAAGGAACTTTCCTTCTAAGTCTTTTGATTCAAATGCTCTTACCATACCTCCACCTCAGAAAAACTACTGCCAGAAATTGCATTTAATCAAATATCTTGGTGCCCAAAACCCAATGAAGCAATTATGCTTGACCTTCCTGACAGCTCCCTGCTGTTAAGAGTCCTGTGACATCGTCTCTGAGGTCTCCTCCACATTATCTCATTCCTGGCTGCTTTATATTTTACATGAATTAGAAAACATTTACATGATTTAAATATAACTACAGTGTCCCAGAAAGCTTTGCTGTCATTCTAAATGTATCAGTCCTTCAGTCTTACTTTGGAGTCATCTCTGAATTCATGAGAGGATTGTAACCACCATATTTCAAATGTCCTTTGCAATGTCTGTTACTCAGAATGCTTCAGAACATGGGTTAAGTGCACTAAATAATAAAGAATAGCTACTTATCACAGAGCCTACATTCTGGATATAAAATTAACCATAATCCTCAGAAGAACAGTAAATTAATGAAACCCATTTTTAGATAACATTTCTTTCCTGAACACAATCTTTCAGGTTGAGACGTTCATAATTCAACATATTGCCTGAAATGTAGATAGATTTCTCTTTTTTATTGAAAATGCTATTTCTCGTGTTGAAAATGAGAAAGACAGAAAGTTATTGTTGGGGAAGAGACACTGTGGAGGAAGATGGGAAAGAAAAAGGATGGGGGGCTGGAGAGGTGGCTCAGGGGTTAAGCCTCTGCCTTGCAGGCTGAAGGTCCCGAGTTCAGATCCTAGACCCCACGACGCCAGGCGGAAGCAGGGGCAGCTTGCGTTTCTGGACCTGGTAGGGCGGAGCCTGTGAATCCCGGGGCAGAGTAAACAAGGAGATGGAGGTGGTCCATGGTGGTTCCCAAATTCGCCCGTGGTTCTACACATACATGCACACATATACATACACGCACGTGCACACATGCATACATGCACAATTGAATAAATAATAATTTTTTTTTTTTAAAAAGAAAAAGGATGGGAGGAATAGTGGTCCAAAGGCCTCCTCCCATGGCTTATCCTTACAAAGCATCTGCAAAGGCAGGTGGGAGGGATTGTAAAAAACAGATTGCTCCAAAATAAATTTTATGTTTCGTCTCAGTTAAGATACATGGCGATTCTTCCAAATGGGGTTCCTCTATCCCCAGCCCTCCAAAACAACAACAACTCTAAGGAGATTCATTGCTGCAGAGCCTTTAATACTATTTTTTATGGAAACTTGGCTTTTTTGGAATGAAAATTCAGTTCATGTGCTAAGTATGGTCATTCATTATATAATGATTAAAATTATTTTAGCTTGAATTGATTCTGTTCCTGCAATAGCTTCTTTGGGGCCATGACACTAAATAAAATGAATGTTGTCTTTGGTATTAAATCAGGACCATAAAATGTTTTATAAACCAGATTGAAGTATAAGCAATGTGGTCTGAAAATAATTGCTGTGGTATTGCAGCTGTTAAGCAGCTGTATCTTTGGGAATCTGCAGCTGGCCCTCTAAGGGCTACAACAAAGGGATCGGTTAAATCAGTCAGGCTTAATAGAACTAATCTGATCTGTTTAATCAACATCCTAAAGAGCTTCATATTGAATGATGGCAGTTTTTTTAGTCTCATTTAGCAAATTTGCCTTCAGTGACCTGAAAACTTACAAGTTGTGACTCAATTTTCTATCATGACATACCATCATTTGTGTACCCTGAGAATTCAGACTTGATGTAAGGTACCTCCTTTACTTGGACTTACTAGTGTCAATGGCAGGTTGTACATACATAGAATATCAATAGTTTGGCTAAGTCTTTCTAACTTGCTTTTTAGTACCATTTTACTTTACAGTTTTGGTACTATACTGAGTAAATTACATAAGATATTCAGTACTTCATTATGAAATAGGCTTTGCTTTAGATTATTTTGACCAATTATAGGCTAATGCTCTGATCATACTTAAGGTAGTCCAGCTAAACTACATTGATTAGTGTAATGATTACTCTTAACTATTGCTATGAGAGAGCATTCAAAGTCAAACAACTTAAGGGAACAAAAAAATTATTCACTTTAGGGTTCCAGAAGGGAGACACAATCTTTCATGGCAGAGGTGACATGGCTGGTGGTAGAAGCTGGTAGACTAAGTCACCCCCATTCACGTGGCCAAAGGTTGGATTCCTGGAAAGTCTCTCTTCTTCTTGGTCTTCAGTTCTGTAGTTTGGCCCACTACTGGGAGGTTCCAATGGGATCTAGGGCCGGTCTTTGTATTATCTAGATAATCTCTTCAGGTGGTCTCAGCTGATCTTAGTTAATGCCAGGTGTTTCAAGTTGACACCCAGGATTAATATTAAATGCATTTTCAACATACAGTATTTTCAGTTTTCAATGGTTTTATTGGGAAATAATTCCTTGCAAAATGAGTTTCTCTTCATGTGGGATGGGAGTGGAGGTGGTAGATTACAGAAGAGGAGAAGTAGAGGGTGATTTAAGAAAGTGAGTCATCTGATTTCTGGTCTAACAAATTTGACCTCTCTCTTGTAGGTCACAGACTAGAGATAGAGCCAAGATCTCTATGAGTCAAAAATCTGTAGGAGGTTAGAAAGTTAGATGGGATCATCATGTTATAGTCTTCATGCAGAATTACTTCTTCACAAGACTTTTAGAAATTGATTTCTGGTCTTAAACCATTGCAAGGGCAATGTCTTCTACTCAAATCACAGAAAGGACTAATCAGAGCAACAAAAGCACTTCACTGCAACACGTACTGTGGTGTGGGTCCAAATGCCTAGGCACTTAATTAAAGTGGCCTGAAAGAAGCAATTGTAACTGTTGGGTAGGACTAAACCTATAAATAAACAAGGAGCTGCAGCTACCTCTACACCCCTTATACTCACCAGCAGGTTCCTCGGGAGCTATGGGACCGGCAACTACTGGTTGGGGCCTTCCACTACTCAAACCAAAATCCAGTGCAGACTTTCAGAGCCTCTTACCATTGGAAGGCTGTGCATTCTACTGCTTGTCTCCTTGAAACTTGGAAATTACCCAGATGCCCCATGCATCTCAGAGGATGTCTTTCCTGTTCCTTTGACCCCTTAGCATCCTTGATCTTATGCAAGTTTAGAATTCACTAAGTATCCTACTCAGAAGCTTGGCCATCAACGTCTCTAAATAAATTTTCCCCTATTTAACTCAGATTCAGCCAAAACTTCTGCCACTTTAGTCTGCTTCTTGGAGGTGGCCTGAACCTTCTGTCTACAACCTGGAACATTTTAGGTTCAAGCTGCTAATGAGAAGTCATGTGGAAGCTGTTTCTCCTCTGGGTGTTGTCTTGGATGGGTTATTGTACTTCCAGAACACGTTAGGATTTGAAAACAGATGTTTCTTCTAGTTTATCCATTACAATTTTTTTTAGGTGTGTTGGTAAGCTGCAAATTCTTCCATCATACTGCTTTTTCTCTCTCCAACTTTTTAATTAAAATTAATTTAATTCACCAACACATCTGGAATTTATTTTGCTTTAAAATACTGAGAAAAATAAAACAGCCCCAGGTATCTGAATTTCCCAGTATTTTACTCTTTCTTCTCTGAACTATATCCCCACAGTTCCTTTGTAAAGAAACTTTGGTATGATTTTTTTTCTAATTTGATGATTTAGGTTTTGATTTTCCTTTTGATCTAAGATTTGAAGGGAGAAGAGAGAGGTTTTTTGTAAGTGATTAATGTTTTTCTTTTCTAGTTTTCCTTTGTTTTACTTTTATTAGATTGCAGAAATATCAAGCATTGCTCTGTATTTTTTATTATTCACTGAGTGTTATTTGTAGCTTACTATATGATCTACTATTGTGAATGTACTGGAAAGAATGTATATCTGTTTTATTTCTTCTTTCTGTTCTTTCTTTCTTATGTTTTGTTATTTTTTTTGTCTTGAACCAATAGACATGAATGATCATTTTCAACTATTCATATATTTCTATTTCTTACAATTTCTCATTATAAATATTGATTTTCTTATTCATACACATGGTTTGAGATGCTTAAAGGCTGTGTAATTTTCCAGTAATGCCAGGGACCAGACACAAGTCCTTGTGAGTGTTTGCAAGATTTGCTTCTGAGCTACAGGATAAGGTACTTGCTGTGGTTCTTGATGGTTTGGCTCTAGAAATTAATTCATTTTAAATTATATTTCTTGTTATAGATAACTTGTCTATTGATAAATGGGTTTCATCAATGTTTTCATGGCGACTTTTTATTTATTTAAAAACTTCATGTGCATGCGTATGTGTGTGTGTGTATGCGTCCCTGTGGAGAACCAAGAGTGACTTAGAGAATCATCGTGGATTGCTTCTACCTCCTTTTTGCTTTGCTCTGGGATTTCCCAGACTCTGCCCACCAGGTAATTTCATACATTGAGATTTTACTCAGGATCTTCTGCTTGCAAAGCAGAGTGTTTTTTTTTTTTATTTCCACTCATACAAACTTAACAGGTACACCAGCCCCCTCCCTCCCTCCCACCTCCCACAGCCCTGTGCCCCCCTCCCCTTCCCCCTCCCTCCCCGTCCCTCAGTGCCTACTTCTCCCATCCCTGGAGAATCCTTTAATGTGCATGCCAAACTCTCCTCTGGGTCCTCCTCTCCGATGAGGTGCAAGGACCCAGAGGCATTTCCCAGAACCCTTTCCTGTGTTCCCCTTAAGCATAGGAACACGACTGTGGCTGTCAATCCCTTGCCTCCAAGGATCTTATTGCCTTTAGCAAATGCTAGACTATGTGGGATCAATAGTGTGTTGGACATTGCACAGGGCATGCAAAGTCCAATTATGATTGCTTTGGCCTTAACTTGTGTGGAGTATCTGCATATCATTGCTCCTCCCATCTTTGTGCTCTTACAATCTTACCGCCCCCTCTTCCGCAAATTTCCCTGAGCTTCTGGATGGGGAGAGATTAGGCTGTCCTAGTTCCAGGTGGTTGATACAGAGTCTCCAAAGCAGAGTCTTAACCCTTGAGCCATGTCTCCAGCCCATGGCTGCTTTTTAAAACATCCTCTTCTGTCTTGGGCTTGGTTATTAATTAGCTAAGATATTAAAATTATATATCAGAAAGTTATTTACAGGAATGCACACCTGATGCAAATCACTGAAAAAGAATGCTGTAAGCTATATAGTCTCCTTAAAAAGCAAGATCTGTGACTTCGGGGTTCCTCAGAATTGAGAATTCCTCCCTAATTGACTGTTTCCTGCAAGAATGGTTAGTCCATTTCCTCATTCAGTCTCCTTTTCTCAGATGAGATTCAGGCCTTTGTACTCTTGGGATTGCTGACTTGATTCCTATATTATATACTTTGATGGGGAGGGAGGACTTTTGCTCTGCAACTTTGCTTAACCTTGATGGCTTTCCAAAATTTGATCTTCCCTTAACTGGGTAACTTTCCTCTTTTGGTTATAGATTCTATGTTTCATCATCTTTGTTATCTTTTTATAGAATTGGAGGAGAGTGACTGGACTTTAATCTGAATCTTTTAAGAGGAAAACAAAAGTCACTGTTGAAAACACTGTTGTTCATATATTAACTCATAACCTTCACTTCGTAAATACATAGTGCCACAGAGAAGCAGAGTGTGACATGCTCTAGGTCAGAAACTAGCAAATAGACAAGTCAAGATGGGAAGCTAGGTAGCTGAACCCCCAGTGCACTTACTTTCCTTTAGTTGCATGTGACTATGCACACTCAAATCATTATCAACCGTTCTCTGCTCTACAGCACTGGTCTTTCTGATTAGTCATAGATTGATTATTTTCTTTCATTTTCCGTTTCCCCTTCCCTTTCCTTTTCTTTTTCTTTCCTTTCCTTTGCCTTCTTTTTCCTTTTCATTTCCTTTCTTTTCCCCTTCCCTTTTCTTTCTTTTGTCTTTTCCCTTTTCCTTTCTTTTAATCTCTTTTCTTTCTTTTTTCTTGTCTTCCTTTCTTCTTTCTTCCCTCTCTCCATCCCTCCCACTTCATTTTTCTTTCTTGTGGTAGTCATAAATGAATTGGAAAGTTCCTGAGGTAACTTGCACTATTATAATTTTTTCAGTTTCCCTCCAATTACTGCTTGTCCATAGAGAGGTGAACTTTTCAATTGTTCTACTTATTTCCTAAAAACTGCTACATGATATTTTTAATTAATGAATTAAAAATTTGATAAATTAAAAGGTGGTGACAAAATAATGCATTTGTATGATTTTATTTCTTCATATTTACCCTATTATAAATAACTTATTAATTTTAAGACATAGTAAAGATATGTATATAAAACATTTAAAAAGGACTAGGTATTAACACAATGATGTTTAGTTGAGTAATAAAATGCTTAGGTGAATAATACAAATGATTTATCGATTTGACTGATTATAAGAAATTTTTCATGCTGAAAACTTAAAAGGGATTGATATTTAGACTATACAAGAAGCTCCCACAGATCCACATAAAAAACAATAATACAATGTAAGACAAACTAATCACAAGAGAGGAAACAGAAGTGCATGAAGGACTAAAGCACATTAATAAACTGAAATTCTGCAACATAACTAAACTTCATGTTAGAGTATCAGGGTCAGAAGCTGGATGCTGGGGGTTGCAGCCATCATGAATGACACAGTAACTATCCGAACCCAGAAGTTCATGACCAACCAGTTACTGCAGAGAAGGCAAATGGTCATCTATGTCCTTCACACTGGAAGGCAACAGTTCCGAAGATGGAAATTCGGGAAAAGTTAGCCAAAAGGTACAAGACCACACCAGATGTCATCTTTGTGTTTCGATTCTGAATCTATTTTGGTGGTACCAAGACAATGGGCTTCGTCTCGACTCATGATTCCTTGGATTATAGGGAGAAACATGATTCCAAGCACAGACTTGCAGGACATGGCCTGCACGAGAAGAAAAAGACCTCAAGAAAACAGTGAAAGGAACAGGAATGAAGATCAGGGGAACTGCAAAGGCCAAAGAAGTAAACATTCCGCAGTGACTGAATCTGCTATGATGATACAAATTTCTAAGATTTAATAAACTCCAAACCTCTCTCCCCCACCACCCAAAAAAAGAAAAATTAAACTAAGAAAAATTAAACTGGGTGATAGCCACTGTGGCCAGCAACATGAAATTCAAACTCTACATATATGGAGTATATCTCAGTCCTGTGATTTAAAATTTAACTTTTGGGATTGTGTTCAAAAGACTCTTGCATGTGCATTCCTAAGGGGCCATGTAAAGCAGTACTCAAGCTGACATAGTTTGTGATGGCTTGGAATTGATGGGATCTAGGAGTTTAGCCCTAGGGAAGCTGAGAGATAAAATGTGAGGTGTGAAGCTGTGGAACTCTGAGCAGCAGATGGACAGGCGCACTGAAGCCAATGTGGATCTTATAAATGAATAATGGACTTTAATTTTAAATAAGTTGATGCAAATAGGCCAGTGGTGAGCGTGAGGACCTTATGAAGTGAGGAGAACAGCTGCAAGTCGGCTCTGTGCAGTGCAGCTCTGCCCAGAAACCAGCAAGTGAAAGCTGAGGAAAATCTGCTGTCTGCCATGTGTAGAGTCTTGCAGCTTTGATGTTCAGAATTATGTTAAAGTTCTCAATCCTGAGAGGATTTTTACCGCTTAAGTTTTTGAAAATGTACAATGACCCAGTGAAATGTTAATCAAATTTCAGAAAAAATAATTTTGTTTCTCAGTTTTCCAAGTCATTTTTACCTTGAGTGAATTGAAGTCATATTTGTCAATTTTATCCTTTTACAGACAAATCTGAATGAGTGGATCAACATAAAATAAGGAAATGCAAATGTGTGTGGTATTTACATTTGTGTGGGGGGGGGGTTTGTACCAGGGGATACTTGAGTGTGTGTGCCTGTGGAGGCCAAAATGTGTCATTGGGAATCATCCTGGATTACTCTTCCACCTTATTGATTTGCTCTGGGATATCCCAGTCTCTGCCTTCCTGGGTCAGAATTACAGGCTTTTCCCGTGTCGATCTCGAATTTTTACATGGGATCTGGGGATCCGAACTCAGGTTCTTTGGCTCGCTAAGCCCTGAGCCATCTCCTCAGCCCACTGCATTCTTCATAGTAGAAGGAGCGTCCATTGAAGTATGAAGCCTTACAGACTCTTGAGTTCCTTTGTGCTGCCAGTCCACAATAATCTGCATGAGAGCCATTCCCACTGGTAGCAGCTTTCTGGAATCTGAACTTGGATGCAGTGAGGAAAGTAAAGGCCTAGCAAAGGAGGGAATACCCGGTCATGTTCTGCCCGTGGCTACTCCTGCATCTTTTCAAATGAATTCTTCAAAGTTCTTGCTGTGGAAACTGAAACCAGAAGGTTTAATTATATATGTCAAGATTATAGGATTTTATAGAAAAGTGTGCTTGCACTGACCTCTCTAGAAAGTTTTGGAAGTGAAAATTGCAGCTGTAACGGAAGCAAAGTAGTCAGTACATGAATGAGTCACTTAAACACAAGCAAGTGGTAAACAGATCCTTGATGCTATATTTATCTTAGCAGAGGAGAAGCATAGTCCATATGGATGACGGCTGCAAGGGAGAAGGAATTTGGAGTAAGACAAGTAACTACTGGGAAGACAGAGAAGCCCCGAAAATATTAAGAGCTCTACTTCGAAATCTGAAAGACACTAAAATGTAATGTTTAAAAAGAACATTGAAGCAGGATGCTTCACACTTACAAGCTGCAGAAGGCCATCTGGAACACGGTCGGTGATCCCGCCATGCGATCTACCTGCTGATGGGGTACTTTCTCAGAGGTCCCTTGCAAGACTAAGCCTAGCTGCCAGTCAGCAGGTATTAGTCCAAGTATTAGCACACGACATTGGTCTTTTCTCTCTTAATTCCTCTTACCCCTTTCATGACCCGGACACAGAGGAAAAGGCAGAGAGGAGGCTCGGGTCACCTGGTTTTCCCTCGGATGGCTAGCTAGTATCCATCGCAATTAGAAAACAGTATTACAAGTAAAAAATTAGCATCCATATATGTGACTTTTTCCCTCACTCTTCTTAGAAGCTTTCTTTCTGAAGGAAGGTGATAGTTTTAGAAACATGGGGAGTAGTTTAGACCTATGTGAGTCTGTTCTACTGCACTCAGAGGAAATCTGAAAATATGGGGAAGCCATTTTTCCTGGGACAATTGCACCTTACCTGCTGATGGGGTACCTTCTCAGGGCCCCTTGCAAGACTAGCCTAGGTGCCAATAAGCAGGTATTAGTCTAAGTATTAGCCCTCAACATTGGTCTTTTCTCTCTTAATTCCTCTTTCCCCCTTTTTCCTTGCTTATTCTTCCTGGAATCACCCCTAACCAAACCACTCGCTCCCCAGGGTCTTGCCACAAGAAGGCCTATGGGATGGTTCAAACCAAGCACTGCTTACAAAAAGGTCAAACAGCAACTCAGAACTTCTCTGTTCAGCTGTCCAATTTTCTTTGGGTGTTTCTCTTTCTCCTGGACTTAAACTTTTCACATCTAAGGAGAAAACTGACTTCTGAAAGCTGTTCTCCCTCCCTCCCTCTCTCTCTTTCTCTCTCTCTCTTTCTCTCTCCCATCTCTTTCCATCCCTTCCTCTCTCTCTTCCTCCCTCTTCTTTCTGTTAAATAAATGAAATACATATTTTCTAAACATTTAGAAATAAACTTCCCACATCTCATTTCAGCTCAATTCTCTCTCTAGTCTTCCTTTTGAGTTTGTGATCATGTTACAGTTTGGCCCATTTTGAAGGACTAAGCTTGTAGGAGCAGTTCCCCCAACAGAGAGAGTTTAAGCAAAAATTATGAACACTTGGTGATCTTGGAGTTATCAAAAAAGAAATGGTTCCAGGTGTCTGGTTTAGGTGTGATTTTCCTTCTTCTCTCAAGCAATATTCTCTCCTTATGCTGATCAGACAATTTTCCACAGGTTGGCCATCAATTCTTTGTTTGGCGGTGAGCAATGGAGAAATAATTTGCAGTGTACAATGGAAAAAATAGTCTGGAGCAGGGGAGATCTGCTACTGAATCTTAGCTCTGTGTCTGCTAGATTCATGCTCTGAACGCACTATGTGTAATGTTTTCTAATCTGGTTTGCTCAAATATGTGAAATTGAATGAAATTGGCTTTTTAATTTTATTTTTTCAAAGTCTGGTCTCTATGTAGAGAGACATGGTATATCATCCACAGCAATTATTGAGCTCCTTGAAGAACATTCAAAGAAAAGTACCATTTGTAGTCTAAATCAATGATTCTTAAAATAGTCTTTAAATACTCTATTCTTCAATATCTTCTGATCTATAGACTTCTCTGAGGGTCCTAGTGTCTCTCTCAAAGCAAACTTACAACCCCAAAATGTTATAACGTCTTCCAAAATGGAATCTGACTCTCTCGTTTCCTCTTTTTGTTGTCATTAAAAATACCTTTTATCTTCTTCTCTTCATACAGACCCCCTCAGAGGTATTCAGCTCTTGCTGTCAGTTTCACCATATGCTGTCCAAAAGTCAGGGCCAGTTGTACAGGGAAACAGATGCAGGAAAAAATATTAAATGATTAAACACATTGAGTTCCCAAGTGGCTGGGAGACAGAAGGATGAAAGTCAAGATACAACTGAGTATTTGTTAATTGGATATTTGCTTAAACAGTGCATGAAGTATCCATTTCATAATTGTATCCTTTTCTTATAATAATACTTATCTGGCTTTGTTCAGTTATACCAACAAGTTAAGAGTTGTAATTGATATTTATAGAATTATTTGTCATATATATATAAATAGTATGAATATAAATAAATTGTACATATACACATAATGTATTTATATATAAATATATAAAAAAGCAATATATATATATAATTAATACAGCTGACAAACTACAAATGTAACATAATGTAGATATGTAGATATAGGATATAAAAATTACTTAAAAGCATTCTATAAATAAATAAATAAATAAACATTTCCCTGAGTTTATGGAGTGATTTACTGAAGTATTCACTCGACTCCACTTCTGTTGCTGTATCCCCCACCAGGCCAGCTGGGGGGAAGAGAAGGCCTCGAGGTGAATGGGCGAGCTGGTGACGGGGTCACCACCAGACCCCTGGAATTAGGTGAGAAGCAAGCAGAGACGAGCTGCCGCAGATTTCAGAGTCATTAAGGGTGTTTGGGCTTATACAGGGTCAGGGTCCAATCAGGTGTTGCCATCCCTCCTCGGAGGGGGGACAGCCACCAGTCATTTAACTATTTACTAGGTGTCCATTGCAGGTGCAGGTTGGACAGCCGTTTCCCATTGGTTGTTCATCCCTTCGCCTGCATGGTCCTCTGTTGGGACATGTCTGGGACATGTCTGTACGTGCCCAGGCTTGTCCATAGCTGGGAGCCGGGCTAGAGCCTCCCTGAATCGGTAGTGCCACACACTTCTATTTCGATTGTATGGCAATGCCTGGTGATGAATCAAGTCAGTCCTTCCTAAACTAGGAATGGACCTAACCTAATTTACACAGCTTTCTGTTACCTGGGGACCCCCTGACTGAAATGGAACAATTTCACAGCTCCTGGCATGTTTTAAGACTGCTGTTTCTATTCCCTGTAGAGGAGTTTGGGCAAATTATTTGTCTCTTTTTAGTTTAATTTTTAATTAATTAATTAATTTCCCTAATCATACAAACTTAATTCATGCCCTGGTCCCCTCCCTCCACCTCTCCCCGGTCCTCTTTACTCCTTCCCCCCCTTTTCCCCTGCCTTTCACCTGCCTCCCACCCTTTATCCCAGTGCTCCCCCACCCGCAATCCCTGGAGCAGGAGCATCCTTTAGTGTGAATGTCAAACTTCCCTCTGCATCCTACACTTCAGTGAGGTGAAAGGATTCAGTAGCATTGCCTAGAGCCCTTTCTTGTGCTCCCTTTTAGTATGGGAACACTATTGTGACTGTTAATCCCTTGACTCTAAGGATCCTAGTGCCTGTGATCTATGCTAGACTTTGGGGGGAGTCATTGATATGTCAGTCATTGTGCAGGTCATGCAAAGTCCTATTATGGTTACTGCAGCCCTAACATGTGGGATATCTTGTGTATCGTTGTTCCTTCCTGTCTTTAGGCTCTTACACTCTTACCACTCCCTCTTCTGCAAATTTCCCTGAGCTTTAGGATGGAGAGAGATTTGGCTGGTCTGGTTCCAGGTGATTAATGTAGCGTCTCTGATGGTCTGAATTATGGTTTGTTGTTGTTTTCAGTTTTACTGTTTCTGCACAGCCCATTGCTCCATACTGATTGATATTGGCGGTCACCTCCTAGCCAGGGATAAAAGGCTGTAAAATGGAGTCTTACTATAAGAATAGATTCAAAGATAGATGGAAGAAAAGTAGGAGACTGTGGTGAGGAGAGGGGGGTCAGTCTCCCATTTGCAGGATAGTTACCATCTATTGGCAGACTCTATGCCCTCCCTGACTGGTGAGATCAAACCCCCTCAGATGCAAGTGGCCAGGAAGGAAAGTGAGTGGGATTAACCAAAAGTTTCTCTACTTATTTGCAGTACTTGATAATGGCCTATTTTCTCTGCTGTAGCATGATCCCCCTCTCTACTTATTTCTGGGGGGGCCTCCTTCCCCTTCCCGCCTGTTTATAATCTTTGCAATTACTGTAGTTATTACAGAGATTTACCTTTGAATACATCATTAAGTGGGTTTGGTACTAGGATCCACCTATTAAGGAGTACATATGATGCTTAATTTTCTGTGTCTGGGATACTTCACATAATATATATATATTTTAATTCCATCCATTTCCTGGCAAATTTTGTTAATTCACCTTTTCTATTGTATACATATACCACATTTTCCTTATCCATTCATCAACTGTTGGGCATTTGGGTTGATTACATGACTTTGCTATTATAAGTAGTGCTTCAATGAACATGGTCATGCTGTGCCATTGAGGTAAATTTTTGCTTTATGGGGGATTATTCCTAGAAGTGGAGGGTCATATGGCATTTCAATCTTAAACTTTTTAAAGAATTGCCAGACTGATTGCCAGAGTGGTTATATAAGCCTGCACTCCCACCAACAATGTAGGAGAGTGCCTTTCTCTCCACATCATGTCCAGTATTTGGTGTTGTTTCTATTGTGGATTTTTGCCATCCTGACCAGGGTGAGATGATATCTCAGGAAGGTTTCGATCTGCATTTCCCTGATGGCTAAGGATGCAGAGCATTTTTAAAGATATTTGTTAAACATTTAAATTTTGTCCCTGGTAAAGTTTCATTTGAGTTCCCATTTTTTAATTGGGCCATTAATTTCCTTGGTGTTTAGTTTTCTAAGTTTTTTTGTGCACTTTGGATAATAGAGCTTTATCACATATGTGGTTAGTGAAGATTTTCTCCCCTTCTGTGGGTTGCCTTTTTGCTTGGTTTACAATCTGAACAGAAGCTCTTTAATTCCTTAAGATCCCATTTGTTGAGTGTTGATTCTAGTGACTATGCTATTGGATTTCCATTTAGGAACTGTTAGCCTAGTCCAATCAGCTCGAGGGAGTTCCTTACCCTATCACCTAGGGTTTTTGAGGTTCTTGATCCATTTGGAATTAATTTTTGTACATGATGACAAGTACGGGTCCAGTTTTAATCTTCTGCATGTGGAGATCCAGTTTTGCCAGCACCATTTGTTGAAGATGCTGTTCTTTTTCCATTGGATTTTTTGGGCCACTTTGTCAAAGATCAAGTGGCTGTAATTGTGTGGGCTTATATCTGGGTCTTCAACCCTTATCCACTGATCTATGTGTCTATTTTGGAGTCAGTACCAGGATACTATTATTACTATGGATTTGTAATATAGACTAAGGTGTGGTGTGGTGATACCTCCAGCAGTGTTTTTGTTACTCAAGATTGTTTTTTCTATCCTGGGTATTTTGTGCTTCCATGTGAATTTTGAGACTGTTTGGTCAATTTCTTTAAAGAATTGCTTGGGGATTTTGATTGGTATAGCATTGAATCTGCTTTGGTAGGATAGTCATTTTTGTGATATTGATTCTGCCAATCCAGGAGCATGAGAGGTCTTTCCACCTTCTAGTGTCTTCTGTAATTTCTTTCTTTAAGGTTTTGAAGTTTTTATTGTAAAAGTCTCTTACTTCCTTGGTTAGGTTTATACCAAGGTATTTCATTTTTTTAGGGGCTATAGTAAAAGGGATTGTTTCTCTCAGAGCTTTTTCACTTTTTTCATCCTGGGCATATAGGAAGGCCACTGATTTTTGTACATTTGTTTTGTAACCTGCCACCCTACTGAACTTCTGCATTAGTTCCAGGAGGTGCCTGGTGGAATTTTTGGGATCACTTAGGTATATGATCATGTCATCTGCAAATAGAGATAACTTAGCTTCTTCCTTGCCAATTTGAATCAATTTTATGTCCCTTTCTTGTCTTATGGCTTCAGCTAAGATTTCAAGTACAATATTGAATAGAAGTGATGAGAGTGGACAGCCTCATCTAGTTCCTGATCGAAGCCGGAATGCTTCAAGCTTTTCCCCATTGATGATAATCCTTGCTGTTGACTTGTTTTATACAGCTTTTATTATGTTGATAAAGGTTCCTTCCATTCCAAAAGGATGTTGTATCTTGTCAAAAGTTTTTCCTGCATATATTGAGAGTATCATGTGGTCTTGGACTTTGAATTGGTTTATATGATGGATTACATTTATTGATTTGCCTGTGTTTAACCAACCTTGTGTGCCTGGGATAAAGCTAACTTGATCACAGTGAACAATCTTTTTGATATGTTTTTTAATCCAGTTTGCTAAGATTTTGTTGACAATCTTTACATCTGTGTTCATCAAAGAGTTTGGCTTATAGTTTTCTTTATTTAAGTGTATCTTTACTAGGTTTGGGATTAGTATGATACTAGCTTCATAGAAAGAATTTGGTAGTGTGCCTTCCTTTGCTATTTGATGGAACAGTTTAAGGAGTATTGGTGTTAGTTGTTCCTTAAATGTCTGGTAGAACTCTGTGCTGAATCAATCTGGTACAGGATATTTTTTGTTGGGAAGATTCGAGATTAATTCATCGATTTCTCATATGTTATAGGAATGTTTAAACAATTCAAAATTTCCTGATTCAGCTTAGGTAAGTCGTGCTTACTTAGGAATTCATCCATTTCTTTTGTGTTATCAAATTTCACGGAGTATAAATTTTTGAAATATGATCTTATAATTCTCTGAATTTCTTGGGTAATTTTCTTAATTTGGGTTTTCTCTCTCGTTTTTGGCTAATTTAGCTAGGGGTGTATCAATCTTATTAACTTTTTCAAAGAGTCAGCTTTTTGACTGGTTGATTCTCTATACTGTTTTCCTTATCTCAATTTTGGATATTTCTCCCCTGATTTTGTTAATCTCCTCTCTTCTACTGCTTTTGATTGAATTGCTCTTGTGTCTCTAAAGCTTTAAGCTGCATTGTTAAGTTACTTATTTGTGATTTTCTATTTTTTCAATATAGGCATTAAGAGTTATAAACTTACTTCTTAGGACAGCTTTCATTGTGTCTCAAGGATTTTGATAAGTTGTATTTTCGTTATCGTTCGCTTCTAAGAAATCTTGAATTTCCTTTGTGGAGATTTGTTTTGTGGCCAAATATGTGGTCTACTTTGGAGAAAGTTCCGTGTGCTGCTGATAAAAATGTGTATTCTTTGGTGTGTGAATGAAAAGTTTGATAGAGGTCTGTAAGGTCCATTTCATTAAGGGTTTGATTAAGTTCCAATGTGTCTCTGTTAAGTTTTTGACCTGTTGACCTATCAGGGGCTGATTTCTTGCTTTAGACGCTGTAGCATTTGCTTAATGAAAGTGGAGGAGTCCATATTAGGTGCATATATGTTTAGTGTTGTGAAGCCTTCCTGGTGAATTGTACCTGTGACTAAAATGTAGTAACTATCTGTATCTCATGATTTTTTTTGGTTTGAAGTCTACTTTATCTGATAGCATAATGGCTACCCCTGCATGTTTCCTGGTTCCATTAGCTTGCAGAATTTTTGACCAGTCTTTTACTTCTGGAATGTGCCTAACTTTTATGGTGAGATGTGTTTCCTGAAGGCAGCAGATGGATGGGTTGTGGTTTCTAATCCAAGTTTGTAATCTGTGTCTTTTGATTGGTGAGTTAATTCCATTGACATTTAGTGTTATAATGGAGAAATTACTTTTCATTCTGGACACTTTTTGTGTTTAGTGGCTTTTGTAAGTGTATTACTTAGCTTGTATGTTTTGGTGGTATTATACTTCCCTTCTGTCCTTCTGGATATGCTTGTTCTTTTCTTCAAGCTTGAGTATCTTTTCTAGCATTTTTTGAAGGCCTTGTTTGGTAGTCATGTAACCCTTCAAGTTGTCTTTGTGTTGGAAAATTTTTCTTTCCATTTCTGTGATGATTACTCTTAATTATTGCTGTGAGAGAATACTCAAAGTCGATCAACTTAAGGGAGAAAGGGAGGTTTATTCAGCTTATGGTTCCAGAGGGAAGGGACAGTCTCTCAAAGCAGAGGTAGCATGGCTGGCTGGCCAAAGCTGGAGGAAACTAAGTCACCTCAGACATCTTGGAAGCTGAGAGCTGCAGACCGCTTGCTGCAAAGGCAAACTTCTCCTGGAGGTAGGGTGGGACTAATCCACCTCAAGGCCCACCCCTTGTGACTGCCTTCCTCCAGCAAGGCTCCACCTCTCAAGGTGCCATGACCTTGCCAAACACATGAGATTGTGGGGGACACATTTCAAACCATGACACCCTCAATCATGACAGATAGTTTTGTAGGGTATATCAGCCTGGGTTGACATTTTTTGCTCATTCAATACTTGAAGAACATCTCTCCAAGCTCTTCTTGCTTTTACTGTTTCCATTGAAAAATCATTTGTTATTTTAATAGTGACTTTTTTTCCCCCTTGAAGCTCTCAGCACCTTTTCTTTGTCTTGAATGTGGAGTGTTTCTATTTTGGTCATATCTGTTTGTGGTGTGGAATGCCTCTTGTATTTGGATGGGCCTCTCTTTCTTTAGATGAGGAAAGTTCTCCTTTATGATAATTTGAAAATTTTCCTCAGGTGTGGTATTTTGGGATTCTTGTTCTGGTATTACATAAATGTGCATGTTAGGCTTCTTCAAGGTGTCCCATAACTCTTGAATATTCCTCTCAAGTATCTTTTTGGCTTTAACAACCTCTTCCATTGAGTTGGTTAGTTCTTCCACTTTGTCTTCAAGGTCTGAAATTCTGTTTTCTGCTTCGTTAGTTCTGCCGATAAGACTCTCTGTTGAGTTCTGAGTTGAAGATAACTTGTCTTTTAGTTCAATTTTAAACTCTGCTTGAGACTGTTTTAACTGCTCTTTACCTATTTTTGTTTCTTCAACTGTTTTTCTCATCTCCTCCAAGTCCCTGTTGTGTTCCTATTCAAAGTGGTTGATGCAGTTATTTAACTCCTCCCGGATTTCCTTTTTCGTAGTATTGATCATGATAATGATCAGGGTTTGAAAGTCATTATCTTGCTATTTTCTGTGAGTTTGTTCTGGTTGGAATCTATCATTATGGGGTTAATTATTTCAGTGGGAAATTTGTTTTCTTGGCTGTTGTTTCTCATGGATTTACACTGTGGCCTGGGCATTGTTGTTTTATCTCTTAAGACCTTCTTTCAGTTTCTGTGTGTTTTTGATTGAACTGAATTAGTTGGTATTACTACTCTTGAGCAATTGTTGCTTGTGTTTGCCTTGGAGTTGGGTACGCTTGTCTGGTGGTGTTGTTATTTCCTCGATGAGGCTATTAGACTGTTAGTACATCAATTACACCAGGTTTAGAAGACAGGGAGTGAAAATTAGTATGGTAGTACACTTTTTCGATTTAGTACCTTGGTGATATATGTGAGTGTGAATGGTATAGTCTCTGAAGTTATACATGTTTTGGGGTGGCTATATGAAAAATTTTAACTATAGTGACTAATAATTTAAAGGAACAGGATGTTAAAAAGGGTTCACTTATCTTTGAGCTGGATGTGAAGAATCTCTCTCATGTGATAGGATGATTTTAGAGGACTTCAGATGTATGGTGTTTGTCCCCTAGAGCTTTGCTTGGGTTTTCTTTGGACTCTGTTGAATCCTAAGAAGCAGGGGGTCAGCTGTGTGTATCTAGTTTTCCTGCACATCATCTGGAACCTGGGGTGTGGCCTAGGGTCCTTCACTAGCCCAGAGCAGATTGACTGCTGCTCCAGCTGACTATTGGGCTTGCTGGTGGGAAGACCTGGGAAAAGTGGGTGACCTGGGGCCTGGGACATGCTGTTGGGGGTTTCCTGATGAACATTGGTTCTTTTTAGTTTAAATTAATCACATCTTTGCCATACTGGTCTTTTGGTTATGTACATAAAAGGGCAGGTTAATCACTCTCAGTACTTATTCTTAATCTTCATGGCTCAATGAAGGAGACATTGCAACCATCACTGTATGGGCAAGGGAACTGGGCTCAAACAGGTTCTATGTGATCAAATTATGACTAAACTAAAGCCACAATGACTTGGGGCTTTGGTTTATTCAGCCTTCTATATAGGTCAGATTTTAAGAACATGGAATATCCCATGGACTTTCCAGTTGCCAGAGGTGAAATTTGACCTTATTTTAATTCTATTTTTTTCCAATTGTGCATGAACCCTTGGGTATAGTAGATTATGTTTACATAGAATCTGTTATGACAAGTTGTCTTGTGTTTTCTTAAGTGACTAATAATTACTCCATCTTGCAAAAGTTGTTCAACTGGCTTCTTTGACAAGGCCTTGAGTGATTTTTTTTTTCTAATTATATGATTAGTTTAAACTGATTCATCCACATTCTTTCATTTGGCCTTTTGATGCATAGCATTGCTTGTGACTGATTCCTTGGAATTTTGACAAGCATATACCTTTCTCCGGGATCAAAGGATTTACTTAGTGAAATAAAATCTTGTCATTTAACCATTTCTTTTGTGGTCCTGATAAAGCTAGGTTATATCTCCTTTAGGCTTTGTCTTTGCAAAATTGAAGATATGCTCATTTTGAGATTGTATAAGAGCTAGTACTTACCAGATATGGTCACTGTGGACATTGTATGTACTTGGTTGACTTTGTACTTATATATAGTAGCTGTTATACAGTTGCATTAAACAATATTAACTACTTAGCAATATTAACACAGAGACGGAAGTGACTGCTTCTCTTTGGGAAAAATCGGAAAGAGTTTCATGTAAGTGATGAAATATAAGGTGAGTGTTGAAAGATGTATGGGAGTTTTAGAGGGCAGGGCATTCTGAATACAGGAAACTCCTTGCATGAATAGACACATAAAACTGCACATGTGCTATTTTTGTGAAAAATAGAATCATGTTCATTTCAATTCAAAAGTTCTTGACTTTGCACAAAGAAACTGAAACAAATCTATTATTTTTCTTGTTTTTCATCAATGTACAGTATTTATCTTTACATATAACTCATTCATACCCTATATGTTTTTGATATAATAGTAAGTTAGCATGATCAGCAAATGGAAGGGTTCCTCCAACTTCCAATAGTAATTCTTTTCTCTAAATCATCTTATAAGATGAGACTTTCTGTTTCCAAGAATTTCCTTTTACCATTTAAAAGATGAGACTTTCTGTCTCCAAGAAGTTTCTTTTACCATATATAAAGTGGTTGCTTTCTAACTTTTTGGGCTTCATCTCCCACATCCCTCACTATGACTTCCTCTGATGACATAACATCATTTTTTTTCCCTCCCAGCTCCATGTTTATTCCACAATTCTCCACCTATAGCTCCATTGAGATTTAGGCATGTTTCACACTGTCACAATGTTCCTGGGTCTATTAGATAGTTTATGTCATCTCTTCTCTCATAACCACAGGAGCCTGATCTTTGGTTAGTGATTATAAGAAGAATTACTCTCTGTCCTTAAAGGTGAACAAGTGAGTGTATTCTAGCTATGATTCTGTCCAAATTCATTTTGAGGCATGGAACTAGAACTTGTTGAAATAATTTTAGGAATATAGAAAACTGATCACAAAGCACCTGACTAAAACCTGACTATTTACTAATACTTACTGTTCTTTCATTGCTTAAGATACTTTGAGCTCTTTTCTATATTTTTAAATATTAAATCCTAAATACAGGTGATGAACTACACTAATATTTATTTCTCTTTTGACTCCTTTATAAGTTCTTCTAACATAGGTCCATCTCTGTATTTAGTCAGATAGTCTGTTTTATTACTGGACTTTGTGTTTTGTAAGCGGGTATGTGAGTGATTTTGAGAATTTTCCTGGATTGTTCTTCCTCCATATTGTTTTGGTATGGGGTTTCCCAGGCTCCTCCCTCCAGGTCAGGAATTACAGGCCTCCATCCTACTTATGCACTCCAGGAATTTTCAGGTCCTTTTGATTGCAAGGCAAAGACGTTATCCCCTGAGCCGTCTTCCAGCCACCTTCCTAGAGGATCATGGTAAACTTGGTAATTCATTTGGCTTAAAGTTAGTAACCTCTCCTCTTTTGCTCATGGAATTTCCTGGAAGAGTGGCATCCACATGGATGCCAGACTTTTGAGGACTGTTGGAGAGTGATGTAACTGATATAGCTTATAACAAATACTACAAAGTAGTGGTGCTGTGTGCTAGGCACTGTTCTAAGAATATACAACTCATCTAACTCACATTTAATCCTCATAATAGCCTTGTTAGGTAGATATTATTATTATTAATAATATTTTACATATAAGGAAATGGACATAAAGAGGTTAAGAAATAAGGTTAAGAAATACTATAAGATGTGTAGGAAATGTTCAATCTAAAAGGAAAACTCCAGTGACCCAGTCCCAGAGGTCATGGTCAATAGGATACTGATGGAGTGGAAAGGAATTGTTATGCCAAGCATATAATAACATACTCCTTGGAAGCACCATAAGAACAGTGTCCATGAATTTGACAGCTTTGGAGTGATCTGTCTTCTCATTCTATTCCATAATTTCAGGAGTGACCTGCCTCTATTATGGGGTTAGTAGCAAACATGAGGCATGCTACTTCTGAAGAAGAAAAAGCTAACCAGTTTGTTTGAGGTCTCAACCCATCGGAACTTTGATCTTTAATGCAACAAAAGTGTAGTGATCTCAACTATCAGAGACATTTTACAAATAAGACACTATGTTATAATAAAATTTCAAAGTATCTGGAGGCTTATAGAGAGTGAAAGTGACCAAAATTCAATATATACATGTCTGAGATCTTCAAAGAACTTAAAAAATTAAAAAGAACATTTTAAAATTTCAGATGGCATTTCTTTTAGAAGCTCAAATCAATTCTATATTAATTAGAAACATCCTTTGTATCAGCAGTCTTCTGGATATTTCATGTTTCTCACTTAACTTTATTAAAACTATGTGATGAGCACATATCTCCTCATTACACAGATAAGAAAATTACTGGGAAAAAGCTGTGAGATGGACTTATCTGACTCCCCAAACCAGAGCTTTTCCATAATTCTGCGTGACTCTCAGAGATGGTCCTTTTGTGGAGAGTATTCATTAGCTGAGAAATCATGGTGGTAGAGACCCCCATACTGTGTTCCTCCAAGCACCATCCTGCGTCAGCACATCAGCAAGTGTGAGACCAGACACACGAGCAGGTATGAGAGGAAGATGTGGTGGGAATTTCCCAAGAACTAGCAGAGTTTGTCTCACAGTCCTTTCCTTTCTATAAAGGACGAGGAATACGCAAACAAAACTCAGTCCAAGTTTGTCTTACCACCCCTGGAATCAGATACAATTTTAACTACCTAAATTTGGGAAATTCAGCAGTCCTTTTGCTTCTGTAGAAAATGTTGATAACAAGGAATAAACTACAGGGCCCTTTTGTCCTGTGATCTTGACCTTGGAGTTTCTAAAGAATGTGCTCATTTTTCTCTGTCACCAGTTCAGTTGGAACTAGAGGGAGAATTAATTGACTTCTGTAAACAGAGTTCAAAAAGACACACTTTGGCTCCAGAAAAGGATTCTCCTTTGCTCTATATTCCACATGGGTCAGACCAGCAGCTTCCACATCTCTGGGAAGCCCCTCAGGAGCTCAGAGGACTGATTGCCCAAAAGGGTAATTGCTGTCATTTAAAACAATTAATATTTGGGTTCTTGAGTGATGTTATGAGAAGAAAAATATTTCTTCAGAGTTTGTCTTGTATATGGGAGAAAAATCTAGACCTCAGCAATATAACAGCAGCAACAAAAGTGTAGTGACCTCAACTATCAGAGAAAAGAAAAGGAAAAAAAGAACAATATTATTGAATTGATTGATACTGGGTTCTTTATGCCCTTTTCTTTTAAAACAGAAGCAAATTTTAAAATGAAGAATGGGAGAACTTAGGTAGCACAGAGAAGTTGCTCTTGGCTCATTCTTTATCGCTTAGGACTGTAGTCCTAACTTTTCCACTTCTAAATATTAGTCTGCATTAGTTCATTTGTTTAACCGATGTGTCTAGTGAGCCTTATTTTTTTAATCTTTCTCACTATTGTAAATTTGAATTGAGCAATGACATGGCCTCAGTTGAAAGGTCCACCTCTAAAGATTTCCCAGATTTCACTCCAGATTCCATAACTAACCTTTAAATAACCCCCATCAGAACACATGTCTAGAAGCTTTCCCAGAGAGGGGTGAGAGATTCAGAATTCTAAATCCAGAATCATCATTCCAGCAAAAGTCTTCTTGGTTTGCAGTCCACATGCATTTGGTTGACATTGAAAATAATGAAGTAGTTTCAATGGAAACAAAATTAAAATACATCTGGAGAACAGCTGTTTGGTGAATGCCTGATGAGCAAATGCATAAACAAATAAATGGGTGTGCCTACCTAAACCTGATCTGTGTCTGAAATTGAGAAAAAAAGTTGATGTTTTGTTTTGATGTGACTTGTTATTGGCTGGTCCAAGATGGGTGCATCCTGCAGAAAGCTTCCTTTATTTTCGTTAGGATATTCCTCTGCAGTTTCTCTAATGAAGAGGTCTTGGCTATTCCACTTAAGAGAAGTTGCACCCTAATGGTCTCTGAGTCAAATTATTCTTCAACTTATTTTATTTGATTTCTACAGTCTCAAATTATTTCAGTAAAGTTTACTTACTGTTGCCTAAATGTCTAAGATCTATCTTTTCATATTTATGTATTTACTCATTCATCCCACATGTATCTAAGAAGCTCTTACCAGACATGATTTCAGGGTTTTATAAGTGAGTGGCAAACCCATGTTTCCAGGCCAGACCTGTGACTTCAGGATGTAGTTTTCTGGGTTCCCTGTTTAATTCCTCATAGGTTGTGTGTGTGTGTGTGTGTGTGTGTGTGTGTGTGTGTGTGCGTGTGCATGCACACCTGCTCAGTTGTGCACGTCATAATTTCTCCAGGAAAGGTAGGCCCAAAGTTGTGTTTCAGTCTTCCTCTACTCTTTCTTTTGTAAATTATTTCCTGACTATCCACAGAAACTCATGTGATATATTCTTTTTCTCTTAAATGTGCAGGCTTCTATTAAGTTCCTATTCCTCAGAGTTTTGCACTGTAATTGTTACTTTGTTTTCCCTGAGATTGTAAATCTGAACTTCCCACTGATTCAGGATAAGATGATAAACTCTTAGGAAGGAATTTTCTGTGTAATTGTTTCCAGAGTGTTTTATGGTCATGTTTTTAAATTCTTTTTTACTTAAAAAAAAAAAAACCTTAAATATGGGCTGAAGGAATGGTTCAAAAGTTAAAGCCTTTATCTTGTAAACAGAAGGACCTGAATTTTGGATCCCCAAATTCCACGTGAAAATCTCAAGCAGAAATGGTGGCGACCTGCACTTCTGGCCTTGGAAGACACCAATAAGGAGGTAGTGCAATCCAGGATTATTCTGCATGTCAACTTTGGGTCTCCACAGGCACATGCGCTCAAATGCCCTTTAGTTCAACACACACAGCACACACAAACACATGCACAAGAGTGCAAAAGATAAACAAAAAACTTAAATCTTGCAAAAATCATTAGTATATCTAGTATATCTGGCTAATGAATATATGAATATTATTATACAACATCTTGTTATATGATAGAGTTTTATGTTTAAATGTTTCAAATGGAAATAAACTTTTTCTCCAGCTATAGCTATAGTACTTCTAAATTCTTCACACCAAGAATGCATGTCAGAGCAGCATCTGTCACCTAGCATGAACAAAGAGAAAGAAGGAAAAAAGGTTACCAAACAATAATAGCTACACAATTATTTTCAATATAAAGTGGAAGACTATGTCCTAAATGCAGTTCAAGCAAATCTAGCTGGACAGGTACAAGCCCTGCTCAGAGAACCTAGGGAAGGAACGATCCGGTTCACTCCTAGTTCTTTTCTTCCATCTCCTTCCAGACGTTCAACTACACAGATATAAATCCTCAAGAGGAGTTTTGAATTGCAAGTCCGGAAGAGGTTTTGGCAGCTAGAGCATGACTGACATCCTGTATTCACACATTGTTTGTGAGCACCTACTCTACGCAGAGACTTTCAAATCATAGTAGGCATGTTCTTCACCTCTGCATTGGGATCTGGGTTTCCATCACAGTCTGTGGAATTTTTCCACTTTTATCAGTTTTGTTGGAACATTTTCAATAGATTTTATTTGTAGAATAGTTTTGGATTTACAGAAATATTGAGAAGATAGTACAAATAGCTCCCCCTGCCATACTTGGCACTCAGTATCCCTCCTGGTAGCATCTTCTATTAGCATGGTACATGTGTCACAACTAATGAAGCAATGTTGGTAGGTTGTGTCAGCTAAGAAGTCCACATGTCATTCAGAACTTCTTAGTTTTCAATTCATGTTACCATTCTCTTCAAGGATTCCATCCAGGATTCCATCTTACATTTATTTGTCATATCTTAGATCCTTTATGATTGTTAACATATATTTATTCTTTCCTTATTTCTAATAATCTTGGGCTCCCTCACCTCTCACAGATTCCATGTCTGTGAGTTTTGGGGGGCTCCCTTACTCTTCATGGATTTCTTTTTTCTTTTTTTGCTTCTTTTTTTAATTTATTTTTTCCACTCATACAAACTTGATGGGTATCCCATTCCCCTCCCTCCATACCTCCCTGTATCACTTCCCCCCCCTTTTTCCCTTCCTTTCCCCCCTCCCTCTCTTTCTCCCAATGCGCCCCTCTCCCCATTCCTGGAGCATCCTTTAGTGTGCATGTCAAACTTCCCTCTGGGTTCTCCTCTCTGATAAGGTGTAAAGACTCAGTAGCATTGCCTAGAGCTCTTTTTTGTGTTCCCCTTTAGGAATACTATTGTGGCTATTAATCCCTTGCCTCTAGGATCTTAGAGCCTGTGATCCATGCTAGACTTTGGGGGCATCAATAACATGTTGGTCATTGCACAGGTTATGCAAAGTCCTATTATGATTACTTTGGCCCTAACGTGTGTGGAGTATCTTGTATATCATTGCTTCTCCCCATCTTTAGGCTCTTACAATCTTCCACAAATTTCCCTGAACTTTGGGATGGGGAGAGATTAGGCTGCCCTGGTTCCTGGTGATTAATGTACAGTCTCTGATGTTGTGAATTGTAGTTTGTTATTCTTTTTTTCTTCTTCTTCTTCTTCCAGTTTTGCTGTTCCTCCACTGCCCTTGACTCCATCCTGATGGATATTGGATGTCACCTAGCCAAAGATAAAAGGCTGTTAAAATAGAGTCTTATTATAAGAGTAGATTCAAAGGTAGATGGAATAAGAGAAGGAGATCATGTGTGGTGGGGGGTCAGTTTCCCATTTACAGGATGATTAACTTCTATCTACCAAAATCTATACCCTCCCTTTCTGTTGAGATCAAACCCCATCAGTTGCAAGTGACCAGGAAGGAAAGTCTGTGAGCTTAGCCAGATGTCTCATTACTTACTTGCAGTCCTTGTTGGTGGCCTGTATTCTTTGCTGTAGCAAGATCCCCTCTCTCCTTCTTGCTAGCAGGGTCCTCCTTCCCCTTCCCTCCTGTTTATAATCTTTGCAATTACTATAGGTATTACAGAGATTTATCTTTAAGTGTCTCTAAGTGGGTTTGGTACTAGGATCCACCTATTAGGGAGTACATATGGCACTTAATTTTCTGTGTCTGGGATACTTCATATAATATATTTTTTTCTGATTCCATCCATTTCCCGGCAAATTTCATTAATTCATCATTTTTGATGGCTGAGTAGTATTCCATTGTATAAATGTGCCACATTTTCCTTATCCACTCGTCAACTGTTGGACATTTGGGTTGATTCCATGACTTTGCTATTGTAAACAGTGTTGCTATGAACATGGTCGTGCTTGTGCTATCAAGGTGAACTTTTGCTGTTTGGGGGGTTATTCCCAAAAGTGGAATAGCAGGGTCATATGGCATTTCAATCTTTAACTGTTTTAAGAATTGCCAGATGGCTTGCCAGAGTGGTTGCATGAGCCTGCATTCCCACCAGCAATATAGGAGAGTTCCCCTCTCTTCACATCCTCTCCAGCATTTGTTGTTGTTTGTATTGTGGATTTTTGCCATCCTGACCGGGGTGAGATGATATCTCAGGGAAGTTTTGATTTGCATTTCCCTGATGGCTAACGATGCAGAGCATTTTTTAAGATATTTGTTGGACATTACAATTTTGTCCTGGTAAAGTTTCTTTTAAGTTCCAAGGCCCATTTTTTAATTGGCCCATTTTTTTTCCTTGGTGTTTAGTTTTCTAAGTTCTTTGTGCACTCTGGATAATAGAGCTCTATCAGATATGTGGTCAGTGAAGATTTACTCCCATTGTGTGGGTTGCCTTTGTGTTCAGTAGCAATCTCTTTATCTGAAGAGAAGCTCTTTAATTTCATAAGATCCCATCTGTTGAGTGTTGGTTGTACTGACTGTGCTATTGGATTTCCCATTAGGAACTGTTGGCCTAATCCAATCAACTCGAGGGAGTTCCCTACCCTTTCAACTAAGATTTTTATAGTCTCTGGCCTTATATTGAGGTCCTTGATCGATTTGGAATTAATTCTTGTACATGGTGACAAGTACGGGTCCAGTTTTAATCTTCTGCATATGGATATCCAGTTTTGCCAGCACCATTTGTTGAAGATACTGTTCTTTTTCCATTGGATTTTTTGGGACACTTTGTCAAAGACCAAATGGCTGTAATTTTGTGGGCTTATATCTGGGTCTTCAACCCTTATCCATTGATCTGTGTGTCTATTTTGGAGCCAGTACCAGGCTGTTTTTATAACTATGGATTTGTAGTATAGATTAAGGTTTGGTGTGGTAATACTTCCAGCAGTATTTTTGTTACTCAGTATTGTCTTTGCTATCCTGGGTCTTTTGTGCTTCCGTATGAATTTTCTTTAAATTCTTTAAAGAATTGCTTTGGGATTTTAATTGGTATAGCACTGAATCTGTATATTGCCTTTGGTAGGATGGTCATTTTTATGATGTTGATTCTGCCAATCCAGGAATGTGGGAGGTCTTTCCACCTTCTGGTGTCTTCTGAAATTTCTTTCTTTAGGGTTTTAAAGTTTCCATTGTAAAGGTCACTTACTTCCTTGGTTAGGTTTATACCAAGGTATTTCATTTTTTTTAGGGGCTATAATAAATGGGATTGTTTCTCCCAGGGCTTTTTCACTTCTTTCATTCTGGGCATAGAGGAAGGCCACTGATTTTTGTACATTTATTTTGTATCCTGCCACCCTACTGAACTTCTGTATTAGTTCCAGGAGTTTCCTGGTGGAGTTTTTGGGATCACTCAGGTATGTGATCATGTCATCTGCAAATAGAGATAACTTCTTCCTTGACTTCTTCCTTGCCAATTTGAATCCTTTTTATCTCCCTTTCTTGTCTTATGGCTCCAGCTAAGACTTCAAGTACAATATTGAATAGAAGTGGTAAGAGTGGACAGCCTTGTCTACTTCCTGATCAAAGCAGGAATGTTTCAAGTTTTTCCCCATTTGAGTATAATCCTTGCTGTTGCATTGTTGTAGACAGCTTTTATTATAATGATAAAGGTTCCTTCCATTCCAACTGTCTCTAGGGTTTGTTATCATAAAGCATTGTTGGATCTTATTGAAAGCTTTTTCTGCATCTATCAAGAGTATCATGTGGTCTTGGATTTTGGACTGGTTCATATGGTGAATTAAATTTATTGATTTGCGTATGTTGAACCAACCTTGTGTGATGGGGATGAAGCCTACTTGGTCCCCATGAATGATCTTTTTGATATCTTTTTGAATCTGATTTGCTTAGACTTTGTTGAGAATCTTTGCATCTATGCTCATCAAAGAGATTGGCCTATAGTTTTCTTTTTTAAGTGCATCTTTATTAGGTTTTAGGATTAAGACAGTATTAGCTTCATGTAAAGAATTTGGGAGTGTTTCTTCCTTTGCTATTTGATGGAACAGTTTAAGGAGTATTGGTGTTATTAGCTCCTTAAATGTCTGTAGAACTCTTTGCTGAATCCATCTGGTCCAGGACATTTTTTGGTGGGAAGATTCGAGATTAATTCCTTGATTTCCTCATATGTTATAGGACTATTTAAATAATTCACAACTTCCTGATTCAATTTAAGTATGTTGTGCTTACTTAAGAATTCATCCATTTCTTTTGTGTTCCTTCTTGTGTGTTTCACAAAGTACAAGTTTTTGAAATATGACATTATAATTCTCTGAATTTTTGGGGTATCAGTAGTGATAACTCCATTTTCATTTCTAATTTTGTAAATTTGGGTTTTCTCTCTCTTGCTCTTGATTAATTTAGCTAGGAGGGTATCAATCTTATTGATTTTTTTTAAAAAAACCCAGCTTTTTGGCTGGTTGATTCTCTGTATCGTTTTCCTTATCTCAATTTTGGATATTTCTCCCCTGATTTTGCTAATCTTCTCTCTTCTACTGTTTTTGGGATCGGACTACTCTAGTGTCTCTAAAGCTTTAAGCTGCATTGTTAAGTTATTTATTTGTGATGTTTCTATTTTCTTGATGTAGACATTAAGAGTTATGAACTTCCCTCAGGAGAGCTTTCATTGTGTCCCAAAGATTTTGATAAGATGTATTTTCATTATTGTTCATTCCAGGAAATCTTGAATTTCCTCTAATTTCTTCCTGAATCTAATTCTCATTCAGCATCATAGTGTTTAGTTTCCAGGAATTAGTGTATTTTCTGTTTTTTGTTGTGTTGCAGATGTCAAGCTTTAGACCATGGTGGTCTGATAAGGTACAGGCTAGAATTTCAACTTTCCTGTATATGTGGAGATTTGTTTTGTGGCCCAATATGTGATCTATTTTGGAGAATGTTCCATGTGCTGCTGAGAAAAATGTGTATTCTTTGGTGCGTGGATTAAAAAGTTCAATAGAGATCTGTAAGGTTCATTTCAGTAAGAGTTTGATTAAGTTCCAATGTGTCTCTGTTAAGTTTTTGACTTGTTAATCTATCCCATGTTGAGAGGGCAGTGTTGAAATCCCCAAGAATTATCGTTTGGGGGTTGATTTCTCGCTTTAGATGCTGTAGGGTTTGCTTAATGAAAGTGGAGGAGTCCGTATTAGGTGCATATATGTTCAGTATTGTGAGGTCTTCCTGGTGAATTGTACCTGTGACTAAAATGTGGTATCCATTTGTGTCGCTCATGATTTTTTTTTAGTTTGAAGTCCACTTTGTCCGATAGCATAATTACTACCTCTGCTTGTTTCCTGGTTCCATTAGCTTGCAGAATTTTGGACCAGCCTTTTATTTTTAGGATGTACCTATCCTTTGTGGTGAGATGTTTCCTGAAGGCAGCAGATTGATGGATTGTGATTTTAATCCAAGTTTGTAATCTGTGTCTCTTGATTGGTAAGTTAATTCCATTGACATTTATTGTTATAATGGAGAAATTACTTTTAATTCCGGACACTTTTTTATGTTTTTATTATTGTATTATATTATTGTATTTTATTATGGTATTATACTTCCCTTCTGTCCTTCTGGATATGCTTGTTCTTTTCTTCAAGCTTGAGTATCTTTTCTAGCATTTTTTGAGGGCTTGGTTTGGTAGTCATATAAACCTTCAAGTTGTCTTTGTGCTGGAAAACTTCTCTTCCCCCCTCAATCATGACAGATAGTTTTGCAGGGTATATCAGCCTGGATTGACATTTTTGCTCACTCAGTACTTGAAGTACGTCTCTCCAAGCTCTTCTTGCTTTTACTGTTCCATTGAGAAGTCCTTTTTTATTTTCATAGGTTTACCTTTAAAAGTGACTTGTTTTTTTTCACTTGAAGCTCTCAGCACCATTTCTTTGTCTTGAACGTGGAGTGTTTTGACTATTATTTGCCGTGGCGAGTTTCTATTTTGGTCATATCTGTTTGGGGTGTGGAATGCCTCTTGTATATGGATGGGCCTATCCTTTTTTAGATGAGGAAAGTTTTCCTTGACGATAATTGGAAAAATTTCCTCAGGTGTGGTATTTTGGGATTCTTGTTCTGGTATTCCATGAATGCGCATGTTAGGCTTCTTCAGGGTGTCCCATAACTTGAATATTTCTCTCAAGTATTTTTTTTTTTTGGCTTTAACAACCTCTTCCATTGAGCTGGTTAATACTCCCACTTTGTCTTCAAGATCTGAAATTCTATTTTCTGCTTCATTTGTTCTGCTGATGAGACTCTCTGTTGAGTTCTGGGTTGAAGATAACTGGTCTTTTAGTTCAGTTTTAAACTCTGCTTGAGTTTGTTCTAACTACTCTATGCCTTTTTTTGTTTCTTGAACTGTTTTTCCCAACTTGTCCAAGTGTCTGTTGTGTTCCTCTTCAAAGTGGTTGATGTGGTTATTTAACTCCTCCTGGATTTCCTCTTTCATAGTATTCATCATGGTAATGATCATGCTTTAAAAGTTATTATCTTGGGTCAGGCTTTCTTGGCTATTTTCTGTGGATTTGTTCTGGTTGGAGTCTATCATTATGGGGTTAATTCTTTTGGTGGGAGATTTGTTTTCTTGGGTTTTGTTTTTCATGGATGTGCACTTTGACTTGGGCATTGTTATTTTCTCTTTTAAGACTTTCAATTTCTACATGGTTTTGACTGAACTGAATTAGTTGGTATCACTATTCTCGGGCAGTTATTCCTAGTGTTTGCCTTGGTGTTGGTTACACTTGTTGTTATTGTTATTTCCTAGATGAGGCTATTAGACAGTACAGGAATTGGACAGGCGTGAATGTTAGTATGGTAGTGCACTTTTACGATTTAGTACTTTGGTAATATGTGAGGATGAGTGGTATAGTCCCTGAAGTTGAATATGTTTTGGGGGTGGCTATATGGAAAAGTTACTCTACAGTAACTAATAATTGAAAGAAACAGGCTGGTAAAAAGGGGGGTTTACTTATCTTTGGGCTGGATGTGGAGAATCTGCTCCAACTGGCTGGTGGGATGAGCTGGGACCAATGGGTTACCTGGACCTTGTGGGTGAGCAGGGGGTGTTTACCTGGGTCTCAGTGTGTCCTCGCTGGACTGCGTGGGTCCTGGGCGGTAGGGTGGAAAGGGCCTCCTCATGGATTTCATGTCTGAAGTCCCTGAATTATTCTTGGTTTCTTGCACCTCATGGAATCCATGTCCTTAAGTTTCCTTCTTTCCCTCCCTATTAAAATCTGCCTTAATCCTAAAAAAATAACCTTGATGGTTTTAAGGGATAATAGGTATTTTTCAGAATGTCTGTTAACTGAGATTTAGGTGATGTTTCCTCGTGGGAATACTGGATTATAAATTTGGATAGACAACCACAGAAATTTACCATCCCCCTCCCTATCCCGTTTTTCCCTCCTCAGGAACTTCTAAAATTACCATGAGATCATTTTTTTTTTTTTGGTTTCCAATTCCTTTGGCTCTTTGGCTAGCTAATCTTACGGTCTACTGATCTTGGTTTGAATCATTTGGCAGTCCTCCATTAGTACAGTTTAATGGCCTATCACATAACTCGAGAATCCTGCTAAGTCCTGTCACTATGTTACTTTGTAAATTCATATCTCATGTCTTCAGATGGGCTGTAAACTCTTAAAGAACATCTTGGGTATCAGGACTCAGTGATTTGAATAGTTGTACATTTTGTAAATCTCTGATAAGACAATATTAGACTTGGTGTTGACCTGTTTGTTTTCTTTCCCTCTCAAGTGGAACAGACTTCTAATAAGTTTATATTTCTGAGAATTTCACACTAGTTAGTATTATGTTTTCCTGAGACTGTAAATCTTAAGGGGAATTCTCTTTACATCATTTCCAGGACTCAGACTCCAGAGTGCTTGATGACTTTGATGCTGATCATAATCAGCTTGCTGCAATAGTGGTTCTTCAGGTTTTTCACTCTCAAGTTGCTTCTCTCTCTGCATGTTGCTTTCATTTTTATTTGGGGGAGGAAGTTGTCCATATAAAAGCCATACTGGGGCTGGAGTTAAGCCTCTGGCTTGCAAGCGGAAGGTCCTGAGTTCCGATCCTAGACCCCACGTATAGACGCCGGGCGGAAGCCTGGGCGGTCTGCGCTTCTGGTCCTGGTAGGGCAGAGCCTGTGAATCCCGGGGCAGAGTAAACAAGGAGGTGGTGGAGGCGTCCATGGTGGTTCCCGAATTCGTCTGTGATTCTACATTCATACACACATGCGCACACAGGAACGATTGAATAAAAATAATAAATAAATTTTTTAAAAAAGCCACACTTACTGAGTCCGGATCAATTTATATTAATTAATTAGAAATTTTTGTCATGAGAGATTTTGTATCTTTCTTCTACTTTTTAAATTTACTCAGTTTTTTGATTCTATCATTATGGACTTCTATTTATCTTCTAACTTGGACTATGATATGATTATGGAATTTTGTTTTTTTCAAATTGTGTAGCTCCTTTGGTTACTTCCTACTAGGAATATATATTTTTGTATTACTATCTTAAGTGATTTTTAGAACAGTACATATATCAACTCTAAAATGCAAGTTTGTTCATATCGTAAAAGTAATATATTGTATTATAGCATCAATAACACAAAATGTATAGTTTAGCGTTTTAGAATATTATCTTACAGTTTTATATGTATATTTAGAAGTGTTATTGATGATTTAAATTTGTTTAATATACTTTTTAAGGAATACAATATAAAAAAGAAAATATTTGACTCTGGATGATTTATCAGTTTCTTCACAGATGATATGATAGGTAAATAGCACCTTGACAAATCACTTAGAAAAGCATTTTTAGTCACAAAAAATTTTTTGGAAATTATTTGGCAATATTTCTTCTTTGTAATTAATACAGACCAATCCCCAAACATGTAAGAAGGCAAGACATTATTGATGTATGAAATGTTAAGAGTACAATTGTTTTATTATTAACTTTTCCTCAAAAAATTAAAAGAGATTCCAAACAATTAATGGAACGAAGATTGTGGTAAAATAAATAAATAAACCCCAGCCTTGTTGGGAAGAAGAGTTTCAGCTGGAGAAGGGGTATGAATACAAATGTAAATGTGTAAAACTGTCAGGAGCACTCAGCACTCAATCTAAAAATTTCCTGTTGCAAAGGAAGGTGATTGTTACAGAAAATCACAACTGGACAAAGTGCAAAAAATGAGTGGCTGCAGACTGCTTGATCCTGAACAGGATCTGAGGGGGTGATAAGAGCCTGATGTGGAATAGGGGCACAGCCAGACACTATCTATTGGACATGACAGGGCTGGGTTACTCATGAATTCAGCATAACTCTCTCAACAAAAGGGATAAGTTGAAAGACCTCAAGGGACTCCATCCCTCCTTAAGAGAGTGATAAAGGGTAATGCTGCTGATGGGAGGAAATGCAGGATGATTTCCTCAATGGTATACTTTCTTTTTTTTTTTTTTTTTTTTTTTTTTTGCTGTCAGCATGTATCTTCTTTTTTTTTTTACATTTTTTATTATTATTTCCGCTCATACAAATTTAATAGGTAGACCAGTTCTCTCCTTCCCTCCTCCTCCCCCAGAACCCCCTCCCTCCCTCCCCATCTCCCAGTGCCCCCCCCCCAATTCCCAGAGAGTCCTTTATTGTGTATGCCTAACTCTCCTCTGGGTCCTCCTTTCCGATGACGTACAAGGACCCAGTGGCATTTCCCTGAACCCTTTCTCGTGTTCCCCTTAAGCATAGGAACACTACTGTGGCTGTCAATCCCTTGCCTCCAAGGATCTTGGTGCCTTTAGCCGATGTTAGACTTTGTGAGGTCAATAGTGTGATGGACATGGCGCAGGGCATGCAAAGTCCTATTATGATTGCTTCAGCCCTAACTAGTGTGGAGACTCTTCAAATCATTGCTCCCCCCATCCTTTTGCTCTTACAATCTTACCGCCCCCTCTTCCGCAAATGTCCCTGAGCTTCGGGATGGGGGGAAATTAGGCTGGCTTAGTTCTATGTGGATGATATAGAGTCTCTGAAGTTCTGGATTGTGGTTTGTTGATTTTCTTTTGCAGTTTTGCTGCTCCTGCAATGCCCTTCACTCCATCGTGATGGGCACTGTATGTCACCCCTTGCATTCCTTAGAGGCCGATTTTCTCCGCTGTAACATGGTCCCCTCTCTCCTTGTGTCTGGTGTGGCCCTCCAACCCCATCCCTCCTGTTCACAATCCTTGCAATTACCGTATTACATACGTTTACCCTTGAGTGTCTCAATGAGGGCTGGGTGAGTTTGGTACTAGGAGCCACCTATTAGGGAGTACATACGGCGCTTAACTTTCTGGGTTTGGGATACTTCGCTTAATATAATTGTTTCTAATGACATCCATTTCCCAGCAAATTCTCAATGGTATACTTTCTGACACAAGATTCGTTCTCTATTAGGCATGTGACATCAAGACAAACCAAATGAAATCCAGTGGGCCACAAATGTGAATAGATTTGAAAATAGGGTACCTGAAAGGGTAAAAGAATAGTTCTAGTGGGAAGAGTAGGGGAAAGAGATTAAAGATATGACTATATTAAAAGTTCATTATATTCATGTACATGCAAATATACACAGAAAGAATTTAAAATGAGGTAACACACCTCCCTGAGAAACTACTGAGGGCTAATGCAGAGTGGGTGGTGGTGGTAGGGGATCTTTCTTCAATGTTAGACTCACTGACATAGCTATTATGCTCTATCAAGTCCTTGGAATAGGCTAGTGCAGGGGGCCCAGATGACCCCCAGTGAGCTGTGCATGCTAAGGGACAGGAAAATGGGGGGACACTGGCTGGGAAGAGGAAGATTGGCAATGGGAAAAGGATAGAGGGGTAGATTATGTAATTATGGGTGAAAGTGACACGAATTTATTGCATTAATATATGAAATTCAAAAAGAATAGAAAAGGTGAATGGATGAAAAAAAAAGCTCCTTAGACTCAGATTTTGTTTCTCGAAAATGTTATTTTCTTCGAGTCCTTGCAGAGTCGCACTCTATGCTTCTGCTGTCCTTCCAACCTGAAAATAAAAAAGGTGGACATTATTTCTGATAGTTTTGGACATATAGGGTTCATCAGGAAAACTTGATTGTGCATAATTTCTTAATTGTGAAATATTTCCCGACTGCATATCTGTCTTCTAATTTCTAGAGTTTTCAGGCATATGTATAGACGAAGAGTCTCATGCTTGCTACTTTTGCCTCCGGACCCCACTGACCAGCCACTCCTTTAACCTGAGAAAATGTGGTTGAGTCCTGTTTGACATTTCCTTGATTTCTTGTTCAGTAGTTTCTGACTCGAAATCTCTGTGCTTATCACACTGGAAATTCAGTTCATGGTCTTCAGTATTTTGCTTTCAGCAGGATGCTTTCAGGTTTAATGAATGTTAAAGTTGCTTGGGTTTGAGGTTAACATGCAACTTATTTTTTTAACTTTTAGGGATTTCAGTATTTCTTTATTTGTTTGTTTATTTGTTTGTTTATTAGAGAGAGAGAGCACACATACATGCCATGATGCAAGGGTAAAGGTCAAAAGGATAACTTTTGGAAGCCTATTCTCTCCTTCCCCCATGTTGATCTTCAGTGATTGAACTCAGGTCACCAGGTTTGCAAGCAGGCTCCTTGTTTGAGTTATTTCTTTGATCCAGTATGCAGTTTATAAAAATAAGGAAATGAAAAAACTGCTTCTCATAAGGATGTTGTGACTTTGGTCATCTTGACAATTTATAAAGAATCATTGTGAAAGAACTATTCCTTTTGGGAGAGGCTTTGATCACCTCAATTTAAACATTTCAATCTGTTAACAAACAGTAAGCTGAATTATTTAAAAATTTAAAATGCATTTATAATTTTTAGGTTCTTATTAAAGACTTCATTTCTTGCTAAAGACTTCAAAATGTATAGCTGTATCAAGTTTTTCCAAAACATCCAGCTTCAACATTTTCATAATATGACTTTTTTTTGCTAGTTAGATGTATAGGAGTCAACTTGAAAATGAAGGCTGAGCTCTGGGCACATTTGTGAAGAATTAACAATTAGGACAAATTCTGAGAAATCCTGCAGGAGAGTGTCTGATTGATATGGGAAGATCTGGCCCATAGTGGGTGGGACCATTCTCTGGACAGGTGAATAAGATGGAGAGAGCTGTTTCAGTGAAGCTAGTATTCTTCTGCATACTTTGGAAATATTTGCTGTCTGGCAAGTGAGGTTTTTTTCCCTCTCTCAGCAATTCTATTGATATAGTGTGGCTAGTTCCTTTGGTTTCTGATGTGGGTGTAAACTCTCCTACCAAGCTGGACTAAGAACTGTAACCAAAAATCATAACAGGAAAAAAAAATTACTCTTTTCCCTGAGCTCTTTGGTCATGAATTTGTCAGGAACATTCAGAGAAACTACATTGATTTTGTTATTAAGTCAACTTCCCAAGTGGTCCAAGGTCCAAGATATAGAATCATCAGATTCACCTTCTTGGAAAAGGTTATAAAAGTAGAAAGTTCAGACTTTCAGACCTTGAGATTCATACACTCTTCTGGGGTTCTTGCAGGTCCCAGATATCCTGTGCTTCCCTAAGGTCTGAAGTGTATTCTCAAATATAGTATCTCATGTGAATAATGAACTTTTCTTTGACTATATAAAAAATCCACATCATAAATTAGCATATATGTATAGCATAGGTATTAACATATATATATATATTTATATACACACACACTTAATCTCATTTTAGATTGAACATCTCATATGGTTTATATATTTTAGCAAATTATTTTTATAGGATTCACTTTAAATCCCCAATTCTAAATTAAACCACATAGTTTATCAGACATTTTATATTCAAATATCAGATAATCCAAATGATTACAAAATTTATTTTTAAATCCAGAAATCAATGGCAGATCTAAATGTTTGCTAAGCATTTATTATTTGTTTGCTTTGAGTGATAAATCACTTACATTAAGAAAAGTCAAGTCATTTTAAGATGGTGTGTTACTAAATGGAATAAGTTGATGTTATCTTTAAGGTAAGTTAATAGAATTGTTTTTGTTTGGGGGTTGGCAAGATGGTTCAGCCAGCAAATGTGCTTGATGACAAGTCTGACTACCTGGCTTTGATCCTCAGAGTCTACATGTGGGATTGAGAGAACAAACTCTTCCAAGTTGTCCTCTGATCTCCACCCACACAGAGGCATCTATACCTACATGAAACATCCTTATAAGATTAGGTCTGTGTTTCTCTCAGTCCATTCATGGGTGTAACCTAAATGAATCCTGTCTCCTCAGGACTGCCTTCAGATTGAGACTTCCATATAGACTCCTGCCAGTCTACTCTGCAGATGTCCAGCTTGCCAGCTCACAGAGAGGGACCATACTATCTGTCTCAGGCTTCTACTCAGAAGAGATACACATAGTTCTTTGTCATGTGATCACTGGACAAACAACTCCATGTGGCCAAGATTGACATTCAGTGAGGTTAGGATGATAGAACCCTCCTGCAAGGAAGATAGAAAATTGTATCAAAAGCCGCAGAGATCATTGCAGATGACTATGTCTTCCACAGGGAAGAGTAAGGAATACTTTAAAAAATATTATCAACCACAGTGATAATATATCAAAGAAAGAGTAGCAAAACAGTAACTGAGTCAATATTTTCTAAGCCTGGTTTCAGAAAAAATAATTGCTCAAATATGAATGCCTCTTTTAAATTGCTGTTCATTTTCTTACAGTGTCAAGGCCAAAGAGGCGGAGCTCTGATGTCATCCAAGAACAGCAGCAGCAGCAGTGGTGGCTGAGAAGGCAGCAGTAGCGCAAGAAACCAGCAGTGGACTCAACACAGGAAGCTCCTCCCCCTTGCACTTCCTTTTATCTAGTTCACCACTGGAAAGCACCGCCCACGGTAGGTTGGGTCTTCCATATCAATTAAGCAATCACCTGCAGGCTTGTTCAAAGGCTTGACCTATCAATTCTTTATAGCTGTGCCCCAAACAGCTTACAATGGTCAAATGGACACCTGAATCTAACTATCAAACAGATTATTAATGCTAATAATTTTCAAAAAGCAAGCAGAACTTTCTGGTAATAAAGTCAATTTAGGACTAAGATTGTAGCTCATTGGTGCAGTGTGTGTGTGTGTGTGTGTGTGTGTGTGTGTGTGTGTTATTTAGTAGAATGCTTTCATTGTGTATGTGTCTTCAGAAGCAGATTCCCTACTCGTGGGTGCGTTGTCTCATGCTGTTGCTGTGTCTGGGAGGTGGGAGAAGAAAGGTTAGTAACCGTGTCCCACAGGTGCCCCTGTTAACATTCCTCACTAACAGCCTGTGCCTGCCTCATCCTGATTCCACGAGGGGACCGAGTATTTTGTTCAGCACAGTTGACTTTTCCCATCGGTGAAAGAAAAGTTTGAGTAGCTGAGCAATTTGAAGAGATTAAAGAAAATGGAATGCAAAAAAATAAAAAATAAAAAATAAATTGTGGTTCATTTTCTTAATGAGTAAGTATGACTAGTTCCTTAGTCACGTAGACTTCATATTTACTATATTATTTTATAATTGTTCTTTACTGGTAATGGAGAAGGTGTGGGATGCAGAATTAGTTCAATCTGCAGACTTTCTCAAAAGGCATGAATAGTTATTGAAGATGTATAAATAGACAGCAAAACAATCGGCCCTGTATTTTAGTAAGACATCTCTGTTAGCAATTTGGAAAATGGATTCAAGAGGATGAATCTGAAGGCTGTTATGAGGATCTTGATCAGAGGACTCACAAGCGGAACCAGCTGATGATGGGACAAGGAACAAAAAAATGGTAACAAGAGTTTCATTAACCAGATAGTATGTGAAACACAAGAGAGAGAGAGAGAGATGATGATGATGATGATGATGATGATGGTGAGAATGTTTGAGATTTCTGCTTTGTGGAATTCCTCAGTAAGAGGAATAAATGTCTGGGATGTCTCCTCTTGGGCACTACTATTTCAGTTTTTTAGAAAGCCCAATCTTCTGCAAGACAAGGAAGCAGTAACACTTGCATTTATGCTAGGGCACGAGGCATGAGTCTTTTTATTAATTTGTCATCAGTGTTTGTGCCCACATTTTCTGATCCCTCAAAACATTTTACATCAATATGGGAAATGATGATGTTAATTAGACTTAAACTCCAATGAGATGTATGTATGAAAATCCTGAATGATAATGTGGCTGATATGCCACTCCAAGGCAAGCCATGGAAGGACACGGTGTCCAGCAGGCATCTCCAGGGGCAGACATCTCCAAGGGGTGCCAAAGAGAAATCCCTTTTAAAAAGGTTTTACATTACTTCCCATTGCTGCTTCCATAGGTCACAGGTTGTCCCCACGAAGAGACAAAACTGGTACATTTTTAGATGGTGCAACCCAGTGCCTTAAATGGTATCTTGAGATGCCTTAAATGGTATCTTGAGATGCCCAAACCTGGCCGAGAGATTCTCTGTTCAAAGCCAGACATGCTGATCACAAATGATGAACTCTAAGTGTGTACATGGCCAGGCAGGAGATACAGTAGACTCATGACAAGCTACTGCGTGACCTCAGGGAACACAGTCAGGGCTGTGCAGTGCAAGGTTCAGTAGAGGAGATGGAGCAAGAGCTGTGGAGATTATGGTAGCACTGAAGAATCTGAAGGGCTTTGTAAAATTTGTGCCCATACATACCCTTCTTTGTTACTGCTGTAGGTGTCTGTTTTACAACCATCCCACATCCATTCTGCCTTTGAAAAAACAAAAACAAGGTTCGGTGATTTTATGCTTGGTGTTCAGTGGTAGAATCTGAATCCAGATGTGCTTGACTTTTGTCTTAGTTCCTTTTCTGTTGCTGTCACAGGATACCTAAGACTGGTTATTTCATAAGGACCGGATTAGTTGCTTGGTGATGCTGGCAGCTGGAAATTCCAAGGAGCATTGGCTCCTGTGTGGGCAGGACCCTTGCTGTGTCACAGCACAGCGCATGCTCCCACAGTGGGGAGGAGCCCATGAACAAGAGAGCGAAAGCTCAGAGAGCCAAACTGGCTTCACCGGGGCCCTCCCCAGGCCCTGAGAACTGATGATGTCCCTGCTAGTGGCTCAGTGATCTCTGAAAGGCTCCAGCTTCCAAGACCATCATTTTGGGGTGTCCAAGCCTCTAGATGAGTTTTGGTAAAAACATGCTAAACCCTAGCAATCTTAAAGCCTGTTCTTTTTTTTTTTTTTTTTAATTGCTGTTTTTGTCTAATTCAAAACTCAAAGTTGTTCTAGAAACTCAAATATCTGTTTATTTCTTATGGTTAGGCTATGTTAAGAACACACTTCCTGGGCTACAGAGATCTGCCTCTCAAGCAAAAAGTCCTGAGTTCAGATCCCAGGTCCCGCATAAAAACAGGTGGAAACAGCCAGGGGCCAGCACTTCTGGCTTTCTAGTGGGCGGGGCCTGAAAAATCCCAGAACCAAGCAAAAAGGACATAGAGGCAGCACAGAACGATTCCTGAAGTCACTCTTGGTCCTCCACAGGGACACACAATGCACTCTGACACATACACTCACACACATGCGCACACACACACATACACACTAGGTAAATAAAATATAAATAAATAAATAATAGAACAAAAAATTTTAAAAGAACATTCTTCCTGCAATAAAATTTACTCTCAGAAAACTTAACTAATAACTTTTATGAACTACTCATTTTCTCTTAAGATAAGGTGGGAATCTATAAAGAGTTATTGTGCACACACAATGATTTTTGCTTTTTTAAATTCTTAAATAATGTGCAGGACCTATAAGGTGATCGGTAGATTAAGGTGCTTGTGAGCAAATCCGGTGCCTGAGTTCAGTCCCCAGAAGTGCACATAGTGAGGGGAGAGAGAACTGGCTTTCCAAAGTTCCCTTTCATTTCCCTTTCTTTCAGATATTTAAAAACACAAAAATATACAGAAAAATGTTATCCCAAAGCACAAGTATCATAACAATCAAAAAATACTCGAAGTACTTAAGTGCTGTATTCACTTCTGACAATTGTGAAAATAAGACTTTTAATTTGTTTGCTTATACTGACTAGTCTTTTAAATTGTACTTTACTTTTATTGTACTATACTTTATGATACCGGTAGCCTGTCCTGAGCAACTTTTCACAGATAATGCTTCAAGCTATAGTCATTATAATATGACTATAATACCCAGTAATATCATTAAAACATCACTGCATTAGGCCGGTGAGATAACTCCATATGTAAGACCTGCTTGCAAACCTGGAAATCTCAATTTGATCCCTGGCAGACCACACTGCACATGCTCTCTCATTCTCTCTCTCTTTCTCTCACTCTCTCTCTCTTTCAAATAAATACATAAAATATTGAAAACGAAGACCCTGTTAAAAAAAACTTTTGTGTGTGGCTTCCCCTTGTTCTTTGGAGTCCATTGCTCCAGATTCATAGTCTGCAGACAGTTAGCATGGACCCCCATCACCATGACCACCATGATGAATTTTGCCTTATGCCCTGAATCCTCTGAAGATAACATGGGAACCCTGCTTTCTGACTTTACATGTTTGTGATGTACAGTTGGAAAGTTTTTGATGTACCTTGTTCTTCGTGTGTCTCCTCCTCCTCCTCTTGTCAGCTTACAAAGTTGTGGTTTTTGACTCAGTCTATAAGATTTTTTGTCAACAGAATTTATTGCATGGAAAGATGCACATCATATATTGTGAAGTTAATACAGCAAATTTAAAAGGCAAAAACCCCAGTTTTGGTGGCCTGCGTTTCCGGTCCTGGTAGGGCGGAGCCTGTGAATCCCGGGGCACAGTAAACGAGGAGGTGGAGGCGTCCATGGTGGTTCCTGAGTTCGTCCGTGGTTCTACACACATACACACACATACACACACATCACACACACCTCTCACACACGATTGTATAAATAATAAAAAAAAATGTTTTAAAAACCCCAGTTTTGTGGAAACTTCTATTAGCTAATGGCATACTATTCTTATTCATTTGTTCGTTTATTCACTTGATAAAACTAAGTAAATTAACATGTCACTGTGTTTTCCTGTAGGGGACAGTTTCAAGACAGCCCACCAACAATCACGGATGGGCTCCTACTATTCATACCTTCATGCTTTCCTCTTCCATTTTACCCGTCACCTGTGTGTTCAGTTGTCCTTGGCAAAGTGATAGAGTGTTGCTGTAAGACAAGGTCATACAACAGCAAGGATGCTATCACTCCTCTTGCTTTTCCCATGCTGCGCATGTTGCACAGACATTCAGGAAGCCAATGTAATGCCCATGTTGGAACAACCTGCACTTTTTGACCAATTGGAGGAACAGAAGCTTGCCAACAATCACGTGACAGAGTTTACAAGTGCATCCATGTACACACATAGATGCTTTCTTTGGAGTTTGAAGCCCTGCTTTGGTAGTTGGAAGACATTCCCATGAAAGAACCTGAACACTCTATTTATGTCATTATTGGATTCCTGACCCTCACAAATTATGTGAGATGACACATTTGTTTTGCTAAATTGCTAAGTTTGGAGGAGACGTCATTACAAGCAATGGACAGTCAGTACATTCATGCAAGGTATAAGCAATGCAAGAAATGTTCAGTATATCATTCATGTTGTTAAGGAGTTTGGTAGTCGATATCTGTTGAGCGACTGATGGTGTTTTGGCCATCTTCTGGATTGTATGTGATCATTGCCACCTTGAATCAGAGCAGCTGCAATTACCCACTAAGCCTTCAAAAGATTTGGACCTATTACACTATTCTCAGGTGGCAGCTCAAGCGGTCCCTCCTGTCCCCTCCAGGAGAATATGCTAGCAGTAAACAATTGCTGGAAGGAGGAGACTCTTTGGAGTTGTGGCTGCCAGTAAGTTGAGTAGGGGATTTCCTTGTGGCGCCGATGCTTTTGAACTGCATGTGCTCCTGTAAGCAACCCCATGAACTCACTGGCTCGCCAAGCTAGACTGGATGGAATTTCTTTTCTGTGTTCTGTCATTGCTCTCTCTCTCTCTCTCTTTCTCTCTCTCCTCTGTCTTTCTCTCTCTCAACTAGAAATAGATCTGTAGGAAAGGCAAATTGACAGATGGCTGGATGAATGAATGAATGGACAAATGACTATATCTTGCATGATATTTAACACTCATCTACCAATCTTCTCTTCAAAGTCCATGATCTATCACAAGTCACTGAAATATTTCTGGTTGAGAGCCACTTTCAGTTATAAACTAGCATTCTCCTTGATTGAGTCCACAAATTTAAAGAAATACTTGACATTATTTTATGTGGCTCCAAGTTTATGTGTGGCTCTGTTTTCCTCCCAGGTCTTTGAATATAAACACACACATTTGTGCATACACAGGCACCCACAAATATGGGCATGCACATGCCCAAGTATGCACACACATGTATGCACACACATTTTATAAATGACAGATTACATAGATGTCAGATAGATAAGCAGAAGGATAGATAGATAGACAGACAGATGATAGATTTTTCCCATTCCTGACCACTTCCCAACACTTCTAACCTCTCCTCAAACAAGCATTAGTAACATGGAGCTGCATGAGGAGGATGTGGGGAGCAAAGTTCACGTAGAAGTGAGCGTGTCTTTGGGATGGTTGGTTCTCATCTTAACAAACTGAAATAAAAGTATAAGCACAAAAACTTAGAGAAGTGAATAAGATAATATAATTTATTTTCCTTAACCATTTACATTGCTTGAATATCGGAGCTACTATAAGTAAGTTAAAGAACATGGGAGTAATTGTGAAGCTATATGAAAGGTTAAACATTTAATGAAACGCATCCATTTTGCCTATTGGATGATGAGAGATGGTGTGCTGTGTGGTAACTCTCAAAACAAAGAATCCTCCTGCCTTTATCCGTGGCTGCTGCATCCAGGTACCAGTGAAAAGTGCTGCATGTCAGTGGGAAATTCTTCTATCGTTGATCCCCTTAGGAGGCAGGAAATTTGTATTAAAACTGGTAGTAAGGGGTAGTAAGACAAGTCAATAGGCAAGGAGCCTGCTTACAAGCCTGACAACCTGAGTTAATCCCTGGGAGCTCACATGGTTGAAGGGAGAAAACTGACTTCCCCCCTCTCCTTTTCTCAAATGCATAAAGTATTAAAGCATCAAAAACATGATAATATTACTGGTAATGATATGGAATGAGAAGACAAATTACAGAGCCATTTGAGACACACAAGTTAAAACTAACACAGACTCTATTCAACCTGGTCATAAACATAAATGACAGTGCAGAGAAAACCACACGAATGACTCAGCAGACTGCAGACTTTTATCTTAAATTTGAGGTTGGGGTGGAGAAACCAAAAGCAAGCAAAGTTTGAGTCAGTGGCTAATCTTGGGTCCAAGAAGAAATGAGAACAGAAGGCTGGGAAGCATCTTCTGTATGTAAGTTTCCATGGCGGCCTTAGTAGGTGCAGAAGGAAGGCAGAGCAATTTGGAAGAGTTACAGGTTGCATTGCCGGACTGAAAGATTTTGAAGGAAGAGCTTCTCCTTTGCATCTTAGCCTCATGACGATCCTAGAATTCAGATCTGTACAGCGTGCCCAGTTGAAGTGCATAGTTAGTACATAGATAGTACAGCCACTTCCACACTGTTCAGGACATTTTCATCATTTTCCCCTGGGACTCTTGGCCATTGCCAGTTACACCCTGTTCTGGTTACTATTCTGTCCTGTGATAAAATACTCTGATTCAAACAACTTAGCAGGGAAAGAGTTATTATTTTGGCTTACAGCTCCAAAAGTGAATAGAGTCCATCATGCCAAGGAACACATGGTGACATGGCAGATGTGTTACATGGCGACAGGAGCAAGTGACCCTCAGTCGCATTTCCTCCATACTGGAGAAGGTGGGTGGGAAGAGAACTTAGAGGGGGTCGGGGTATCCAGCCTCAAGGCCTGCCTCCCAGTGACGTAACTCCTTCAGCAAGGCTCTACCTCCTAAAGGTTTCATCGTCTTTCCAAACAGTGCCACCAGTATTGAGCCACAATGATTCATAAGCCCCAACACAACCCCTTCCTTCTATCTAGCCTACTACTAGAGTAGTAATACTAGAGTAATAGTATTGTTCATGAGAAAAAGTGAAGAGCTGAAATATGCTGCAATTAGTGGATTCTTGCAAACGTACAAAGGGAAACATAGCAAGCCACAAATTGCAAAATTCCACTGATAGGATACGTCCAGAAAATAGTGACAGAGATACTGTTAAAACTACTGTTTAAAATGAATGAACTGGATGTTTGTGAATAACGCAGTTAAACTTTTTAAAATTAACTTCACATGCACACATGAAGTAAAATGAATAAAAGGGGAAAAAAGACTGCCATTCAATTCTGTAATCTCTAAGTTTTGTATGTGTTTCTAACGCCAGATGGCTGCTATGTCAATCATTTTCTCAAGTTTGATCATGAAAGAATCATATGGAAGCAAATGAGATCTCTTAAGGAGATCTAATTAACCCTTGTCAACTTGTAAGTCCATGATAATGCAAGATGTGTACTTCCCATGAGTAGCATCTGGAGACCTAGAGAACCGGAAATTGTTTGGTGTTTTGAGTCTGTGCCTGTTCTACTGATCTTAGGAAATGTCCATTGAGAATCTCCTGCAGTGAGCCAGACACTCCTCAGATAACTCCGAAGCTTAGGTCACACTTGGATGAGTTTCCATTGAAAGCACATGAGTCTTCTCTGGAGAGTATGACAGTAATTTCTTGGAAATGAAAGTGCTCCTTAAAAATCTCTTCAGAGCCCTGGAACTTACTCTGAGTTGTTAGCAGAAAGAAGCACGATTTTGCACAGTCATGTCCCCACATTCTTATGATTCATCTATCACTAAAGCAAGAGAAATAACGCCTACCTGAAAAATCAGCAACGTGTATACACGAAGTCATTTTTTATTTTTAATATAATCTAAAAAATAGATTGACACAGAAAAAAGCATTGTGTGAATATGAAAAGCAAAAATTAATCCTTCTCTCAGCATATATATATATATATATATATATATATATATATTAAGCATTAGTTTATCAATATTACTATTAGGTTTATTTTTCACAGGTTTGTGAATATGTTATGTTATGTACTTGTGTTATATATAGGATGTATTCAAACAGGTAGAAGATATATCAGCTCTGAGTGTTGCTTAATGACTTATTTTTATAAATCATGTTTGGACTGGGGGAAAAAAAGTCTTTAAAGTCTTTACCTCACAATCAAAAGGATCTGGGTCTTCACATATCCAATAGAGCTCTATTATCTAAAGTTAACAAAAAAAGTTTAAAAACTAAATACCAAGGAGATAAATAGCCCAATTAGGAAATGGGCCTCAGAACTCAAGAGAAACTTTCCCAGGGACGAAATTGAAATGTCCAACAAATGTTTTAAAAAATGCTCCACATTTTTAGCCATCAGGAAAATGAAAATCAAAACTACCTTGAGATATCTCACCCTGGTCAGGATGGTGAAAATCCACAATACAAACAATGCTTAATGTTGGGGAAGATGTGGAGAGAAGGGAGCTCTCATACATTGCTGGTGGGAATGCAGGCTCATACAACCACTCTGGTGATCAGTTTGGCAATTTCTAAAAAAGTTAAAGATTGAAATGCCATATGACCCTGCTATACCCATAATCCCCATAATGCAACAATTCACTACATTGACACGAGCACAACCATGTTCATTGCAGCACTACTTACAATAGCAAAGTCATGGAATCAATGCAAATGCCCAACAGTTGACCAATAGATAATGAAAATGTGTTACATTTATACAATGGAATACTACTCAGTCATCAGAAAAGATGAATTAATGAAATTTGCTGGGAAATGGATGAAAGTAGAAAAAATTATATTAAGTGAAATATCACAGACACAGAAAGTTAGACACCGTATGTACTCCCTAATAAGTGGATCCTAATTCTAAACCCACTTAATGACATATTCAAAGGTAAATCTCTGCAAACACACTGTAATCACAAAGGTTTATAAACAGGAGGGAAGGAGAATGGGGACTTCAAAAGAAAGGAGAGAGGGGATCACGCTTCAGTAGAGAAAATAGGCCACTATCATCATGTATTGCATGTAAGTAGCGAGACATCTGGGGCAACTCACTCTCACTTCCCTTCCTAGTCACTTGTGACTGAACAGGTTTTATCTCATCAATCAGGGAGGGTATAGGGACTGGCAGATAGATGGTAACTATCCTGCAAGTAGGACAGTGACCCACCCTCACTGTTGTGTCCTACTCCTATTCTTGCATCTACCTTTAAGTCTCCTCTTATATTAAGATCTTCATTTAAACAATCTTTTATCTTTGGTTGGAGGTGACCTCCAATATCAATCAGGATGAAGCCAAGGGTAATGCAGGAAAAGCAAAACTGAAAACAACAACAAACCATGATTCAGAACACCGAAGACCCTACATTATTCACCTGGAACAAAGCCAGCCAAATCTCTCCCCATCTTAAAGCTCAGGGAACCTTTCAGAAGAGGGGGCAGTAAGACTGTAAGATCCTAAAGATGGGGAGTGTCATAATTAGGCACAGGTGTCAACTTGACTGTTGCGGGCTTGAGCTCTGGGCACATTTGTGGAGAATTAGTAGTTGAATTGAACCCAGAGCGAACCTGAAGGAAATTGTCTAGCTGATGGGGAAGACCCAGCCTATGGTGGGTGGGACTAGGCCCTGGAATAAATCACGGAGTTGAGAGAGTTGGCATTCTTCTGTATACTTGGGCAGACATGCTGGTCTGGCAAGTAAGGATTGACCATCTCTCAGCTGTTAAGGGGTGATGGTGGCCAGTTCCCTCGGCCCTGATGTTGGTGCATGCTCTCCCTTCAAGGTAGACTGAGAACTGTAACCAGACTGTTGTAAGGAAATAAACCCCTTGTTCTCTTAAGATGTTTGATGGCTTCCCTTCTTCGCCCCGCCCCCGCTCCGCCGGTCGGGACGCCTGCGCGAGATCCAGCCGGGCCTCAACGCGGGCTCTAGGACCCCCAGGTCAGCCCACGGGGACCCGGCTCCGACTCCCACCATCCAGCCGGAGCCGCGCGGGGGGCCGAGGGATGAGGAGGACCTCCCCCTGCGCCCGGGCCCCGCCCCAGCTGCCCTCGGGTTAAATAGCTCCACGCCGACGCGCCCATCCTCCCTTTTCGCCCCACCCCGCTCCGCCGGTCAGGACACGCGCGCGGTCCACCCGGGCCTCACCCCGCGCCCTAGGTAAGTCCCCGTTCAGGCCCTGCCCACCAGTACCCCAGGCCAAATAATTCAGTTTAGTGAAATTGAGAGATCTTAAGAGTTAAAATGACAATGCCAAAGTCAAAGTGCAAATCCATGAGAAGCAACACTCAAGTAAACAAATTTCCCACTGAAGAAATTAATCCCATAATGTTAGACTCCAACAAGAACAAACCCGCGGAAAAAGGCCAAGAAAGCCCCACCCAGGATAAAGACTTTCAAAATATGATCATTACCATGTTCAATACTATGAAAGAGGAAATCCGGGAGGAATTACATAATCGAATCAATCGCTTTGAAGAGCAACACAACAGACATCTGGAGGAGTTGAGAAAAACAGTGCAAGAAACAAAAAGTGGCATAGAACAGTTAAAACAAACTCAAGCAGAGTTTAAAACTGAGCTAAAAGACAAGTTATCTTCAACCCAGAACGCCACAGAGAGTCTTATCAACAGAACTAATGAAGCAGAAAACAGAATTTCAGACCTTGAAGATAAAGTGGGAGTACTAACCAGCTCAATGGAAGAGGTTGTTAAAGCCAAAAAGATACTTGAGAGAAATATCCAAGAGATATGGGACATCCTGAAGAAGCCTAACATGCGTATTCATGGAATACCGGAGCAAGAATCTCAAATACCACCCCTGAGGAAATTTTTCAAACGATCATCAAGGAAAACTTTCCTCATCTAAAAAAAGAGAGGCCCATTCATATACAAGAGGCATTCCGCACCCCAAACAGATACGACCAAATAGAAGCACACCGCGGCAAATAATAGTTAAAACACTCCACATTCAAGATAAAGAACTGGTGATGAGAGCTTCAAGGGAGAAAAACAAGTCACTTTTAAAGGCAAACCTATTAAAATAACTAATGACTTCTCAGTCGAAACAGTAAAAGCAAGAAGAGCTTGGAGAGACATACTTCAAGTATTGAATGAGCAAAAATGTCAACCCAGGCTGATTTACCCTGCAAAACTATCAGTCATGATCGAGGGAGAAAGAAAAATTTTCCAGCACAAAGACAACTTTAAGGGATACATGGCCACCAAACCAGGCCTTCAAAAACTGCTAGAAATGATACTCAAGCGTGAAGAAAAAAACAGGCATATCCAGGAGAACAGAAGGCAAATATAACACCATTAAAAGCGAAGCAATATACTTATAAAAGCTACTAAACATAATAAATGTCTGGAATTAACAATAGTTTCTCCATTATAACACTAAATGTTAATGGACTTAATTCACCGATCAAGAGACACAGATTACAAACTTGGATTAAAAATCACAATCCATCAATCTGTTGCCTGCAGGAAACCCATCTCACCACAAAAGATAGGCACGCTCTAAAAATAAAAGGCTGGTCAACAATTCTACAAGCAAATGGAAGCAGAAAACAGGCAGGGGTAGCCATTATGCTATCAGACAAAGTGGATTTCAAACCAAAAAAAATTATAAGAGACACGGATGGATACTACATTTTAGTCAGAGGTACAATTCACCAGGAGATTTCACAATACTGAACATATATGCACCCAATACGGGCCCCCCCACATTCATTAAGAAAACCCTACAGCGTCTAAAGCAAGAAATCAACCCCCAAACGATAATTCTTGGGGACTTCAACAACCGCCCTCTCTACATGGGATAGATCAACAGGTCAAAAGCTTAACAGAGACACTTTGGAACTTAATCAAACCCTGAAAGAAATGGACCTCACAGATCTCTATCGAACTTTTCACCCACGCACCAAAGAATACACATTTTTCTCAGCAGCACATGGAACTTTCTCCAAAATAGATCACATATTGGGCCACAAAATGAATCTACACATATACAAGAAAGTTGAAATTCTAACCTGTGCCCTATCAGACCACCACGGCCTAAAGCTGGACATCCACAACACATCAAACAAGAGAAAATGCACTAACTCCTGGAAACTTAACACTATGATGCTGAATGAGAACTGGATTCAGGAAGAAATTAAAAAGGAAATTCAAGATTTCCTGAAAGTGAATGATAACGAAAATACAACTTACCAAAATCTCTGGGACACAATGAAAGCTGTTCTAAGAGGTAAGTTCATAGCTCTTAATGCCCACGTCAAAAAAATGGAAACATCAGAAATAAACAACTTAACAATGCAGCTTAAAGCTTTAGAGAAACTAGAGCAATCTGATCCTAAAAGCAGTAGAAGAGAAGAGATTAGC